>JALHCE010000073.1:0-115167 GCA_024340795.1 Tolypocladium amazonense
CCCCCCCCTCTCATCCACGCCAGAACTCCTGGGGTTTCCGGCTATCCCCTTCCATGCTTCATTTCCCTAATAGAAACGGCTTGCTTTTTATTACCGGTGCCTATTCGGCCGTCGCTGGCCTGTCGGTTTCTGCGTCAAACTCTTCGCCAAACTCATCCACGATCCAGAGGCAGAATTGCTCCCACTCCACTTGCCACTCTTTCATTCTCTTGGCCTTGACACCGCCGCCAAGGCTCGCTTCCCTCACGCCTTTGGTCCACTCCGCCTGGTCTTGGTCCTCGAACGCGGCCCATCTGACACTGTTCTCCGCCAGGCTCCCCAGCCCAGCAAGGCCAAGGTTGTCCCAGCCCTGCAGTGCCTGCCAAAAGTCGTGAGACATGCCGGTGGTGTCCTGGCCCAGCATCGCAGGGTCGTCGTTGCACAGACTGCATGACACACCCCGCGCGAGCAGAGATGGCAGGGGATGGGCCATGACAGAGCCGCAGAGACGGAGCACCTCATTCGAGATGGGGCAGGATTCGATGAGGATACGCTTTTCCTTGACCATGTCAATGAGCAGTGGATGCTTGTACAAGCTGTATGCGTGCCCGATCCGTCTTGTGCCAAGCAAAATGGCATCATACAGGTTGTTGTCGGTGCTTGAACCGTCGCCGAGGGTTTCTCCCGCATGGAAGAAGAAAGGAATATTTACGCCTTCTTGAGAGCATTGCTTGCGAAACCAGAAGAGTTCCGGGAGCAGGTCGACAAGCGGTCTGCCAAGGTCCTCGGCGCCAACGACATCGTATCCGGCGATCAAGTGTGGGAACTCAATCTTGCTTGTGATGCAGTGGTCCATGTTTTCGATGAGAGGTCTCGTGTCCGAGCTGCGCAAGCTAGTCCAGATAGTGGTGAGACCCCAGAAACCCTCGCCTTCGGGGGATGCTTTGAACCGGGCGACCTCCTCCTCCAGAACCTGGAAAAAGTGGCTGTAGTCCTGTTCGGGTTCTTCGCAGCGATCACGGCAATAGTCCAGTGGCCACGTGAATCTAAACCGACGTGAGTCCAGGAGCGCCTCCCTTCAGTCTGGGATACGTACCTCAGCTCGGCCCAGTTGACACCATCGGCTTTCAGGAGATTCATGAGGCGGCGCAAGAAGGCACGATACATGGGCTCGTAGTGTATGATTGTGGCAACGACCATGAAGCACTTGGCGAACTTCTTCCAGATGGCATCGATGCCGTGGTGCTGCTCGTGGCTGTCGACGAGCGAGAGCGTGCAGCGGCCCTTGAGCCACTGGAGGAAACCTTGCCTTCCTCCGTCGGGGAAGTCGTCGGCTACTTTGGTAAGGAGGATGAAGCTGCCAGGCTTGTACCCGTCCTCCCACACAGAACCTTCTGTCCCCTCCTGTGCCCTGTACCTGAACCTCAAGCCCGCATTCTCCCTGGCGTCGGGGCTTGTGAGGGCCATTTCACTGGACATGTGCATGCCAGGCATTTTCATGAGCTCGTTGAGAAGGAAGTCGAAGTCGACCATGGCATCCATGTGGGCATGCAGAAGACAGCCCTTGGGCATGCGGCGCACAATCTTCCACAGCTTGGTGCTTTCCATGCGGTCCTTGGCCAGCATGAACATCATGCCGGGGAAGACGGCCTGGTGACTGGCCTGGGCCATGTCCTCCTCGACCTGGGGGGTCCAAACGGTCTTCTTCTCATGGTCGCGGATGCGGTCGACAACGGCGCAAGCCCGCCGGGCAATGGGGGAGAGGGAGTTGCGGAATGATGCATCCGAGCGGGTAGTCTTCTCCTGATTGATGAGGTTGGTGCGTCCGGTCAGGTACTGCTGGACAAAGGGGTCCGAAGCGGTGGGGATGTCCCGGGATATCTCATCCCAGACGTCACTGGGCATGGCCATTTTCAGGTCTGCGGTCGGTCCAACGAGACGGAGCAAAGCAGCAAGGTATGAAGCAGCAAGGGTGCAAGAAGACGCACGGCGCTTATGAAGTCGGCGCGAGCCAGTAGGCCGTTCCCTCGGTGTCGGTCGGCGCCGCAAAGAGCAATCTCGGCCAAGGCTTGCGCTGGGGGCTGCGGCGGCCTGCTCCGGCTGCTCAGCGGCTTAGGGCGAAAGACGCGGCACGGCGCGGCGGGGCGATGCAGTTGGCTCCGCGTGAAGATCAGAATGGTTGGTTCCTGGGCTGGGGCACGGGACGAATGCACGGTCGGGGCGACGGGGGTGGCTCAGCAATCGTCACCCAGCGGAAGCGGGCTCGTCAGTTTGAGCACAGCTCCGAGCCGTTGCGGGCGCGGGACGTGTCGACAGCGGGCACGCACAGGCGCCGGGGTGACTGACAGCTTTGGGTGTCACGCTGCGGAGGGCCCACGTGATTCCGAGTGCAATGCGAACCAACATCCCACCCATCCCATCACAGGCGGCCGCAGCTCTCAGCCCATTGCGACCGGCCCTGTGCGAGCCATCTCTTTGGCCCTCCCGGCCCCTGCGGCTCTCGGGGAGCTACTACGCAAAGAGCTTAACACGCTTCTAGCCGTCACCACCCATCCAGCCCTGGGTGACGAGTCGACCTATGGGGACGCCCGCTGCGTCCCAAAGAACGCCTCCCCTGCAGCCAGGTGACAGCATCACCATTGGCCGTGTGCGCTTGGTTCCTGAGCGTCCGGTCTCACATTGCCAGAGAAGCCTCTGAATCGGATTTCCCAAACTGCCGGTACATCCCAGTGGCTGTCGCCGGCTTCAGCTCACATCACGATTCGACGGCTCCGGTGTCGTCTCGTCACATGCACGCCTGTCACAGAGGCTTCTCCCGGCTAGCGCTTAGGGCAGCTCCCAACTGTTTTGCCCGCCCCTTGATACCGACTCTTACTTGTCCGGATGAATCGGTGTAGTTGCGCTCATTGCCGCATTGGGCAGAATGGGGGCTGCATCATTCCTTCAAGCGCAGAGGCTTTGCAGCCAACAGCAGGCTGCAAGGCCGACCATGCTTGTCACCGTCGACTGTTATTAGTCTGTTGGCCCGAGAGAGACGGCATGCCATCAGTCCACTGAATCACTTGCCACGTGCGTCCGCGTCCATGGAAAGGAAAGGGTATATAACCCCCGGGGTCGAAGCCCAGGGCCCGGGATTCCTGGCTCAATAGCCTGTCGATTCGCCGTTGCTCACCACCTTGGAGTCACCCGTTGCCTTTTCCGTCTCCTAAGCATAGCGCGACATTTGTTCCGACGAGTTACAATGCTATCCATCAACCTTCTCGCGCTCTTCTGCACAGCTTCAATGGCAGCTATCCTCCCTCGTGACCAATTTGTTCCCGACGGCAGCTGCTGCTTCACTTTACACGAGGCTACAACGGGCACGGTAGTTCAACAAGACCAGAACACCGGCTTCCTATTCCTTGATTCCAGCCTACCGAATGGGTGGTACTGTCTCAACCTTGCGGACCCCAGTAAGATTCTCTTTGATCAGTTCAACAATGCCTGCATCATCGACGGGAACGTCAGGTTCCAGTGCCTCGACCCGACCCCCGGAAACACCCAGTACTCTCTGCAACCGAGCGCTGGTCAGGTCCTGCTCAATGTTGATGGCACAACCGACTACAGGGCATGCCCAGCCCAGGAGGGTGGCGAGACGATTTGGGGTGTTCATGGACCCGGTTGTAGAACCGTACAGCTCGCTGCGAGGGATCTCAAAGGCACGTGTAATGGGGTTTCGGGTTGATCAGAGCTTGAAAGGAGGGACCGGCTGGCATCGGCGCCTCCTATTTTTGAGTTGTTTCATTTTCCCTCTGCAGCCCAAGGGCATTTGCCAGCTGTAATTCACAACGCTATGAAACTTTTAATTGAACGCTCTGAGAAACCAGCCAGGGCAATCAGATCCCGGCCATCAGAGCTTTGACGTGGAGCCCAGCTTATCGACGCCATATACAATGGCCAGATCCCTATCCAGTTCGTTCTTTGCGGATCCTCTTGCTCGTTTCTCCACTCCAAACTTCCCTTCGAGGAAGCGATGAAAGATATCTTCCGTTGCCGCATTCCCGTCCGTCGCTGTATCAACGTAGAGCAGCGCCGACACGAGAATCTCCGCAACGGCCCAGAGAATCTCCCTTCCTTCGCCAATAAGGTGGTCCTGCGATGCGCCAACGATACGATCTTTCAGAGATGCCCATCTCTGGATAGGGTCCCAGCCGCTCGGCCTCGCCAGCTTGCCCTGGAAGACGGTCGCCTTCGCGATAACCTCTTCCAAGGCCGCAAGCGAGTCGGCTCCACCCTTGGGATGTTTGAGAGCACGGACAAAGTCTGTGCATAGGACATCTGTCGTGCCCTCCCATATGGGGTTGACGCACATGTCGCGGAAGATTCTCGATAAGTTCAGGTACTCTGAATCCTCGTTAAACAGGTACCCGACGCCTCCTAGAGACTCCATGCAGGCGAACATGAGAGGAACCGATGCCTTGCAGACGTAGGCCTTTGCGAGCTGCGTCAGGACCCGCAGCAGCGGCTCTACCAGCTTCGCCCGCGGAGTCAGCGCGGCGAGAGCCGGTGTCGGAGCGCCCTTTTCTCCCAGGGGGTGCTCGGCAAGGCCGAGGATGTAGGATGCGTAGATGCTGAGTAGCATGAGGCTCTGATATTCGGCAGTCATCTTGGCCAAGGTCCTCATGTGCAAGGGGCTGTCTACGAGCCTGATCCTGGCACCTCGGCCTGCCCCGATCTCTCTCACGAGCGTGTATGCCTTTGCAACGCCCAGACCGCGGCCGATGCTTCCGACAGCGGCGATAGCGGAATGGATCCTCGTCAGATTCAGGATGGCGCTGACCTCTAGGATGCCTTTTCCCTCCTGACCGATCAACCAGCCGCGCATGTCCTCGAGGACAAGCTCGGCGGTAGGAAGCGATTGCGTTCCGAACTTGTTCTTCAGGCGTGAAATCTGGACCCCGTTCAAGCATTCGCCGTCGGTGAGCGGTTGTCCCGTCAGCGTGGTCGCTGAGGGGTCGTGCTTGCGCATCGGGGCAAAGAACGCAGAGAGGCCGTTCTGGGTCTGGGCTAGAAGCACGGCCATGCGGGAGTCTGTTGCGCTTGAGAACCACTTGAATCCGTTGATGCTCCAGGGGCCGAGTGGGAGCTCCTGCTGCTTCGACGCAAAGCCGACGTTGTCATTTGGCTTATAGGCGGCAATCGTCTCCGTGCGGGACACGTCACTCCCGCCGGGGCGTTCCGTCATCCACTGGCCGCTGGTCCATGCAGCGGATGGGTTCCGAGATGTGAGTCGATGGTACGCATCTTCGAACACCTCGCGCTGCTCTGGAGACAGCTGTGAGGCGAGCTTTGGAGAGTAAAGATGCCTTCTCAGGAGACTAGCCGCGCCGTCCTGCATGGCCGCGGGACAGCCAACATTGGCACATGAAGCAGTCCACAGATGCGTGCGGAGAAACTGTAGCGGCCGCGAGAAGGCGCCATAGGGGGTGTCGTAACCACAAGCTACCATGCTGCGGTGGTCATGGTCAGCTGCGTCCTATCAGGTGGATCGGAGATCCGAGGTAGGCTTACCCCTTGGCGATGCTGAATTTCTGGAGCTCTCTCCAGCCCTCGGTAGTCACCAGCTCCCCTACTCGTCTTCCAAAGGAATCACGGCCGCTGCCTTTGACGTATGGCTGGTTGCGCTCGGCGTCTGTGATCCAAGTGAAGATTTGATCCGCGAGCACATCTTGCCCCAGGGCGGCAACATCGGCCTCAGCCTTGGACCTCACATCCGCAGGCAGGAACACTGCAGTTGTCAGTTCATGTTTATGGCAACCCAAGGGGCCTAGCCGTGGGTGAGACGGGTACTGACATTTGAAGCATCTGCGGAAGTAAACGTCATCATTGAACTGGTTAGTGAGGACAGGCGGCCTTTGGAAGAAGCCTCTATCGGCACCTGAAGACTCCATGGCAGGCAGGACAACTCTCACGCATCAAAAGTCATCGTCAGCTCAGTTGACTTGGGGACGGGGACAAGGCCATATGTAACGGATGGACGCCGCCATCATGGGACAGCGGAGGCGATTCCGCTTACACTTTGAGTGGCGCCCCCGAAACGGTCCCAGCCGAGGCACTCAAGGATGGGGTGGCACGCCAAGGGCGGAAAATCTTCCGATCTTCTGGGGTAGAGCAGACACAGATGCAACGTGCAATGCATTGTGCCACACCTCATCCCGGGATATACGGGATTGCCATTATTGTGTGCCTCGTTCGCGAGCGGTTCGGCTATGTTCTGCTCGTGTTGCTGAAGTGCTGGAGCTGTCGGCGCTGGCACATGACAGTGGCGGGGTCGGAAAGATGGACTGAGTCACCCCTCAAAATGGAAGCTGACCGACAAAACGTGACTGGGCCGAGCCTTCCATGGAGAAGGCACTCTCCATAAAAAGATCAGCTACCGAGTGCTTTGGGACACTGATCGACCGACTTATCTCTCTTGAAGCCTTTGAGCCAACCAGCCAGCACAGCAAAACGAGTCCCGTCACGGCCCACCGCGATCGCCCTTGGCCAAATGCAGCCGCCAGGTCCGCCGGCCAATCTCCACCGCGAAACAAAGCCTGCGGGTCCACCCACACTCACTCTACCTACATAAGGAGAATTAAGTTCTGCTCTTTCAACAATTGGATCAAGACTAGCCGCAGTCGTCTAGGGGTAAGGACACCAGTTTGTGGACGCCTCACAGCGAAACACTGGAAACCGAGGTTCGAGTCCTCGCTGCGGCACATTTTTTTCCGCAACTGCGAACCAGCAGTTCATCTTTTCCGCCGCAGTCGTCTAGGGGTAAGGACACCAGTTTGTGGCTTCGATGCGATACACTGGAAACCGAGGTTCGAGTCCTCGCTGCGGCACACTTTCTTTTTTGGCCTTTCATCCTCTTGATGCCTGCAGGACGCGGGAATACTCGCTCGTACGAGTGAGTATGCGTTTGTTCCTCCTTCTTTTTTTGCGGCTCTGGCGACTTAGAGATGTATGTGGCCGCCTTCGCATGCGGATACCCAGATGGTGAGGTCGTCCCATGAAAGTCCGTGATCCGAACCCTCGTTGCTTGATGTTGGCGGTGATAGGGTAGCAGCGCTGTGAGGCGCCGTATGAACCAGGCGAATGGTATTACCTACACTCCCTGCTCAGTCGTCCTGCATTGTTTAATTACGGATACATCGTCTGGTGGCGCGGTTCAGAGTACCTAGTCATGCACTGTCATTTGGCGTGCTACTCGTGCAGTGCTGACGCATCTCATTTGATGCCGGAGGCAGGGAACCGGGAGTCTCGGGCAGTATCCTCCTAGTCACGGAGTCAGCCGAACTCGGCCGGCCGTCAGGACCGGAGGGTTTTGGACCGTGTCCGGATCATGTTGGCTGGAGTAACGAGCCGACCAGTCGGAACTGCGCGCACGGCGCGGCTGCAAGCTGTTCGCAGCCGGGCTATTGATTGATTCCCTGCGGACGTGTAGTTACACTGCACATTTCAGGTTGCATGTTTTGTTGCGAGGAGGCGTGTCCAGGCCCTGACTCTCGGTCCGAGACCTGGTGCAGTTTGGTACCTCGTACCTGGGCAGCTGGGCTGTTACCGAGACTGCTCCGCTCCGGGCATCGCATGAAGGGCCGCGGCCGCAATGTCGCTGGGCGCTGAGACACTCGCCGGGTCGCGTGGTCCCAAGTGGGCCAGCTCTCGACAACACCGACAACGCAGCCAGACAGTACTTGTAAGGGGGCAGTCAGGGAAGAGGCGGCAACGAGGCGCAAGCGGTCGAGACGATGGCGGTTCCTGGTGCTTGCCGGCGTGCTGGTCAAATGAAGGCACTCTATCCGTACCTCACCAAGCATGCACGGCATGAGTCGCCGGCAGAGTGGGACGGGTTGGCTATCGAGCGTCAGGCCTGGAACCAAGGATCGACCGGCCAGCCTGGACAGAATCGCAGGAAAGAAGGGGGGGCAAAGATCCGCTGCGGATTGCGACAAAGCCCAGGCCAACGAGACGGCAATGCGCAGCGCCGCGAGTCGAATACGGGGGTTTAAAATCGACTATCGAAGGCCAAAGGCGAGACTGACTGGCCCAAGGCCCGGGCTCCGCCGCATGCGCCCATGGGGTCGACGGGGGCCACACCTCCAGCTCCCTAATGCAAGCCGCTGCAGCCACGACGCACCCCGACTCCTGGCACCACCGCCAACACCTGCCGACCTGTCCACCCGTGCAGGCGACGTGCTTGAACAGGCTGTCGATAGGCAAGCAACAGCGCGAGTGAACTGCAGCAGGGCGGCGGGCGGGCGAGGCGGCTACGGCGCATGCGGCTGCTGGAGAAATGGCGTCGCAGCCGCCGCCTCCTCGCAGCAGAGGGAGACGAACGCACTCCATCCTCGTAAGGCGCTTCTGCAGATAAGAAGACCCTTTGTCCTGATCTCGTTTTAGCCGAGTCGCCAGCTCGTGATTGCCTTCTTGGCCCTCTTCAGCTTCCTCGCCATCTGCTGGGAGGTTGCGTGTTCGCCAGCCCACTTTGGGAGTCCTTCGTTGCGAACCACAACGCCACGACGTCACTGGCGGGTGACTTGCAACCGGCACCGCTTTCGGAGCCGCCTCACGAAGCGAACGGCCACCTCGGTCAGACGTTTCCCCCCCAGCCAACCAGCCCGCGGCGGCAAGCAGCAGCAGAGTTGCAGGCGTCTCCGGGCACAAGCAGCGGCAGAGCCATTCCTCGCGCCCAACGTGCCTCATCTGCGGGTGAATTCGCCTCTGACGGGCGCCTCGGAGGCGAAGTTCGGATCCCCAGCGGACAGGTTCCAGGCGCTTCGATAGCACCCCGTAACGCCCGTCCGCGTGAGGTGCGCCGCGGCTGGAAATTGTCAATTTCAGGCAAGGTCCCTGCGGGAGGCGAGCCACCGGCGCGCATCGGCACCCTGGGCTTTGGATTTGGCGTCTCCACCGCGAGTGGACGCTCGGGTCCCCGTCCTGATTCATCCATCCATCCTCTTGGTCAGCCTTCCTCGCGCCTTATAAACGCCGGCGCCTCCGCTGACGCAGTCACGGCATCAGCCTGCTCTTAACCCCATCATCGCCCGTTGCTCGTCGACGCTCTCCCCCAACGTCGCCGTTATTTGTTTGTCGCCTGGCTCGCCCAACTGCTTGCCCTTGGTCGCCCGAGTCTTTGTTCTCGACAAAGCCAACCTCACGCTCGGCTCGCCCTCCCTCGCTCTTCACCGTATTCGGCCCTCTCTTCGTCACCGCTGCCTCACGCACCTCGTCACCACCACCACCACCACCATGGCGCCCAAGAAGATCCGCTGCAGCGCCAAGGACTGCAAGGAACCTGCTCAGCGCATCGTCGGCGACTGCAGCTTCTGCAAGGGCCACTTTTGCGGCAACCACCGTCTATTAGAAGACCACAAGTGCAGCGGCCTCGAGGACGTAAGTTCGCCCGGACCCCTCCGATCCTCGGATCCTCGTGCGTGGTATGCCACTGGTGCTAACGTGTCTGTCTCCGCGACGCAGTGCAAGAAGCAGTCCCACGAGCGCAACGCTGCGCAGTTGCAATCCGAGCGGACGCAAGTCATCCGCGGCGTCTAGCGACCGCCTCTTTCCATTTGCCAAATCCACGCCTCTCACCACCTGCCGATGGCGTGCTCACGCGACCAGCACTCCCCTCACCCACGCCCCGCGAGAACCTGCATTTGGCCGAACCACATCCTCTTCTGCACGAAACACGAATATACGACTTGATTTTCTACCCTCAAGCGACCGTGAGGGTTGCTGGTGTTGGCGCGGGTAACTTGGGAGCCTAGAGGCGCTTTGGACGCCCGTTGTATTATTCCCACCTACTAGGTCGAGCAATCGCGCGGCGTATCGGGTCATCCAAACCTGTTTATCTATTTTGGGCATCACTAGAATCTACTTGGTTCTTCGTTTGAATATCCCTTTGTCTCCTGACTTAAGTCTTTCGTCTGCGGTGTTCCATGTGACTGAATTGAGGTGCAGGGCGCCTGGGCTTGGCAGTGGCCCAAACGCCGTGGGTCCGCGGCATCGCCGAAGTAACTCGCATGCGAAGTGCATGGCAAGCTGGCGCACTTTGACAGGTGCCAACACATCCCCAGCACCATCTAGAAGCCCGGGACGTTCTAGCGACAATGTCCGCCCCAAGATCTGGTCACGATGTCATTCCCGCAGTGGCGCATAGGACGGCGCTGACATCGCCCCGCCGGGGGCCTTTTTGGGGTTCCATGATAGCGTTCCATGGTAGGGCATTAATGCGTCCAGTGTCGTCTCTGGTTGGTGAGATGCCGCCCTGTGCCTCGTACAAGCGACATGCCGATCGGCTGCGGAGGCTCGGAACTTGGGTCGGGTGTGCGGCTGCGACGCATTGGTGACTCTATCCATCATATCCTTCAGACCGCATGTGTTTAAGCGCGTCGGTTTTCTGTTCGCCGTCCGCCTCTTCTTTGACAGGCACCTTGCACTGCATCGTCTCCTCCTCAACCTTGACAACGCCACCGTCCTCGCCCTTGACCGCGACCTCGACCTTCATCCGCCGACCCTCGGCGACCTTCTTGCGCTCGGCAGCCTTGCACAGCCCTTGCAGGCCCAGATCGCAGTCGCCGCAGCGCCGGCCCACGGGGAGGCAGATGGCCTGGCCAAGGCCCACGAGCAGCCAGTTGATTTCCCGCCACTTGTCGTGCGGGAGCCAGGATTGTAGCGCCAGCCGCGTCTCCTCTGGATTCTTGGTCTTGTTCCAGCCCCAGAGGTTCGTGATTCGGTGCACGTGCACATCGACGCCGATGCCCTCGGTGCGGTCCCAGGCCGCGGACATGCAGAGGTAGGCCATCTTGGGGCCGACCCCAGGCAGGGAGGTGAGGCCCTCGATGGTGTCGGGGATATCGCCGTTCCATTTGTCGCGTAGAATGATTGCCGCTTGCTTGATGTATCTGATCCACAAGTCAGCCGTGTGCCAGGGTATCTTGGGCCACAAATCCGTACTTGGTCTTGTTGTTGTGGAACCCGACTTGCCAGATCATTTGGTTCAGCAGCGTCGGGTCTACCGCTAAGACGTTGTCCAAGTTTAGACCTACCGGCGCCCCCGGCTTGTGCGCAGGCAGCTCCATCTTGAGCCGCTGCATCACCACTGCGTTGACCGTGTCCTTGGTCTGGCTGGACAGCATCAGTGCCACGAGGGTATGAAACCGCTGATCCTTGGGCGACGCGTTCCGATCTGCCAGCCTCTCGCAGCCCATTGTGTCGACGGCAGCACCGTGAGCCTTGCCGCCAGGCTCCCGCATCTTCTTGGCAACATTGTACATCTCTTCCCAGTCAGATGGAGGGACCACGGCCGCTTCGCCAGTGTCGGGGTCGGTGGTCTTGCGTGCCGGCTTGCGAGCTCGTCCCTGGGTCTTTGCTGGTGGCGAGGCGATGGCGCTCAACGTCTCTTCGACGAGCTCCGATTTGATCTCCATCTTGATAGCTTCTGTTGGCGAGTCGTCCAGGGCCCGCCTTCGGCGCTTCGCCGGAGGGCTGACGGCATCTTCGATATCGGGGGTCTTGTTGGCATTCGCGTTGGAAGTGGCGGTCGCCGTGAAGGCGAAGCGGGAGAGGGATCGCGTCGTGCGCCGAGGAGTCGCCGTCGAGCTCGACACGCGGTCGAAAAGCTTCGACGCATCTTGCGATATCCTTGAGGAGCGCATCGTGAGTCCTTGCGCTCGGGGCGAGCGGCCAGAGTGTGAGTGGAAGAATCGCCTCTGAAGGGTTGCATGGAGCTTGCACGCGACGCGACCGATTCTTGTCACTGCCGAACATGGCCAATGGAGCGGCGCTGATAGGCTGGGTCTGGCTGTGCCGCTGCACTAAATTAACGGCGTCAGCTTACCCTTGTCCTCGAGCAGTGACAGGTGAACGATTGCAAGAACATAAATCACAAAAAAGGAAAACACATGGAAATTTTTCAGAAAATCGCTGCTATTAATCATTGCGGAGAAAGTGTGCATCTATTTTCGTATTCGGGATCTGGATATTTTACCTAGGGTTCCGACCAGACTTCACAACCGTAGAGGCCGAGCTGGTAAACCAACTTGAGGCCGCATTTTCCAAAAGAGATACTCGCTCTCGCTCTGGTGCCGCTTATGAAGCTTGTACACAACGAACTCCACATCGCCTGTGTTGAAGAGGCTGTGCTCTTGAAATGTGTCAAACTTGCACCAGATGGGTTCTCTCTGGCAGTGTAGATGACCTTGATGACATCGATGTCAGAAACGTCCCAACGCTGATATTGGACCCTAGAACACAAGAACACAAGAACAGAACGTCCTGTCAGCTAATGACAGCATCAAACGCTGCGATATCTTCCACCAGTGTTTACTTACCGTATTGGCGGTGCAAGAAATCAACGTATTGATATCTTGTACCGTGAAACCAGTGGTGCCCAAGCACGAGACCTGCTCATTTCGAGTACCACGGTCCCGGTAAGCGTGACACAGGGTTATAGTAAACAAAATACACCTTCTAAGTTGTTCGAATTAGTTGATTGTGCATGACGAAACTGAACGTCAATCTTGACTTGCATCACATTCTACCAGTAAGATCGAGAAGGCTTCAAAGGTGTATGTACAGACTTTGGAGGCAAATGTGGTCCATGATTGCGCACATGTCGAAAGTGGTGATGCTCGGTGGTTGTAGCCGAGGTGACTGGGCCATGGAGCTTTTATCTCTCAATCCGCTTGCCTGCCCCCTTCTTCATTTGATGACTCGTCTTCAATACCACTCCATATCGTGCCTGGAACTGTCGCATGGCATAAACAACGATGCAACCCGCAAGCGCACCGTGTAGATATGAAATCAAAAAGCATAGTGGGACCTCTACAAGAAATTCGCTTGCATAGTTCGCATGCTCGCGATACAGCGGCTCGCGGCCAGTCCTCGTCATCCAACATGCCCGTGGACGATTGGCAACAACATTCTTGCCGGCCTGTTATTGACATTTTGTCACGTCAAAAAGGGAAACATGGCCGCCATATGCATGAAATTAACAGGTATTTCATGCGAAACAAGCCACGCACATGTGAATTTGGCCATTGTTGTTAGAGCGGCGACGCGTATACTGCTGCCAGGGCCACGTCGGGGACTCGGGCCAATTGCCTCCATCGTCTGATGCATCGAAGAAATTAAGCCCGACAGTCTATGACGCCGCATTATTGAGAAGCGTATAGAGCGTTGCAGATATGATCTGACGCCAGTAGGACGGGCAGTCGCCTTGGAACTAGAAATCGCTAGCCGCCAATATACAGAAGCTACGTGCCGTAATTCCGCGCCAGCTTCGAAGTTCCCGCGTGCAGCGGCTCAAATGAAGGTAGGACCCGCCGAATATTTCAAATGTCCTTCTGCATAGCCCCCTCTCTCTTGGGCAGGGGTGATGCAGCGCCTACAGTGCTTGAGACGGCGCCATCGATGCCAACGCCGTCTCCATCCACAGCTGGCGGGTTGTTGGCAAAGCGGAACGGTATTCATGCTCGTAAATGACGTCAAACGATCCAGATCGGCAAATTGGCATTGTTGGGAAGCACCGATGGTGCTCATTATAGAATCTGTCCATCAAGGTAGGCTCCTCTCAAGCTATAAATCGTCCCAGGTACCCACGTCATGGCCTCGCAGGTCCAAGATTTACGGCTGCAGCGCCTTTATTTTCTCGTTCAATTACACTCACAATTTTCTCATGTCGACTACAGCGCGAATGCAGTCTCCACCTTTCATGCTTTCAAAAGCCTCGTTCATTTCACCAAGTGTCTTTCGGTGCGTTATGAACTCGTCGACCTTCAAGGCGCCCTTCAGGTAGTCGCTCACGAGGCCCTGCATCTGGGAACGGCCCTTGATGCCACCAAAAGCGCAGCCCTTCCAGACACGGCCAGTGACCAACTGGAATGCTGGATAGGCGTGCGTGTTAGCTTCAATTAGCAAGAAGGGCCATCAGAATTTTGGCTTACGTCGTGTGGAAATCTCCTGGCCGGCGGCAGCAACACCGATGATGATGCTCTCGCCCCAGCCCTTGTGGCAAGACTCGAGAGCTGCTCGCATTACGTTGACGTTGCCCGTGCAGTCAAAAGTGTAGTCGCAGCCGCCGTCGGTCATCTCGACAAGCTTCTCAACGATGCTCTGGTCCTTGAGGTCATTAGGATTGACAAAGTCGGTCGCACCAAACTTCTTTGCCCACGACGCCTTGGAGGGGTTCACGTCCACGACAATGATCTTTCCGGCCTTGTTGATGACAGCGCCCTGGACGACCGACAGACCAACGCAGCCGGCGCCGAAGACAGCAATGTTGGACCCCTCCTCGACATTGGCAGTCACGCGAGCGGCGCCATAGCCAGTGGTAATGCCGCAGCCGAGCAGGCATGTCCGGTCCATGGGAGCGTCAGGCTGGACGGCGACAACCGAGATGTCGGCGACGACGGTGTACTGAGAGAAGGTCGACGTGCCCATGAAGTGGAGGAGATCCTTGCCCTTGCACTTGAAGCGCGAGGTGCCGTCAGGCATGACGCCCTTGCCCTGGGTAGCTCGAATCTTGCCGCAGAGGTTGGTCTTGCCGGACTTGCAGAACTTGCATTCCTTGCATTCGGGAGTACTACAACGGCTGTCAGCCAAAATGAAATTTTCACAGAGAGCGTCCCGTTGGGCTGGAATTCCATACTAGAGAGCGACGACGTGGTCGCCTGGCTTCACGTTGGTGACGCCCTCTCCAACCGACTCGACGATGCCGGCGCCCTCATGCCCAAGGACAATGGGAAACGCGCCCTCGGGGTCCTTGCCCGACAGGGTATATGCATCTGGTCCTTGTCAGTATGGCTTCCGCGCGTGGTCGAAGGCGCTCCGATCATCGGCTGCTCTACCTACCTGTGTGGCACACGCCAGTGTAGTAGATCTCGATGCGCACCTCATGAGCCTTAGGGGGCGCAACCTCAATGTCCTCGATGCTAAGATCCTTTCCAGCCTCCCAGGCAACGGCGGCCTTGCAGGTGATTGTCTGCGTTTCGTTGTCAGCAAGGTCTTGACTCCAGGCAGTCGCCCGCGGCTTGGTGGGGTGAAGCAAGGGGACTTTTCACGCGAGACTGCTGAAAAGCAAGCTGCACACACCTTTCCGGCGGTAGAGGCCATGACTTCAGTATTCTGCGCCGAATTTGCGCAAATGGTGAGAGTCGATGAGCTTGACGGCAGTTTGAGGCAGGATGGCAGTGGGACGTAAGATGTCAGTAAACGGTCGTGACGTTTAAAAGGCAGCAAGGAGCTGGCGAGTGACGACACTTTCCGATCACCGAGAGATGCCGGTTGCTGAGCTACCCCGCTGCGGAGCCAGCAAGCCTGCTCCCTACCTAAGGAATTAAAAAGCAGCCATGAAGACTTATGTCCGTGAAGCACATCACATTCGGCGTGACAGATGGGGCATAAAACAAACCCCAGATGGGGCGCGGATGCTCGGCATCGACTCGGTGCGTCTCGGATTCTCGGTGCTCCAAGATGTGGAAGCCAGCATTGATCCTCACGGTGACTAGTAGGATTGGGGCCTGGATACCACGGCTCGTTGTGAATTGATTCTTCTGTCCTACAGTCAAATGAGACCAGCCATGCCACGAAAATTCCCCAACATCAACCTGTAGTTGCACGCTCGTTCACTTCGTGTTGTCAGTTAGGACGCTTCATCGTTGAGCTGCCGCCCAGCTGCCACTGCCGCACGAAGCTACGCTAGTGGGTCTCGGCTAAACGCCGGTGCGCAACGACCAGGTGCGCGCCTGTTCCAGCCTCCAGGTCGAGAAAATATGGCGACGCGGTGCTCGTTACCCCCGGAGCTGGCCATGAGAGAGCTCTTTTCCACACCCCAAAGCTACCTCCCACCTTGCCAGCGCCTTGCCTAAGCCATCTCGACTTACGCTGGTTGGCCATTGCAGATTCAGCGTGCGGGACAGCCTTGCTCGTTACCTGCGCACCTGAGGAGCGGGCCTACTAGAGCTTGGGCATCGCGGTTGGCTGTCGAAACACAGCGGGAACGACACAATGGCGCACCGGTTCATCGTCGATTCGAGCCCGCCCGCGAGCCCGGCGCCGTCAACGCCAGACAGACGTGCGAATGGTGGCGTCGGCTTCTCTTTCTTGGGCGACAATCCCTCCACGACTCCCGCTGGACCGCCACCCTCCTCGGCAGCTTCTTTCACTCCGGCCGGCGCGCCATCAGAGTCCTTCCTGGGAAGCTCGGTGATGCGCGGAGTGTCGAGCAGCAAACCGTTCAGCTTCGGCGGCCAGTCTCAAGCAAACACAAAATCGAGCCTCTTCGGTCGAAGCGAGAGCTCGAATGCTCCTTTAGGGCGTTCCGTACGGGGGCGGGGGAGACAGCCACAGCCTTCTGGCTTGAGTAGGCAGTTCACGGTTCCAGACGAAGACATCGAGGAGGACGACGACGCGGAGGGCGAGGAGGAGCTGCCACCACACCCGCAAAGCCTGTTTCGCACGTCTGCCGCGCCACCGAACCGGCTCGGAGACGGCGAAGACGACGACGATGTGGAGGCTGAAATAGAAAGATATCTGGACGAAGATATGGAGGCCGAGATTGAAGAGGAGGAGGACGAAGAGGAAGAGGAAGAGGAGGAAGAAGAAGATCAAGAAGAATCTGAAAAGGATGAATCATCGGACGAGTCCGAGGAAGGCGACATGTTTCTTAACATGCGACATGACGACCGGCCTTATGGGCAACCGATAATTGGAGAAGAGGACGATTTGATGATGCTCAATACCCCTGCGGCTACCGACAGAGTTCGCAAGGAGGCGGAAGACATCTTCCGCAGGTCTTCAGCCCGACTCGGGGGCTCCTTGAGGAGTCGAGAGCTCCAATTCGCGACGATTGCCAGGGACTTCTACATGCAGCAGGAACCCGCGCGACTCACGGAATCGTCAGACCTGATGCTCAAGACTGAGGACCTGGTCTGTCGACTATACAACGATGGAGTTGGGACCGAGGACGACGCCGAGAGGATGGACGACTCCCTCGCAAATATTACGTTTCGTCTTGTGAGCCTCTGGAATGACTACGTGGAAGACTTGCCACAGCCTGAAGGAGAAGATTTTGCCACTATCGGGCCAGGATCACAAACCGAGCCCTTCGAAAAAGCAGCCTACATCGCCCATCTCGTCCTGCGTATGCACCACACCAGATTCGAGAAGAACGAAACAGAGGAAGAGAAGACGCCACCACTACCTGAGATTCTATTTGACTGGATGCAAGCGAGCCACAACCCTTATCCCGACCAAGTGCGAGAAATCAGCCGGTACAAGCCCAGTCCCGCCTGCCATGGCTTGTTCTGGCAGACGCTGCGCTCTGCTCTGCTGCGTGGTGACGTGAGCGGCGCATCTCAGCTTCTGAAGACTGCCGGTTGGGAGCACGTTCGCCGCGGGCCTCGTGGAGACAATGCATACACTGGGAAGGCTCTGGAGAACATTCGTCGATTTGCCGATTCGACGTGCGAGTTGCTGGGCCAGTGTCCGGCGATGCGATCTGATTGGGACATCTGGAACAGCAGCTGGACCTTGTTCCGCGTCCAAGCGAGGGGGGCGCTCGACAGGCTCACGCTCTTCGCCGAAGGCAGAGATCCACATGCCGTTGGTACGGCAGCGCAAGGGCCGGAGTCGATGTTGACAATGGCGAGAAAGGCCTCGAGTCAAATTCCCTGGGATGTATACGAGAACTTGCAGGTCGTGTACGGCATTGTTCTCGGCAACCGCGAATCCATCATGGACACGGCACAAGACTGGTGCGAGGCAACAATTGGGCTGTTTGGTTGGTGGGACGATGGCAGCCAGCAGCACAAGAGCCTCCGACTCTCACAATCGCTTGGCCTCGGTCTCTCGGCACCAGGGGCTCGGTTCGCGAACTCGGCGGGCTATTTCGAGAGGCTGGCCTCTTGCTTTCACACAGTACTTCATTCTGACATGAATCCGAATACGATGAACCCGGTCGAGGTCGCCATTGCATCGGCCTTTGAGGGCAACATCAACGCCGTCATTGGATGTCTTAGGGTGTGGTCTCTCCCGGTGGCCTCGTCCGTGGCAGAGATTGCATCCCTTGGGCACTGGCTTCCTCCCGCGGAAACCCTGAAGCCGCTGCCGATGGACACCCTCGACATGGACGATCTGGCCCTGCTGGGCGTGTCGCCACCGACCACCGATGAGATGGAAGGCATCAAAGACACCACCTTGGTGCTGTATGCGCGAGAACTAGCTGGCATTGAACACCTCTCTCCCCAAAGGGACGGATGGGAGATGGCTATTGAGGTGCTTGGACGGATGGATCTGCCGCAAAAGTCGGAGGAGACGGTCGGCGAGCTGCTCCGAGACTTGCTGGCGACGCTAGACGAGAACTCGAGCTCGACGGTGGACAAGATGTGGAGGATACTGAACGATCTCGGCATGATTGCCTATGCCGAAGAGACAGCAGAGGTGAGCACTCAGACAGCCGGAGAAGCCTGTTCGGAAGCTAACAATTGGTGCAGACCTTTGCCGATATTCTGTCCAAGGAATCCCACCGATACGGCGAGGCCCTGTGGTACTTTGCCCTGTCGCATCGTACGAACAGAGTCCGCGAAGTTCTCAACCTTCTCATGTCCTATTCGCTTGTGCAGTCGACAGCATATCCGCCGGAGAAGGACCTGGACGACGATCTGAAGAATTTGCTTTGCAAGCGCACGGAAACATTGGAAGTACGGGCAAAGCAGGACCTGGAGGCAGCACAGTTGCTGGGGCGTATGCTCAGCGGCTACGCGACCTTGCGCAAGTTTTACGAAATTCGGGACAGCGTGATCCTGGAGGATATGCCAGCGTCGAAGGTGGCTGCCCTCAAGAAGCAAGCCGCCTTTGCGCTGGTGGCTGTCATTTCGAGCTCTGACGATAACATCCGCGGCGGGCTCTACGACGAGACGCGAGATGCGGTGGTGAGCGAGGACTTCCTTCTCGCGCTCCTGGGCGAGGCGACTGTATTTGTCAACCAGTCGCCTGCCGTTATCTCGCTCGACCAAATCGACATACTCCTCAAGGCCATCGAGGACATTCAAACAGTCGGCTCCCGTGTATATGACGCCTGCGACGAATTCTTCAACCTTGTGCTCTCCTCAGGCCAAGGCTTGAAGGGGTCTACGCCTGCCGACCTGATGAAGAAGTCGACGGCCTCGCTGAGCGGAAGCAGCTACGTCATGAGTGGGAGCTCCATGCTGGTCAGCCACCTGCACAAGTCGGTGACAGCCGGGGCCAAGGTGCACCGTGCATGGGATTGGAGGAAAGAGTGGCTTGCCAACACCAAGGGGGTGGACGTGCTGCGAAAGCTGCGGCTGGGTCTGGCCAAGGATCTTGCGGCGATGTGGCTCGAAGAGGCCGACGGCGCCGCAGGCTATTAATTTGGAGGGACGGACGGATGGACATGGGAGTTTCTGAATCTTTGATGGCCGGGGACGGTCCCTTGACGGGTCCCTTGACGTGGACCAAGTATTAGATGAGCGATGAGTCTTTGCACAGATGGGCACAGCTCTCGGGTGAGATGTACCATAGGTAACCAACTTCTGCATGAGGACGCCGGCCATGTCGCTGCATTTCAGCCGACGTCGTCAACGATTACCCAGAAAGGGATAGGCTGTGACGTGACAATGGGCCTGATGGGATGGCGTTCCTAGCAGCACATGGCCCCACCCGAGTCGCCCAGTCTCAGCCGCAGGAAAAGCCCAATCCGATACCGCGCATTTACAATTCCCAAAACTTTCCCCCACCCCCACGGACCCTTCGTTGGATGATTCACACCCAGAGGAGCTGCTCACCATGGCCCCAATTGAACTGGCGAGACGCTCTGGAGGTGCCATGACGGTATGCACACACAGGAGAGTGCCCTATGACCCCCCCAGAACGCTAACCGCGTCGAGCAGACCGTCCTGCGGCGCGCCAGCCGTCTCTCCGGCGTCGGCGCCGGCGCCGTGCCCCGAGCGCTCAGCGCCTCGTCCGCGCGGGCTTTCTCGACCGTCAAGTCGCTGCCACCGTCGTACGAGCGGCTCTTCAACAAGTACACGGAGGTGCGGCGCGTGCTGGGCCGGCAGCGCCTGACGCTGGCCGAGAAGATCCTCTACAGCCACCTCGCCGACGTCGAGGAGTCGCTCCTCAGCAACACGGACAATGGGCGCAGCATCCGCGGCAGGGCGAACCTGCGCCTCAACCCGGACCGCGTCAACATGCAGGACGCGTCGGCCCAGATGGCGCTGCTGCAGTTCATGTCCTGCAACCTGGCACGCCCGGCCATCCCCGCGAGCATCCACTGCGACCACCTCATTGTCGGTTACAAGGGCTCCGAGAGCGACCTCACGGCCGGCATCGAGGCCAACAAGGAGGTTTTTGACTTCCTCGAGTCGGCCGCCCGCAAGTACGGCATGGACTTTTGGCCGCCTGGCGCGGGCATCATCCACCAGACGGTGCTGGAGAACTACGCGCTGCCGGGCTTGATGATGCTGGGCACCGACAGCCACAGCCCCAACGCCGGCGGTCTCTGCACCATCACCATCGGCGTGGGCGGTGCCGACGCCGTCGAGGCCCTCGTTGGCGCTCCCTGGGAGCTCAAGGCGCCCAAGGTACTGGGTGTTGAGCTGACCGGCAAGCTCAACGACTGGGTCTCGCCCAAGGACCTCATCCTGCGCCTGGCCGGCGAGCTCACCGTTCGTGGCGGCACGGGCTCGATAATAGAGTACTTTGGGCCGGGAGTCGACACCCTCAGCTGCACGGGCATGGCAACTGCTTGCAACATGGGAGCCGAGGTTGGCGCGACCACGTCCATCTTCCCCTACACCGAGGCCTCTGCCCGCTACCTACAGTCGACGCGACGCGGCCAGGCGGTGGAGAACATCAAGGCCCTCCAGAGCTTCCCGGGCCAGGGAACGTCCGAGGACGCCAGGTTCCGGTTCGCCGCCGACGAAGGCGCCGAGTACGACAAGGTCATCAAGATCAACCTCTCCGAGCTGGAGCCCTACATCAACGGACCCTTCACCCCCGACCTTTCCACTCCGTTGTCCAAGTTCAAGGACGTTGTCAAGGACCAGCAGTGGCCCGAGAAGCTGTCGGCTGGACTCATCGGAAGCTGCACCAACAGCTCCTACGAGGACATGACGCGCGTGGAGAGCCTGCTCAAGGAGGCCGCCGACGCCGGTCTCAAGCCCGCCGCCGACTTTTACATCACCCCCGGCAGCGAGCAGATCCGTGCCACGCTCGAGCGTGACGGCACTCTCAAGACGTTCGAAGGCGCTGGTGGCGTCCTGCTCTCCAACGCCTGCGGGCCCTGCATCGGGCAGTGGAAGCGCAAGGACGGCGTCACCAAGGGAACGTCCAACGCCATCCTCTCTTCGTACAACCGCAACTTCCGTGGCCGGAATGACGGCAACCCCGAGACGATGAACTTCCTCGCCTCGCCCGAGATTGTCACTGCCATGGCCTTTGCTGGGTCGACGACGTTCAACCCCATGACGGATGCGTTGAAGACGCCCGACGGAAAGGACTTCAGGTTCTCTGCGCCGCACGGCCTCGAGGGACCCCAGACGCCCTTCGAGTCCGGCATCGACTCTCTCGGCGTCCTGTCCCAAGAGCCTGACGCCGCCGTCCAGGTCGCCATCTCCCCTTCCTCTGAGCGCCTCGCCTTCCTCGAGCCCTTCCCCCCCTTCCCCGGCTCCGACCTCAGCGGCCTCCGCGTCCTCGTCAAGGTCACGGGCAAGTGCACCACCGACACCATCTCGGCGGCCGGCCCCTGGCTCAAGTACAAGGGCCACCTGCCCAACATCAGCACCAACACGCTCAACACTGCCGTCAACGCCGAGACGGGCGAGGTCAACGCCGCGTACGACCTCGACGGCAGCAAGCACACCATCCCCGAGCTCGGCGAGCGCTGGAAGGCCCGCGGCCAGGAGTGGCTGGTCGTCGCCGAGCACAACTACGGCGAGGGCTCGGCCCGCGAGCACGCCGCCCTGCAGCCGCGCTACCTCGGCGCCCGCGTCGTGCTGACCAAGTCGTTTGCGCGCATCCACGAGACGAACCTCAAGAAGCAGGGTGTCGTGCCGCTGACGTTTGCCGACGAGGCCGACTACGACAAGATCGCGGCCGGCGACGAGGTCGCCACCGTGGGGCTCTATGAGATGCTCCGAAACGGCGGCAAGGGCGAAGTCCAGCTCAAGGTGACCAAGAGCGGCGGTGAGGAGGTGCTCATCCCGACGAAGCACGCCGTCAGCAAGGACCAGGCCGGCTTTATCCTCGCGGGCAGCGCGCTGAACCTGCTTTCCAAGGGGGCTTGATGAAGCAGGGTTGTGGGTTGCGGTTCTGTGTGCGGCAATCGTGCTTTGTCCTCACGTGTATAGTCGGCGTCTGGGTTTGGGAAAGGCCAAGATATAGTGTTGAATTACCCGAGGAATTGCAAATTTGTTCTAGAAAAATACACCGATCGACCGCTCGCTTTGAACTTTTCCTTTGACCTTTGTCCAAGCTACGCCTGCCGCGAAACGGCCATGCGCCACCGAGGCTTGCAAATTTATTGTGAAGGTGAGGAGTGCGGATCGTGATGGTATTTGAGCTAAGTTTTTTGTTCTCTATCAGTGCTCCCATCTCTGTGAGACAAAGCTTCCAGCAAATGGGTATCCTCGGCCAAATGCTCCTGCGAGCGACAGAGCATGAATTCCATCTTTCATGTCCCTAATTCCAGATTTCAACTCCCGAAACTCCGCGCCATGCCCGCACATAAGTTGCCCTTCAATCTTTTTGCCTCATGTTTTAAACGGCTGCCAACCACCACAAGCTGAAGAGCCTTCAACGCCCAGTCGAAGTCCACATTTTCGCCATGACGGTTTTGTAGTACTCCTGAGTTTCCTGCTCGCTCCTCTTGGCCTCGCGACGGCGCAGCACCCGTATGCGCTCTACCTCGCGAAAGTGCGCGCAATACCTGAGCCAGTTGGGGTTCTCCAGGATATCTTCAGGGAGCTGCGATTCGGGCACGTCTCCGAAATCTATGGGCCGGCTGTACTTCCACGGCTGCGGGTCCGCGCGCCTCTGCGGCAACCCAGGTCCATTGGGAAGCTTCTTCTCACGGTTCGTCTGTGCATGCAGCCATCGAATTCTCTCGACAGCTTTACCAAACCACGCTTTACGTCCGCCACGCGATTCGATTTCCTGAATCTTGGCCTTGAACCAATCTTCCGATCGGCCGTGCGCATAGTGGATTGCTGGATCAAGATGAAGGTACAGTCTCTGCTCTTCACTTGAAGATGGGGAGGACCTCATCGTACGGGAGGGCATATGCACACTTGGCGGAGGTTTCGTAGCTGCGGACTGTTGGTATATGGCTGCATCAAACGCCGCGGAGTCAAATTTCTCAACCCTGGATCTCCTTCGATCCTCAGCGGATTTACTGGGCAAGTAAGAGACCCTATTGACCAAAAAGAAGTTCTCGCCATCTATGCGCAAGCTCAAGTCCCATCCCTTTGGGGGCGCGGACAGGTTAGGGGTTTGAGGGCGCGAAATTGGCCGTAGAGACGTTTTTTGCGCCATCGGCCTTGGGACAGTCGTTGCTCCGGCTTCGGCGATAGTGGCGCTGGACTCAGAAGGCAAGTCCCTGAGGCTGGCAGGTAACGTATAGCCTTCCGATGTTTCAACTGTAATCGCAGTTTGCCCTTCCGAAGTTTTAACTGGGATCTGGGAAAAGCCTTCGGATGCTTCAACTGAAATCTCAGTATGCCCTTCCGATGCTTCAGCTCGAATCCGGGCATCTTCTTCCGATGTTTCCACTGGAATCTGCGCATGGACTTCAGATGTTTCAACTGGGATCTGAGTATGGCCGCCGGAGGTTTCAACTCGAATCGTACGGCCTTCCGAGGTATCAACTGGAATTTGGGTGTGGCCTTCCGATGGATCAACTGGAATCAGGGCTGCAGCCTGCACGGCTTTGTTGATGCCGTTGGGGTTGTTGAGGACCTCTATCAGACGCATTCTAGACGTCTTCTTCGCTTTTTGCTTGACCACCTTTCCTTCCGTTTGGCTAATGATGGGCGAGGACGACCTAGGGTCATGTTGAGACAGGAGCACGTTGCTAGCCTCTCGGCGCTGGCCAACAGGATGGGTTTGCCCTGATACTTCGTGACTTTGTGTGGTTGGATATCCATCGCGCTGGAAAGGTGCCCCATTGTGCTGATTCATATCCAACAAACAAGAAGCGTCGAATGAATTGAATGATGACACAGCAGACGGAGTTGGGAAGAACCACCTTTGGGGTTATCTGTCAATTACATGGACAGACGAGATGTGCCGGAAATTTTGCTGACCCGAGTATTGCATCGAAAGTAGACCCTCTGGGGATGACTGCGGCGTTGCCTCTGTGGCATCCTATGTTGAGCATCGGTCAGCAGGAGACAGCGAAAGCATGATTGCAAAGAAAACGAAATATCGAAACCGAAGTCAGATCTTTTCAGTTCTTAGTGATCTTCACGTTGGGAACACAACGGCTTCAAAGTCAGCGTCTCGGGGCGAGCCGGCCAACGCGGCTAGACCTCTGGTGTGTGTCGTGGCCTTTGGCCCAGATTCGGAGCGGCAGCGAGAAAGAGGGCTCCGTGTGACGACGATGATTTTCGTTCGCAGGTGCGCAACAAGCCACTGAGCAGGCTCATTGCTGTGACACAAGAGAGCAACGCGTCGGTGTCAGTATTCTGGCAGCCAAAAAGCTGGACTGAAGTACTGTCGCCGGCGCAAGTGACGACAAGACAGCAAAACCAGTTGGTTCCACGCAGTCAGACCTTTTACCATGGTACATCATTTCGGCGAGGTAGAGAGACAGAAAGCGCCGAAGTGAACTCACACTTTGCAGAAAAGAATGTGCCAATGCTCGCACAAACGAAATTTGCGGTTTACGGCCGGCCTGCCGGCGTTGACGAAGGCCCGGTCAGCCGCGTAAGATGAGCGGGCGCAAAGACCAGGTCACTGGAGGACCATATTCTAGACGCGAGGACCGCAGGAGAAAGTAGAAACCGGCCGGCTGAATGGCGATGTGGATATGCAACGAGAAGAGGCGTCGTCGTAGGCTGGAGAGGAGGGGGACGCCGACGAGGAAGAGCGGGACGGAGAGAGCGACAGCAGAAGCAGTGCGTGACGATGTCTGCCTGCTTGTTGGTTGTTGGTTGCCGTGTCGGAGTGGAAGAACCCTTGGCGCGTGCGGCTGCCTGCCAGCTGCATGCGATGACGGTCATTCATTGCATACAGCAGGCAGGTAGCGCCTATGCCCGCTCCGACTCCCTCTCCATCCCTGATGACGAGCATCTCAAGAGTTCTTCATAGCATGACGAAACGCGGCGGGACGAGATGATGCGGCGCCCTTTTGTACGAAGGAACGCACGACGGAGCGCGCAACCGAGACACCGGCGGTGGCGAGACAGCGGTTCATCTGCGAACAGCTCTATTAGGGAGATTGCAGCGGGCTGACCCCGCCATCCCGCCGCGAGCAGCTCCGTGGATCCCAGCACGTGCTAGCGCGGGGCCTTGTTCGCTGGAGGCTGAGCTGGCTTCAGAGGCGCATCGCATCCAAGCTTCGTGTCGTCCGTCCCTGCCCGAGCTTCCTCGACTCTTCTCCCAACGCATGGTCGCGTGACGCGTCCCGTCTTCTGGCTCACCTTCTCACTCTACAGCTCGCCTCCCAGTGGCCGCGATTCCTGCGCCCTCCAGCAGCCATGGACTTTCTCAAGTCCGCCGTGGCCTCCGCCATGGCCCAAGGCCCTCCCTTTCCCTACACCTTCGGCGACAAGGTTGACGTTGACGAGTCCATCTGGACTCTGTACAATGGAACCAGGAGAGCAAGTCGCCCGCTTCGGCACAGTATTCATGCCGCGTCCGCTGACATGTTGGCTCCAGGAAGACGGCTCAAACTGCAGCATCTTCTCCTTCGACGTTCCCGCCAACAAGAGCCGCTTGCCCCTTGCGAGGAACGCGCTCAAGAAATTGCGAACCATGCGCCACCCGGGCGTCATTAAAGTTCTGGACACCGTAGAAGTAGGACTCACTGCGATACGGGTCCAATCGACGCGACGCTGACCGTTCGGCCAGACCGATACCTACATATACATTGCCACCGAGCGCGTCGTCCCACTGCGGTGGCATGTTCGAAGAAAGAGCCTGAGCCCCGAGACTATCAAATGGGGCCTGCATAGCATTGCTGTGAGGGCGCTCCCAAGGACGCATCATCGCGGCGGCTGGCTAATTGCTTCCAGCGAACAATCAAATTCATCAACAGCGACGCGTCCTCGATACATGGCAGTCTCAAAGTTGCGTCCGTATACACGTCCGAAAGCGGCGAGTGGAAGCTAGGAGGCTTCGAGGTGTTGAGCAGCGTCAAAGACGATGAGTCCGTCATCTACGTTAGTCGATCGACCCCCTCGGACGAACGTGCACTCACGTTTATCCAGACATATGGAAGCCTGGTGCCGGATTCAGGGCGATACGCGCCTCCGGAGCTTGCGAGGGGAGGCTGGGACGTAATAAAAAAGAACCCGCACTCGGCAGTCGACTCTTTCAACTTCGGCACCTTGATCTTTGAAGTCTTCAATGGCGACTACAGCGGCTCAGACCAGGCAGGCCAAACCAAGAATGTTCCACCAACTATGCAATCAAGCTACAAACGACTATGCAACGCGAATCCAAAGGCACGCATCGCCGTCGCCAACTTCCTCGATCAGGGCAGCCGCACGGGGGCGTTCTTCGATAGTCCCTTGATCAAGTTGACAGAGGGAATTGATAATTTAGGTGTCAAGACGCCCGGTGAGCGGGAGGCATTTCTGAAGTCAGTTACAGGACTGCTCTTGTTTTCGCCATGTACTAACGAGACACCCAGTGACCTGGATCAGCTCACCGACGACTTCCCAGAGGAGTTTTTCAAGCTGAAAGTCCTGCCTGAACTCATCAAATCTGTCGAATTCGGTGGTGGAGGACCCAAGGCGTTGGCCGTGGTTCTCAAAATAGCGGCAAAACTGTCGAACGAGGATTTCGACACCAAGATCACTCCTTTCATCGTGAGGGCGTTTGCCAACCCCGACAGGGCGATTAGAGTCTGCCTGTTGGACAGCCTGCCACTGATGATCGACAGACTGCAGCAAAGGACGGTCAATGACAAGATCTTTCCGCAAATAGTGAGAAGTGCCCAGCTTTTGCCAAAGAAGTCCACACTACTAACTTTGTCAAGGTTACTGGTTTCATGGATATGCAGCCGGTCGTCCGGGAACAGACCCTGAAATCTGTTCTCGTACTCGTTCCGAAACTGTCTGACCGCACCATTAATAATGAGCTTCTGAAGCAGTTAGCAAAGACTGCAAATGACGAGCAGCCTGGCATTCGCACAAACACAACTATCTGCTTGGGCAAAATCGCCCGGTATCTCGGCACGTCGTCGAGATCCAAGGTCTTGATTGCGGCATTCACTCGCTCCCTCAGAGACCCCTTCGTTCACGCAAGAAATGCCGCTCTTTTGGCTTTGGGAGCGACGGCCGAATACTTCTCGGACGATGATTCCGCCAGCCGCATCCTACCGCTGGTCTGCCCTCTACTCATCGACAAAGAAAAGCTAGTGCGAGATCAAGCCAGCCGAACGATGGACGTGTATGTTCAAAAGGTCCGAAAGGCTGCCTCGGAGATGCCGGAATCTGTCCTGCCGCCACCACAGGCGGCTGGCGAGGCTCAACCCGCACGAATGGCAACGCCGCAGACGGGTGCATCATCTGGCTGGACGGGTTGGGCTATTTCGTCCTTTACGAATAAAATTTCGGCTGCAGCAGGTGATATGGAAACTGCAAATGGCTCGAGCTCCGCTGCTGGCAGACCCAATCCTTCGCCAGCTCTTGAACTTAGGAAACAGGCCACTGCATCTGCCACCTCGCTCCAACGGCAGGCCGTGAAGTCACCACCGCCGAGCGCATCCGGGACATCTTCTCCCACTGCTAACGCGGTTGCCAGCGCCTTCCTATCGGAGGGCATTGCAGACGATGGCGGGGACTCGTGGGGTGACATGGGTGACATGGGCGACGATGACGAAATCATCGATACGCCGTCTGCGACTACTGCTACCGCCAAGGCACCTATGGCGACTGCGAGCACAACGCCCTTCGGCGATGATGAGCCCGACTTTGCTAGCTGGCTAGCTGCCCAGGCGGAGAAGAAGAGGCCCGGAGCTAACAAGCCCTTGCCGAAGGGTCTAGCGAAGTCTACGACGGCTAAGAAAGCGATCACAAGGCCAACAGCGAAACCTGCTGTGGCCAAGAAAATCGACATGAAGCCCAAAGATACGGATGACGATGACGCGTGGGGCGATGGATGGTGATGGATACCCGTGATGCTGGTGTAGAGCAAGATAACGCAGTTGGGTAAATTATGAGATTATGAGCTACAAGCATTGGCAGTTCAGGCGCGGTAGAGGTCAATTTTGTGATAGTATTTGGTGCAAGAGTTGAGCTCTATTGTGCTCTTAGACCTCAATTGACCTTTCCCGATGCCGGGAATGAAATCTGCATTGGTAAACAAATCCATCGTGGGCTGTGGCGGAATCCAGAATAGCACCTTGCCGTGGTGATTTCAACTCCAAGTTGTGCGATTGAAGTGGTCGTCACACGAACAAGTTGCTTACTCCGTCGCTGGTGAAAGAGTCTCTTGGCCGTACGCAACCCGGCAATGGGTCATACGGCACCCGCAAAATTATTAATACAGCCAACTCGCACTAGTAAAAAAGACTCTCCGCGGCCGAAGTCTCGAAAAGTATTCTAGAGCTAAGATGGAGAGTTGCTTTTTGCTATGTTTGACCGTCATTGGCCATGCAATCTCCCGTCCTCCCGAAGCCTGTTTGAAGCGCACGTCTCAGGTTACGCAAGGAAGCGGTAGTAGGAAGTCCAGCTAACTGTTCAAGATCCGCGTTTGCACACGTTGAATCAAGCATCGAACCAGTGACCAATTACTGTGGAGAGGTGTGTGAGAGGGGTGAAGCAGGCGAAGGATGCCAGGCAATAGCAAACAGGACCTGTCGCTTCACGGGTTGCAGTAATTTAATCAAACGGGTGAACAGGCGGGATAAGTACGGGCCAGAAACAGATCTCTCTTACCTCTTCTTCCACCTCTCTCATCTGGCAACTTTCTTCCCACAATCCTTGTTCCCTCCGTTCTCACTTCTTCCTGAACTCTTCACTCTTCTTCCACCACGCTCATCTCACAACGCATGTACCCCCATCCCTGATTTCTCTCCCCTCTCACCTCTTCCTGAACTCGTCAGTCATCATACCTTTGTCCTCGCAGTTTTCCTGTTCCCAGGCGCTCTCTAAATAGCTCCCCCCCCCCGGCCCTCGTACCACGCGCCTGTTCAATTTCTCGCGAGTCAGTGGCAACGCGACGACGGAGAAAATTCGAAATACAGGATGTCGGTCACAGGGTCAGGCCTTGGCAATCAGGCCATGCTGGCCAAGATTGACAAGTTGCGAGAGCTCAACGTCGGCTCCATGATTCCACTTCCCCAGGTATTCGAGCCATTTCTCACGCAGTTCGACAGCATCTGATCCTTCAGTAGCTTGTTGTGGTCGGCGATCAGTCGTCTGGGAAAAGCTCTGTTCTGGAGAGCTTGACTGGCTTTTCGTTCCCGCGCGCTGCTGGTCTCTGCACGCGATACGCGACGCAGATAACTTGCTGCCGCCATCCTGTTACGAACGTCATCATTTCGATCATTCCCCGTCCAGATGCCAGCGATGACCTCAAAATGAGACTCCTCGGCTTTCATCGCCGCATTCATGGGGAACTGGACAACGTTCAGCTAGCAAAGGTCTTTGACGAGGTACATTTTATGAATATCTCTCCTTCTCTATGACTTGTTTCTCACTCTCTCTGTACAGGCAAACGAAACAATGGGCATTCGCCTAAAGACTGATAAAATGTCTCTATTTGACGGTCCTGGGGCATTCAGTCAAGACATTCTGAAGATTGAGATTCACGGACCAGAGGTGATTCCTGTCCGAAGCTTCTTATTGTCCCTTCACGCTTACACACAGGAATAGCAAAACCACCTCACTGTTATCGATGTCCCCGGAATCTTTCGAGTGACTACGCCTGGTAGGCTTGTCATTCACTATTTCGTGGATGTTTTACTCACAAGGTGACTAGGACTTACAATTGAATCGGACATCACCCTGGTTGAGAGCATGGTCAAGTCGTACATGAGTAACGCTCGAACCATGTCAGCCCCCACGATCCCATTCCAAAAGGTCCGTCAACTAAAGACTTAACAGAATTCTCGCAGTAATGCCATGCAATGTCGATATTGCCACCCAGGAGATCCTGAAACTCGCCGAAGCCGCCGACCCCCAAGGCACCCGGACTATGGGAGTCTTGACTAAGCCAGATCTTGCCACGGAGAATGCCACACGAGACACAATTATTGATCTTCTTGGTGGCATGAAGAACTGTCTGAAGCTTGGCTATTATGTCGTCAAGAACCGAAGTGCTGACGATAATAAATCGACACTTGCTGAGCGTGCTGCAGCAGAGAAAGCCTTCTTCACGGCCCCGCCATGGACGACCGTCAGTGATCGATGTGGAATCTCTGCGCTGGAGGAGCGTCTACGCTACATCCTCATGAAGATCTCCAAGCAGGAGTTCCCACACGTCAAGGCCGAGATCGAACAGCGTTTGCGGAAATGCAAGGCCGATCTGGATTCCATGGGGCCCGCCAGGGAGGACCATATCTCTCAGCGACAGTACCTTGGCGAGCTGGCCGTACGCTTTCAGACCACTGCCCGCGCTGCCTTGAACGGCCACTACGCTGGCGAGAAGCTTTTCAGGTTGGAGCCAAGCCTGAAGCTCATCACTCGGATGATGAAATTGCATCAGGTCTTCGCTGCAGTTTTCAGCGAGCGTGCACATACGGAGCGCTTTAGTGAGGCTTCGGATTGCTCTTCGAAAGAGGACGAGGATCACGATATGGAAACCGGTGACAATGAAGACCCGAAGAGCGAAGAGCCAATTGTGCCTTTTCAGGTTCCGATCGCCCAGTACAATGAGCTTCATGACATCATTGTCGCCGATGCTTACCATTGCCCCGAGCCAGAAAGCAAGCCGATCATGGATCGCATATTGGAGGTGTTCGACTCTTGCCGTGGCCCCGATCTCGGAACAGTAAGTTCACATTGCCCCAACTTAGTTCGGTTTCAGTGCTAAAAATGCATCGCAGTTTGGTGGAACAGTTCTTTCGACCGTCTTCGAGGTGCAGTCAGAGAAGTGGGAGCCGTTGACTTTGTCGCATGTCAGCAGAGCAATCACGCTCGTCCATGACTTCATCTATCAGCTGCTCTGTAGTCTGTGCCCCGACCAGCTCGTGCGCGATCAGCTGTGGGAAGGTCTGCTCGTGGAGCGTCTGAGGGCCTCATACCAAACTGCGATGAACCACGCACGCTTCCTTCTTTCTATCGAGCGCGAAGGAAGGCCGAGCACTTTCAACCACTACTTCAATGACATTCTTCAGAAGAAGCGTGGCCAGCGGTTGGCCGCATCTTTGAGAGAGACATCGGTTGAATTCGCCGACTATGGCGTCCAGGGCCGCTTCGTCCCAGTTGAGAGCCTTACACGCAACGCTGTGAATATGGACAATGAAAAGCAGGTGTGCGAGGACATCCTCGACATTTTCGAGAGCTACTACAAGGTGGCGCAAAAGAGATTCATTGACATCGTGTACCAACAAGTCATCTCGCACTTTTTGCTGGACGGAGACAATAGCCCTGTCAAGGCCTTTGGGCCAGGCATGATCATGGAGCTCACGGATGCGCAATTGGAGCTCATCGCTGGTGAAGATGAGGAGTCTAAACAGCGGCGAATGGTTTTGAAGCGGGAAATCTTGAGCCTGGAAGCAGCTTTGAAGGTTCTTCGAGCCTGACTGTTTTCAGAAACTCTGCATCTGCAAGCAGAAGGATATCTAGCTCAAGAACTAGAACTGGAGAGGTGTTGCTGAACGAAGACTAGGAATCCGTGGAAAGGTCTTGCCGTGTTGGTGCGGATTGGAGGTACTGGAGTTGGATGACTGAAGCGACGGACTGAAGTCGATGCAATCGTCAGTTTCCGAGACAATTGATTTACCAACGTCTGACTTACTCCGTATGGAGAATGGCAGTATCTTAAAACCAACTGACTCTCAAGGTTCTCGCCATCTGGAGTGTTTTCTGAGACACAAGTAAGCGGTTTTCCTCAATAGTGCACCATTGCATTTTTCTTTCTTAAGGCAGGACGACCTCTTTCACAAATCTCCTATACATGTAGTATCTACGTAGCATTTGTGGTTCGGGGAGCATTTCAGCGGAGCAGTGGATTGAGTAAGCAAGTGCAAAGAACAAATATGTTCGCCCAGTGGTCGGGATTCCCGCTCTTCTTCCGCCCCAGTTTACAACTTTTTGTCTTCCTCAACCCAGCTGATTTTATTCTAATCGGCCGTCAGTCATTTGATGTCGGAAAACGCTGTTTTATCGAGACCTTGACAGGCCGTCTCCGGATGTCGCCGTTATCAGGCCCTGTAAAACCGCAATTTCCGTCAATCACCCTCAGATTAAAATTCGTATCCGGTGAAATTCTGCCGAGGTGAGCAAGCGTGCTTGATGTGCAGTGCTGCTCTCTCAAGCCAGAAGGTGGCACCGGCCAGTTCAGGGAGACGAGAAGATCGAAGGGCGTGGACAACATCACAGATGCTGAGCTGTTTGTTTCACTTCAGACCCTCTGGATCGGGCGTCGGAATGAAGACACCTGGCTCCCTTTGGCTTGATCTGCAAGCAGCCAATCATGACATAACGTCCGCACACGACGTATGCTCAATTATATCGCTAAAACCACATGTCACAGTCGAAGATCTCTTGACAACGACGATGAGTCTCGGCCTTCCGTCGTATTCTTCGTCCTGCCAACACCTCAATGAAAGAAGTTTTCCTGTAGCGCACCATGCGACTGGATTCCTTAAGGATTTCAGGCCTCGTTTCACCCATCTTTACCACCCCGGCATCGTCTTCTGCGTCCACCGATGATCGCTGCCCTTCGCTTAGTGACCAGCGGAAGTTTCACAGGTTGCGAAGCGACCTCTCCTCATCGTGCGGTCACATAATCAGAAATGTTCCCACGTACAATGTACCGCATTGAGCCTCTGATATCATCCAAAGCGGTACAAGAAGAGAATTGGCTGCCATGGTCACGTCTGCTCAACGTGGGGACTTCGAGATCTGGGCGTCGAGCATGGAGAGGGTTCCTCATCCTATTCGCGCTCTATGTTTCTACGGAAGTCTACTTATTGTCTGCTCCTAAGGTGCCATTCAGCCTTAGGAGGTTCACATCAACCCCAACCGTACCATCTGTGCCCGATCATTCCGACTTCGAGAGGGCACTCGCTCGCGTACTCGAGCTTCTTCCGGGAGAGCATGAACGACAGGAGCTTCTGCAACCGATCGAGGTGGCGCGCGAAGAAAGGCTGCACGAATTGGCCGTCCGAGCCCGGCGCTATAAAGGTCTTCTGGAAGCATGGGAAGAATTGCACGTCGTGGTGCACGAGAACGGCCGTAGTTACGTTCGCGATGATATAATACAACAACTCCGTCGATATTGCAATAGTAACGAACAGCAAATGCAAAACTCAACACTACACAGATTTGCTCACATGGTCCACACGTACGAATCATACCGGTACTTTTTGGCGCAGCTCGCGAGCTTTCTCTTCCCTTGGACAGCGCCATATTTTGCTGACCACATGACACTGCACTCACATGTTGGACAAGGAGGTCGAGGAATCGTGTTCACAGCAGGGAATCGCCAAGCCGAGTACCTACTCTCATCCATTCCTAGCCTCCGAAATCTTGGTTGTACGCTTCCGATTGAAATCTTATACCTCGGCAATCGGGATCTTGGCGAGGCATTTCGCGTCCGTTTAGAGGCCCTTGACGCTGTCACGACCCGCAACATGGCTCAAATGGTCGACGACTGGGGCTGGGACTTGGATGGCTGGGCTAGTAAGCCCTTCGCAATCCTTTTCTCCAGCTTCCGAGAAGTCTTATTCATCGACGCTGACAGTTTCTTCTTTCGAAACCCAGAGATTCTGTTTGATGGCCCAGAGTATAACGAGACGGGAGCTGTATTCTTCAAAGACCGACGAGCGGAGCCGGTGCCAAGGAAGGAGTGGCTTCAAAAAGTCCTGCCGACACCGATATCTGAGACTGCGATGAGGAGCCGATTTTGGACCGGTGAGAGTGGGCATGAACAAGAATCAGGCGTGCTTTTGGTGGACAAGTGGCGCCATTTTGTGGCCCTGCTGATGGCAACCCGATTGAATGGCCCCGAGAGGGGCCAAAACAATGGTGGAAGCGGTATCTACGAAATGGCACACGGTATGCGGGACACTCTTCGCGCCATTCCACGTACATCCTGCAAAGCTAACTCTGCCGATAGGCGACAAGGAAACATATTGGCTCAGCTGGGAGCTCGTTGGAGATGTCGACTATAGCTTCCACGGAGGTGCCGTTGGTGGCATGGGCCTTGCTGAAGTCAAAGCTGAGGGGCAAGAAGATTCAAAGGAGGCCCAGGTTGGCGCAGTCTTGAGTGAGTCCGGTGAGCGACCCGCCGGCGAAGAAAGTAATAAACGGTGTACCATTTGCTCCCCACAGTTGCTGCATCTGGATCTGGACGGAACGCCTCTCTGGGCCAATGGCTGGATCCTGAAGAATAAGAACAAGGACGCGAAGGACTGGGAGTACGGAATATGGGAGCACTATGCCGCCGAGCCCTGGAGTTCTCAAGAGCTTGTTGACTGGAAGACGGATAAAGATAGCTATTGCTGTCTTGCAGTGGACTGTCTTTCAACAAAAGAGTTTACAACAGAGCAGCAGGCGACATTGACGGCACTCATCAACAAAGCGAAGGAAGTTAGCGTCGCGCTGCGAGGGAATGCGACAGCAAGTGTTAGGGGCGCAGATTAAGCTAAATGAGAGGTGTTTGCCAAAGATGAGAATCCAGTTGGACAGTCTTATCCCGACTGCTTTGCCTGAGTGAACTGGGATGGAAGAATACTGTACGCATTAAGAGGGTTTGGTTAGACTTGCACCACACTTTTGGAGAACCCAGCTGCGCAAGGGTACCAGTCAAGACAGTGTTGGCTATTGTCGACTTTTGCGCTTGCGCCGGGTTGCCACTGCGGTATGGCTTCCTCTGCAATTGGGATCTAAGTGCGAGCAGAAATTCCAGGGAAATCTCGACAGCTTTTTGGCTACCTTGAACAGCCGAGGGCGAAAGAGAAGATGGTGTCTTTCAATTGGCGGGATCATTGTTCGATCTGGGCCGGTGAAGGCTTGGTCAACTGTCGGGGAGCCCCACAGCGGCGCCCCCCAAAAAAATCAACATAGAACCTCTTCTTGTCCCCAACCTCTCGTTCCCAACCTTGCATCACCAAACACACCGACAGCTTGAAACACCACCCCCATTACCACCGCACCCATCCACAATGGTCCAAGGTGTAGTCAAGCAATCCTCTCGGCCCAAGGCCGCCAAGGCGACGCACTCCAAGAGGCAGGTCTCCAAGGTGGCCAAGCCCAAGAAGAAGACGACCAATCTCGACAAGGCGCACAAGAAGTTCTCGGCCGGTTTGACGGCCAAGACGGAGGCGCTGCTGGGCGAGCGCGCCGGCCACCTTGAGCTGATTGGCAAGGGCAAGAAGGCGGACAAGAAGTTCACCGTCAAGGGCGGGTCCAAGAAGTTTGGCTGAAGGCAGCGTGCGAAATTGCGAGCGACGAGGAACGACGAGACGACCACAGCGGTGCTCCCGAACGCTTTTATCTCGACGATTATTAAACCCGGGGGCCACGGCATCTACGCATGGGCAGGCTCTTCATTTCTTCAAAGCCTTCTCGATGTCAAATGCTTCTCCCGCGGCCACGGCATTCAGGATGGCCGCAACCACCTCGAAATCCCGATCCACGTTGACCTTCCAGTTGGAGACCGCTATCCGAACCGCCTTCTCGCCCTCCCACATCGTTCCGCTCACGTACATCTGCCTCGTCTCGTTGATCTTCTCCACGAGCGCATCGTTGAGCGCTCTTTCTTTGGCTCGGAACAGAACAATCATGAAAATGCCGTCGAGTGAAGCCTCTTCGTCTGGCAGGAGCTCGTAGTGCGGCGAAGCCTTCAGGAAGGTGGCGATGCGGCGCGAGAGCTGGATCATGTTGGCTACGAGGCGTTCCATGCCAGAGTAACCTTCGCTGAGGAGCGCGGCGTACACGGGAAGGGCCCGGAATCGGCGTGAGTTCTCAAGGCCGACGTTCAGCGGGGAGGGAATGCTTGCTCCCGGCCCGGAGCTCAGGTAGGCAGCATTGGGATTAGTGAAGACGGACTGCATACTAGCGGCGGAACGTGTGTAGAACATTCCGCAGTCGTACGGCTATGGGTTGTAGATCAGCCTCATCTTCTCTCGGTCGGGAATTAATGGCGAACTGACCACATTGAGAATCTTATGCCCGTCCACTGTAATGCTGTCTGCAAGCTCTATCCCCTCGGTTCGCTTCCGGAGCAGGGCGTAGTCCTCGCCTGAACCCAGAACTCGGGCAAAGATGCCAAATGCTATGAAAGTCGGCGGTTAGCATGAGCACAATTGCGATGCGATTGATAGCACATCATAAGCCGTACCGCCATCGACGTGGATCCAAGACCCGTATTTGTCCGCCAGTGCTCTCATCCTCTTCCACTCCTCGATGCCGTCGAGCGAGAAACCCGAAGTGTTGACATCTCCTGCGCTGATGGCAATGATGCTTGCCACTCTCGGCCGCTGCAGCTCTCGCTCCACGGCGTCAATGTCGAGCCTCCACGGCTGATCTGCGCTGCGTCTGAGCTCCTTGACGCTGTAGCGCCCAATGCCCACCACGCTGGCGGCCTTGGACAGCGAGCTGTGGCCCGCACTCGTGAGGACTTGGATTTCCGAGACGCCTGCCTTGAGACAGGCCGCCAGCAGGCCCAGTTCGCCCACGCTGTCCTCACCTCCCAGTTTCTTGGCCAGGACGGCCTCGCGTCCGCATGCAAGGCCGAGGACGTTGCTCGCCGTCGCGCCAGTGGTGAACGTCCTACCTTTCCACTCGATGCCGCCGGAGCCTAGGCGCAGGAGCCCAGCTAGCATCTCTAACGCCGTGTCCTCGACCGTCGTGGCGATATATTGAGCCGGCAGGTGCACCTGGACGTTCTGGTCCATTCGCGAGACGACATTGTCGGCCCACTCGGCGATGGGCAGGACGCCGCCGGTGACGAAGCCATAGTAGCGGCTGGACGAAGCCTGGCCGGTGAGCGCCGGCACGATGTCGTTGATGATGTGGGCGACAACGACCGCATCCTCAAGGCCCCGCGTGTGCCAGTCTGGGCTGGTTCTGGGGATGAGGGACGCTTCCGCGGCGCGAATTGCGCTCAGCGATGGTAGCGTAGGAGGGTTCTCGTCGTGGGAGGCGCGTCGCTCGAGGAGGCGTTTCTGCACCTCGGCGGTGTTGAAGATGTCGCCCATGACGACGGGATTCAGCTGACTCTGGACTCGGATCCAATGCTACAAGATGCCTTCATTTCAAGTTGGTGGATGGTCTTGCTCCCTGGCTAGGACATTAGCCTGACGATGGATCTGAGAAAGGCGCTTGACATGGCGGTGTCAGTAGCCCCACAGAGCTGTGGCGGGAGGGCAAATGATCGGAAGCGCCATCGCCCAATGTAGGCTTCGTGATGATGACTCCCCAGCTGTTGAAAGTGGATATAATTGGGAAGTTCAGCTGGGGGGTCGATGTGTCAGGGTGGGTGACTTTCAACCAAACAGGACGACGTAGCTGCAGGCTAGACTTGCGTACCAATTGGAAGGCGGGCGTCTGAATGCGCCAGCTCTCTGCGACGGCATGGGCTGCTTCCAGGAAATGGGAGGCACGCCGCTGCAGGTGTATAGCAAAGATATGGACCTTATGCTTTCGCAGGCTCTTAGCATGTCCCATTGGATGAAGAGAACGAGATGAACAGCACGCCAGGCCGAGGTAGACAGTCAAGGACGCAAGGCCCAAAGCCCCTGGCCGTATCTCACTGCCGCAGCAGAGAAGATTGCCACTATTTTTTTAGCAGGTGCTTGCATTGATGCCACATAGAATCCGCATAGTATGAATACAATCCGCCGAGCCCTACCCAACTTGCCTTCCATCGAGCCACAGCCCACGCTGGTAAACAGATTCGTGTATGCGATTGTCCATGAGCCTGCGCAGAGGCTCATCGCCCCGGGCGCATAATTTCTATCCATCGATTCCTCTCGTCTCAGACTCTCGCAGCAATTGCGTCCGCGAATACCTTGCAGTCTATGCCTCGGCCCAGCCCCGGTCCACACCTTACAGCTTCGCCGCCTCGCCGACCTCGCCAATCTTGTACTTGGCGCCGTACCGCTTCAGCACGCTCTCGCTGTGGTACTTCCAGAAGGCCTTGGTCGCGTTCTTGCCGGCGAACCGCTTGAGGACCTTGTCGCCGCCGGGGTGCTCGGCCATGAAGTCTGGCGATGTCGCGTTAGCTCAGCCGGCCATCACATGCCAGACGCCCGCCGCGCAGCAGCAGGCAGGGAGACGGCGCAGAACTGCGGCAGACGGGTGGAAAATAGGCGTGGAGAGAAGGAGAGGAGAGGTGAGCGGCGCGAGACTTACTTGACACGTCGTAGACGTCGTTCTCCACGATGAGCCAGTAGCCGTTGGCCTCGTCCCGGTGCGAGGCGACGTCGGCGGTGGTGTACTTCTTGTCGGACATGATGACTCGCGTGTGCAAGTGTGTTGTATAATCTCAGGCCGTGTCGTGCGAGGAAAGAGTCGGATGGATGGCGCGCGAGTTGCGGGCGACTGATGCAAGAGGGAAGACCGTTCAGGAAGTTTGGATGTTGCAACGCTGTACCTCGGCTCAGCACCGGTCCACCAGCCCACCAGCTCGCCCAGATCCGGGGTTGCGGGCCAAGTTCAGTTGCCGCCCGACGCCATCCACTGCGTAAGCCTATCAGCGTGCGGCAATTGCCAACCGTCGTGGCCGGCACGTGTGCGGGAGCCTCGGATTGTTCGCAGTGGAACGCGTACGGAGTAACTTGGTATGTTTTCCGTATTGTGATGTGTTGCTTCGTGATGTAGTACATACAGCATCGTACATGCGTTTATGCGAGTCGGATCTATGCACCCCGTCCATCAATTGCCGAGACGGTCGTCTAAGCCCATCCCCAAGCGCCATCAACCACGACCTGCGGCTTCCCTCAAGCAGCCTCCACTACAGTGCTTCTCCTGCGCAACGCCAGCCTGAACCTGTCCGCAAACGCCGCCGTGCCGCTGCAGTCACTCTGCGTGCGCTTCTGCATCGCTTCTGGCAGCCACTCCTTGATCTTCGAGATTCTGTTTTCGTTCTGGTCTCATGTCAGTTTCCAAGCCTAGTGCCGCCGCCCGATGGTGAGGCCTTACCGACGGATGGGTGCTCAGCATCTCGGGCACCTCCTGTCCTCCGGCGTGCGCAATCGCTTCCATCCTTTGCCAGAAACCCACTGCCGCCCGGGGGTCGTAGCACGCCTCTGCCATCATCATGAGGCCAATGTAGTCTGCCTCGCTCTCCTGCTTGCGACCCATGGGCAGGTAAAACAGGAGGTCCTGTAGGTAGAAGCCGCCGACGAAGCTCCACAGCCCGAAGAGGGCGAGCCCAGGCAAAGCCCCTGCAAGGAAAAAGACGCTGCCGGCGGTGAGGTTTCCCACCCACGCGGCCGAGAGTCGTTCGGCGGCGTGCGATGCCGTGTTGTGTGCGATCTCGTGGCCGAGAACGGCAGCCAGCGCATCTTCGTTTCGGCAGACGTTGAGGATTCCGCTATGTACGAATACCTTGCCCCCGGGCAAGACGAACGCATTGGCAGTGCCTACAGCGCACAGCGAACACTGGTTAGCAACAATCACAGAGCAGGGCACGGGCGCAATGGAACTCACGGTTGTCTGCAATGACCCGAATTTCCCAGTCAAGATCCGTCATGCCACTCACAGGAATCAGCCGCCTCATCACCCTCTTGACCAATATCGTCCGAGGATCCCAGTCGGACAAGAAATGCCCTCCTTGCTCCTGCACCTGGCGGATCACAGCATCGGCGGCTCGCACATGCGCCTGTGCGACCAACTTGTCCGACAGGAAATTGAAGCGCCGTCGCCCCGTCACAGGCACCGTCTGCGAATTGTAGAGGTAGAAGGCGACGGCGGCGATGACACAGGCGATGGCAAAGGTCTGCGAGTTGCGGCTGCGGCCGGCATCGCTGAAGCGGCGAGCAATCGCGTGAGGGACGAGCGGCCGGGCGTTGCGGAGGTGCTCGTGAGGATCGGAGGCGCGCCGAGGCCGGGTGCTAGAGAATGGACGCCGTTGACGGCCGACGGCGATGCGGACGACGGCGGCACTGTGCGGTGGTGGGTGGACGGGAGTGGTCGCGCGACAGATGGGAGCGGACGAAGGGACCACGAGGCGGCGGCCGAGCCGGGAGAGACGCGACGCCAGCATTGTACATGGCGGGGGCCCAGTCGGGCCTCAATCTGCGGCTCAAGGACGACGAGACGGCGTCGCGCGGCGAGGGAGCGCGCAGATGAACGGAAGGGCTGTAAGAGGGTGGTGGTGGATTGAGGTGAGACCATCGGCGGCATCGGAGACTTTGAAGCGGGCCGCGCTGGGCGTCGCCCGCATTGGTGGCGTTGATCCCGGCCACATCCGCTAATTGCGCGCGAAGCCAATTACCTAGGTAGGTACCTTAGGTAGTGTACAAGTAGGGCAGCCGGCTGAGTGCCTTGGCCGCTTGTACGGCCACATCCTGAGCATCATGCCCGTAGACTGCATGTCCTAACTGCCAAGCCCTCGCAATGTATTCGTTATATCCTGTTGGGCCAGTATTCCCGCAGCTATAACGTTACTTTCGGATATGGACGCCTCTCCCTCCCTCGCACTGGGCGCGCCCCGGGGCTCTAACACGCATTCATCACCTCGCTCTCGTATCGTTGTAAATCAACCCATTGCTGCATCTGGATGTGTGAGCCCAACCCTCCAAGCGTCAGATTGGCGGAGCCCTTAGTAGCACACGCTTATCAGCGTCGGGTGACGGTCGATGGAACAGGGCCGGCCCTTGATAGCCAGCGCTGTGACAACTCCCTTTTGGGCGGGCCCGAGACAGGGGCATGTTCTTCTGCTTTGTTGGTCTAGTCTGTGCGATGGATGGAAAAGGCGGTTGTGTTCGATGAGATTCATTGTTACAAGCGCGAGGCGGGGGCTGAACAGCTGCCCGTCACCTGTTTATCTCAACATCACCCCTCAACTCCTGAGCTGGCTCTCTCGAGCCCTTCAACCTCTACCCTTGCCATTTGAGAGGGTTTACTTTTCCTCTGAACTGATACCGCGAATTACGTTAAAGACAGACCCACAATGAGCGGCTATGAACTCAACGCAGACTCGCTCGAGTCCTCTCCTGTTGACCTTCTTCCTGGCGAACAGAGACGGGAGACATCACCGGAGCCTGCGAGTCCAGGATCTGCCCCCATAGAAGCACTCGAATCGACCAAGGTCCAGGCCACGATCCACGCCCTCTCACTGATCCCTCACATCGAAGGCGGCTACTACGCCGTTACAGACTGGTCGACAACTCTCATTCCCAGCCCCTACCCGCAGACTCCTCTCTCCGAGAAGACGCTTGCCCTTGTCGGCGGCCCTCGCCCTGACTTCGATCCAGCCGTCCGCCGCCTCTCGACCTCAATCTTCTACTACCTCACACCCAACCGGCCAGTGGGCTCGTTCCACCGCAACCGCAGCCGCATCGTGCACACATGGCACCGTGGCCGCGGTCGCTATGTTCTGATTCATCCGGACGGGCGCGTGGAGTCTTTTGTCGTTGGCCCGGACGTCCAGCGGGGCGAGAAGCTGCAGTGGGCCGTGGAAGGCGGCGTCTGGAAAGCAAGTTACTTGCTCGAGCGCACCGACAAGGAGGCCGAGGCACTTGACACCAATGATGGGCTCCTCATCTCGGAGACTGTCATCCCGGGCTTCGAGTATGCCGACCATGAGTTTCTCTCACGCGAGCGATGTTCAGAAATTCTATCTGAAGAGTTGGCCAAGGATTTGGCTTGGCTAGTAAAACATTGACGAGGGCATGCCAGCTTTAAAATTGCAGCGATGAAAGGCATCTGGATGTAGATTGGCCGGGAAGGTACAGTCTCATGGTGACTGATGGAACGAAATCATTGTCGAGTTTCGCACAAAAGCACACGAATAGATAACTCTCAACTCGCTGTAACCCGCCATTGTGGCTTCTGCAGAAGTTTACGAAATCATCCATGGGCCATCCATACGCCTGATTTTTAAGACTGTTGTCGTAACAATTTTATGTGCCATTGAGAGCGCAACACGTTTGCTTGCGGCTTAAAATTGAAGGCGGCGAAGCCGCTGCTCCTCTTTTTCTCGGCCATCAGTTGTCAGATTGCCTTGGGATACTTCGACCTGTGCAACATCGGGCTGTCGCATCTTCATCTCCAGAGTTCGACCAAGTCTTGATTTCATTGTCCTGTTGTGTTCTTCTCATTTACCCCGGTCTATCGGCATCGAAAAAGAGTTGACGCAACCATTGCAAAGAAAACCTCTGTCTCACTCTTATTGAAAGTTTGGTTGAGGGATCGGACCTTCTCCTGGAAACGGCTTCCTTCCCCACACAACGTAAATTGGCATGTAAGCGTGTATCCTCGGATCGGAGATTTCGCGTCGTACGTCGACCAGTTGTACCTGCAAGACTCGTCAGCGAAGCTGTACCCGGATTGGTGGTGCCTTTCCGGCGCAAATTGTGGCTGAACAATCAAATGATGACATGGAATGCCTGCTCACCTCCATCTCAGCGGCAGTTCGGCCATAGACCCTATTGAATAGGCTATACGAGAAACCGCTCAGTCCTTGCAACATGTTTCTCTCCCACATCCGCCCTATGACCTTGAGCCTCTCGTCTTTAGCCCAGCCGTTTATAGGCACTTTGAAGATGCACTGGTGCACATCGACAAAGCCTACTCGCTCGTAAACGTCCTTGAGCGTGGCTCCCACCATGATGGAGCGATCGCAAGTTTCGCCAGCGACAGCGAGCTCGTGAGCCCATTTCACTAGAGCTCCCTCGGGATCTAGAGTGCCATCGTCGCATGCAATGACGCTGTCCAGTTCCTGAGACTCGAACCAGCCCCCGGGTTCAAGCGCATTGAATGCCTGTTCCGCTATCTGCCTCTCAAACGAGGACCAGCAGCCGGAACTGGCCCTAGTGTGGATGTAGTCAAACTTTTCCGAATAGTCCCAAGGGTCAGATCTGGTGGAAGCATGGCTGTTAGGAGCAATGGAAAAGAAGGCTAGGCGCACGGAGGACTGTCCAATCGTGATCGCTGCTAGGATAGACACTTACGAGTCTTCGACGTAAAAGTTGACATTGGGAGGAACCTGCTCCGGCTGAATTGGAGATAGATCCGTAGCAATGACTTGAGCGCTGGGGAACAGGTCGCCCATCTGTATGGCCCAGTCGCCGACACCCGTGGCAACGTCGAAGATATTCCGCGGAGGAGTCGATTCGGAGAGAGGAGCAAAGAAGAGCCGGCCGTCGAAAATCAGCCGCAATGCCTCACCCTGGAGAGCCAGTCGCTCCTGCTCTACGACATCGTTGGGGAAGGCGTAGGCTGCATGGCTGGTCAGCTGGGCGAAGTAAGGGGCAGGAGCGACTTACAGCCGGCTCGGTATGCGTGGTAGGTGCGCCCAAACTCCTCAGGAAAGTTCTGCACGCTTTCGGATAAGGATGCGGACGACTCCCTTCTTGAACATCGCCGACGTTAGAAACAAACTCTGAAACATCGCTGCTTCGCGAGACCTTCGTCGGTACTTACACTTGCCCAGAGTTTGGCTGCAAAAGAGCGAGCCGCCAAGTCAGCATATGATACAACTCAACAGACTAAGTCTGAAGGGGGCGACAGCTTACATCAGGTTCTATGAAGCTACTTGCTCCAGGCCTCGCCGTAAAGGTGAATTGGAAGTTTTGCAGGCCAGAGCCGACCATGTCCCCTTCGTCGCTCCCCGGGCCGTGTTGCTGACTCGCCATAGCAGCTACCACTTTTAAGCTTCGGGGCTGTGATATACCGTCGGAGATTCTGCACCCAAGGCCATCCGTTAAGAAGAGATTTTCCCCGAACAAAGACGCTCGTCGCGATGTCCGACGTCCGTGAGCGGGCTGATGACTGCGCAACACCCGAGTGGGGAACGAAAGATTGAAGGCGTATAAGGAAACGAGGAACAAGTGTGTTTTGTACACGGGACGCTGACAGACGGCCTGACGAACCCCGCGCGTGGACACTGGATAGTACGCGTCGGAGCTAGCGAGGATGCTTCTGCAGGGCAATCCTAATATCAGCCAGCACCTCGTCGCGGAGGGCTCTTTTGTAGTCGGTTCGTGCTTGGCAAGAGGTAACTTTGGCCGTGCTCTCGGACAATGGCAACAGAGGACGAGTGTGGCTCTGGCTCATGCACGAGCCGCATGTTCTTTTCGGCTTTGGGCCGTTGCTCTTCGCTCTCGTTGGTCGTGCCGTCCCGCCGGGTTGGGTGCCCGTCAGACAGGCAAGGGCAAGGAGAAATTCGAAAGGCTCACGCCAAGGACCGCCGCGGCGCTTCGTTCGTTCCCGTGCGCGGGAGGGTGTTAGTGTCCACCAAACCAGCAGCTAGGGAGTCGGGACGGACAGGGCGTCTGCGACCATCGCATCCACTCGCTCCACTGCCGCCCTGTGGTCCACGACAAGCTCACACGCGGAGAGAACATCTCCGCGCAATGCCAACAAAGGACGCGAGCACTGAAACTTCAGTCTGAAGAAGCACAAGCAAACAAGTCTTGTCTACTTCGGCCTTTTCTCTGTCGGAAGCACGCCAGGTGTTTCCTCCGCCCCGCCTCGTCAGATATTGCCATGACTTCAGGCGGTCCCGGCAAGCTGGTTCAGCTAATTTCCCCGAGAGCGGCGGGCGGCGGGGCGTCATTCCAGGGGTTGCCTAAGACAGGGTCTCGCGCGAGGGCCACTGACGGGAAGCCACACAAACGATGCAAGCTCCAAACCAAGGCTGTGGGATTCCCGGCTCTCTGGGTCGGGTTCAGCCTGACCCGGCTCCCCGCCCACACCGGGCGTCATACTTGACGAAAGAGAACTGTGTGCCTGTGTCATTGTGCCTCCGGGAGACCATGTGCCAAAGGTGGCTGTTTCTGTGCACTCGCGCGCCATCCTGCAACGGCGGCTGCTTCAGAACCTCTGTGGTTGCGCGGTGTATTTTCTTTTTCTCTGCCCGAGGAACGTTTGTGGTCCGAGGCTGACCCCTGCGTGGCAGTCAGATAAGCTGGCGGGAGGTGGGAAGCCTGGCTCACTACGACGCAGATGCAGCGTAAACACGCGCCTCCCACGAACAGGATCATGATGATCATCCAAGGGCCGACAATCCATGGTAGTCACCCCCAAAACCGCTGGCTGAGTATCGGCTATGTGCAAGTATTACGGCAACAAACCGCTCCAGACATTGAACGTCGGGGAGAGCTTAGAGCGTGCTGCAGTCCGCGGAGGACGGCAATACGGCGCTGACCTCTGATGACGGTCGTGGCGGACCACTCACGGATGGCGCACATTGCCTACGGGCCGTGCGCTAGCCATCCATGTGGCTGCCACTTACACCACTTTGCAGACGCCGCTGTGCCTTGTCTTACCAAGAAACATTAGGCAGCAGGTCCTTGAATGCACCGTACCGGATTTCCGGGAAAGCCCATTCTTCACAGGACCTGATAGCCCTGCACAGCCCATACTCTTGAACCGACAACGCAAGAACTCGCCAAAACCTCTCATCGGAACAATGCTACGGGAGAATAGTTTTGCTTGCCTGGGTGTTGCTACTTTGTTCATTGACATGTTAACGCCAGCCCACCACGCATGGGAAGCGAGGAATAGCGAAAGCCGACGGCTCAATTGCTTAACGCCACCCCCGTTTTATGACTTGTCATTTTCTGCACTCCACGCAACATGGTGGCTTTGCGTTGTCTAGAACGTCCTGGCCCCAGGCTGTCCCAAGTCCGCACGAGGCTCGGTGTTCCGTCAGTCCCGGCTGACTGCGGGTTGTTTCTTGTCCGCTGGACCCGACGGTTTGGTATCAGTCCAGCCACCACCTGGCGGTGATCCCACAAGCCCCATAATTTTCAAGGATTCCCTTGCGACCCTGCAAGCTGGGTCAACGGACGACAAGCCTCGCGATGGCAGTGATCCATTCGTACGGCAGTGCGGCAACTGCGAGCTCCACAGGATTGCTACAAGTACGAGCCCCTCTGTTCTGATTGTCAGAGGGGCAGCAAGTCCGATGGGGGCCTTTATTTTTCAAATGGGCGAATGTAAATCATCCGTGGAGAAGAATACTACAAGATAATGCATACGCATGCAGCAGCGGCTGATCCTGAGAAGACTCACACAGCTATCCCATCGCGCTGCCTTCCGCGTTCGAGTGAATTGAATGTGTCTTTTGCATCTACAAAGCAGCTGGGCTGCAATGGAACTTTTCTTTACAACGGAGCGAATGGTTGGCCCTTTCCATCTCGGTACTTGTCCGAAGTCTTCTTTCTCTCTTGACTTCGGCTCAACGCAGGTGTGCCATTTCGAATCACGCACATCCGGGCCCCTACCAAGATCATCGTCGCTGCTAGGCGCGTTATGCGCAGCACCGACCGACAGGTCTGTCCCCGGGATCCCTTGTAGCGCCGAAACCAAGCCCATGGCTTAGGGCCCCAGGCCCCCGGTGTTGAGCTGATAACCTTGCCCAATCATGGGCTTTCCTCGTGGCCAGACAGCCGGTTTGTCACTACTCCACCCATGGACGGGGTTTATTTCGACCGCAGGCGGCAAGACGGAGCCGACGAAGCGTTGCGACGGATGCGAGCAAGCTGCATTGAGCCCACGATTGCAGTCAATAGCGCACTTATCATACGCTGTCTTTTCCAGCCGTTCGGCTGTAAGGGCTGGTACGGCCGCCAGGGATGGTGTGGCTGGTGGACGCTGCTCCTCACTTTCGTTGGTTCGTACATGAACGACTCCCATGCAATGCAATGGCACCTCTTCTGATCCGTCCCGCGTTGCATTCATGACGCAAACCTCGTGGGCCAACCACTCATGCTATCTGGACGAATAGACGAAATGGAGTCAATGAGCGAGTCTCTCGGAATCGACATCCCGGGGATAATGCTTTTTCCAAGCCTGTTGCCGCGCGTTTCGCACCGCCTATGATTGCCGACGAACCTTTGAAAATATCTGCATTCCCCGTCACCAAGAAACGTCTTTTGCGGGCCTCATGGTCCCTATTGCCTTGACTCTTGGGTTCACTTCATCAAATGCCCGAGAGCCGGTATCAGTGTGTATTCATTGGTACCCTTTACTCCGGCCAAGCGGGGAGAGGTCTTGTTTGCGGTGCCTGGGACAGGCTGCATCCGACGGTTGACATGGCCCTGGCGTAGAACAAGCACACCTTACTGAAGCATCACGTCACTAGCATTGGATCGAAAGTCGCACATCAACTCACATCCATTCGCCATCTGAGAACTGTCTCTCGCAACGCCCGCGTTCAATCGCCTGCGTATAGGACCGCCTGCCGCTGACTGATATCCTACGCCTTCGAGAATACATCTCGACTTGCAAGTCGCAAGCCCGCCTTCCGTACGGATTAATTATCCAACAACTCCGGTTCCCTGCGCACGGGTTGTTGTCCCCCGCAATACATGGTTCCCTTCTCATTGCTCGTCCTCCGCCGCGTTCGCACCTTCTGGGGGTATAATCTAAGTCGTCTACGCCGTCGGTGCCTAAGTGGCAGACAAAAGAAAATAAATGGAGGAGATAGGCAAAACGTACAAAGACGCACGTGTGCTTGACGCAAGAAATAGAAAGGAAAGGAAAAGAAAGTGACCGAATGAAAGGAAGAGTACGTTGACGTCGTCGCTCGTTCATCTTGGTTCGTTCTCCCCCACGATAAACTAGTGCTGGCTTCCGCCGTGCGGGCTCATGATGCCGCTGTTGAGCGTACTCTCGCTGTTGGAGAGGTACGTTTGGTCGATGCGGAATATCCAGTCCATCTTGTCGCGCTCGCTGCGGGCGGCAAACAGCCACGTGTTGTCCGTCCCGTAGATAGCAAACACTGCCGACTGCATGCGCTCGCTGAGGCGCTGCAGGCCCCGTCCGTTCGAGGACGAGCCGCCGCTGCCGCCACTGCCGGTCCAGATGGTCGAGATGACTCTGCCCGACGATGTGCGGCGGTGGCCAGGCGTGAAGTCCGGCCCCCCGAGTTGGCCAGGGGGCCCATCGTCATCACCCGGCCCGTGCAGGAGTCCCAGAACGCCAGGTTGGCTGTCGACGCGCGAGTTTCTCAGGCTAACGAGCGCCACCTCATCGCCATCCGAGGCTGAGTGAATGTGGAGGTACGGCCGTCGGAGCTCCACGAACCGCTTCACCCATCGAGTGGAGTCGCTGTTTGGCACGAGCAGGTACCCGCCCTTGAGCACCTTGGGATTTTTCGGCACTCGCACGATGGTCGTGATGAGGCTAGGCGGAAGAGGAGACTCCGCCGCGATCCCGTTTGTGGGAGGCGCCGTGTTCGCTGGACTCAGGATGCTGGTCATTGGGTCGGGGTACCTCATCCAAAGCCGGAGGCACTTCTCCAGCAACTCAGTCTCGCTTTCGTTGTACTCTGGCTTTCCCGTGAGAGCCTCATTGTCACCGCCCACTCTTATGGTGACTTCCTCGTCCTGCTCTTCCGTGTCGTCCTCGGAAGGCGGTTGGGATGTGTCGGGAGTGTCGTTCAAAAGGTCATCATCATCGTCCGGGATGATAGGACGCACCTCACGGACGGTTTCGGAAGCGGCTTCGTCTTGCTTCAAATGCACCACGGTGCTATCGAAGCCCATCTTGTTCAAAGTGGTCTGCATCACGCCAATGTCGGCTATGCATCTGCGCTTCTTGCGGGCCAGGATGAAATCGCTCACCAGAGATACGCCGCGAGGAGTCCAGCTCGTTAGATTCTCCTCGCCCTTGACGTAGTCATGCTGGCTGTTCATCCGCCACAGGTCGCCAACTCTCTTGATTGGAGCCGGCCTCATCGTCAGCGTGAAAATGCCCGTCGATGATCGGACAAATCTGACGTTTTGGAACAGCGAAGAGAACATGGATGTTTGGCGAACAAAGGTCCTCGATAGAATCTGAACGCACACCTTCTGAGCAAACCTCATTGGCTCTGCAAGCTTCTCAGAGGTGATTTCCCAGAAGATTGTCATCTGAACCCGGTATCTGTCGGCGGTCACTCTGTCCAGGAGTAGCGAGTTGTGGAGGCTTGAGTCCCATTGAGCATAGATTGTAATGCTCCTCGTGCCATTCGCATTCTCGCGAAAGATCGGGCTCGAGCATAGTTTGACAGCAACGTCGGGTTCATTGGTGCCCATATCAGGCGTCTTGCCCGCAGAGTCGACCAGCCGGACCTTGCCGACCCGTACTGACGTGACGTCGCCCCAGGGCAGCGCGTCTCCCGAGCTGTGCGAGATGTTGATCCCAATTCGTCGTTGCAAGCCTTGGTGCAGTTGAAAAGTGCCCGTGTCCAGCTCACTGGTTTGCGTAACTTCGACCGGCTGATACTCGCCGTTCTCGTTGAGCTCCATGATTTGCACGCGGGACAGTAAGTCGTGCTTCTCCTGGGTAAAAAACTGCGACTCGTTGATCCGCGACCCCATCGCGACATCTTTTATCGGGCCAGCGTCTCTCATATCGTCCCAGCTGAGGAGCTTATCCAGATGCATCGCCGAGACCTGGGCAAAGATGGCGACCCTAAGCGTCACGTCCTGGTCCGCAAACAACGAAACACTCATATTGTGCACGCTCTCGAAGCGAATGGGACCTTCATCAAAATCGTCAATCATCTGCGTTGTCGTTACTCCATCCTCTTCCGAAATTCCCGGGATAAATAGCTGCGCGTGTACTTGTGTCCCCTCTCGCTCTGCAAAGCCAATGAGCTCGTGCATCACGACGTTGAACTTGAGCGTATTTGTGGGAGCTCGCGCATGGGATGGCTCGAGGGACAGCTTCACGATTCCAATGGCGTGCGACGTGTAGGGCGAGAGGACGTCGAGTGAGAAGTCTTGGACTCGACTCTCAAAGACAGCTTTCAGGGGAATGTCCGCCTCACCAACCAGAGTGTAGGACGGCATGCATGTTTCGACAAATGGGTTGTCGAGGCTCAAGTGCTGCGAATACTCTGGTTGGTCAAGATATTGATGCATCTGCCGCATCTGCCGCACCCGGTCGTGCAGCTTGTCGAGGCTCCAGAGGTGGACAACGCTGTTCTTGTAGTCAATAACGCGGACGCCAATGCATGGCTTCTGGGCCTCTTCCAGCGCGACGTCCTCTCCTTCGCCGGTCAAGCCGTTGAGCACCATGTCGTAAGAGGAGCAAAGGGAATGTCCAACATCAACGACGGTGAACTGAAACACGACGCTCTCGTTGAGCTCATTGCTCATGATCTGCGCTTCTTTCAAGATGGCAGCGTTTTGAAGGACGGATTCGGCCATCTTGACGTAGTGGCGGCTCCGCCACTTCTGGACAGCAAGCCGAGCACGTTCCATCTCCTGTTCTGAGAGCTTCGGATTCGGCCTTGGTCGCTTCAATGGATCCATCCTCTCAATCTTTTCCTCGAATTGCTTGCGCTGGATGACAAGTTGCTTCTGCATGTCCTCCTTGATCTCCTTCAGCGCAGTCTCCATCTTGAATTTTTCCTTCCTGATCTCCTCCACTTCGACATTGGCGGCTTCGGCGCTCTTGAGCTGTTCTTGGAATTCCTCTTTTTGCCTGTCGAGCTGGTTCTGCATTTCTTCTCGAGCTTCTTTCAATCTATCCTCAGCCTCACCTTGTTTCGGCGTAGAGGGCATGGTGAGAGCCGTGTCGAGTGAGAAGTTGTCGAATGTTCCCGTCGACATGTACTTTTCCCGGAGCTGGTATGATGTTACGGATTCCGAGTCATCACCATCCTCCCGACCATTGACACGTTCGGCGCGAGCCCTCTGAACCTCCTCAAACAGCGCATTCAGCTCCTCATCTGTGAGGCTACCGAAATTTTGATCGGATCCGAGGATTGCGCCCGCAGCCTCTCGTCGAGCCAGGGACCAGTCTGAGTCGCGGCCGTTTCGGAGGAAGGACGCCGGCGATTCAGGTCGGAAGTCACCAGCGTCTGAGACCTTGCTGATGGACCGCTCGTGGCCGTGCCGAGGTGATGGGCTGGGCGATGATCGATCCAAGGCTTGCAGCTGACTGGCTGTTATTGACTGCCGAAGCAAACTCTGTCCAACTTCGGCTCTTTCTGCTCGCGCTGCCATGGGATGGTTAAATCGGAATATGTGAAAATCTCCCAGAATCACTCGATAGCCAGAATGAAGCTGTGTCGGCTCTGTAATTCGTTTGCCATTCACCATCACCGACGCACCCTCGCGGGGAATCAGAGTCACGGTTCCATCGGCTGCATTCTCAAATGTGCAGTGGTCGTGCAGGATTCTCGTTCCGTTGAGGCGTATGTTGGCTTGATGGTCAGCATTGGTGTCGACATTGCCCACGGTGGTGGTTCCAGGCTTGAGGTTGTAGACCAGGCACTCGGCAAGGAGAGGATCATCAGACAGGTTGACCAGATGGGGCATCTTCTTCGGCGTATGAAGTCCCACGAATCCCTTTTCGATGCTGATGCCCAGTTCCTCCAAAGCTGCCTCCCGTTCCTTGTGTATCTCCTCCGTCTTTTGAAGCTTCTGCTCCCAAGTTTGGTTCAGATCAGTGAGCAGCTTTTCGCTCTGGCTTAGTTGCTCGGCAATTTCGGCCTTGGAGACTTTCTTCACTGTTCCGTCAGCGTTGGTGATGCTGACCAACTGCTGTTCCAGGGGTGTGCCATCAGCATAGACCTCATCCGCAGGAACCGAGCCGCCAGCCGTCCCACCGACGACGCCGCCTCCGAGCTTGCTTCTCAAGAGCGCAAGTTCCTCCTTCAATTCCCTAATCATGCGAGCGTTTGCATCCTCATTGATGACAGCATGGTTCTTGATGCGCTTCGCAGAGTCGGCATATCGCAAAGTGCTGAGCGTCTCGTCGTAGTTGATGTCCGCAGGACTAATGGCGGCTATCATGGCCGTCATGCTATTTCCCCCAAGAGAATCCTTGAGAAGCCACGTCAGGACGCTGTCTCGGTATGGTACTTGGCTGGTACCTTTCTTCTTCTTCCCGGTAGACAAGTCGGCCAATGCTGCAATAACACGTCCAAGAGTTGAAAGAGACCGGTTGATTTCGGCACCCTCCTTTAATCTCGCGCCGGTCGCTCCGGTGGACGTTGCTCTCTCGGAACCTGCCAGATCGACCAAACTGATTTTGGCAACCTTTTCCAGCTCCATTTTCGTCTCAGAATCTTGCGTCTTTTGCGTCAGCATGAGAGTAAAGACGGCATGACTGCGACTGGAGGTCTCGTTCATGTTGGTCGCTGCGACTGTTCGAGCTTTATTTCCTTCGTCCATCAGATTCTCAATTTCTTGGAAGCTCCCGACAACCAGTTTGGCGAGGTCCTCGACGTAGGGGCCCGTCGATGGATGCTCTCGAACTTTTAGGTTGCCCTTTGTGGTCGGGTTGAGCAGGTCGCGAACGCGCTCGTTGTATATTTCCAAGTAGGACACTTCCACCGTGCACTTGGTGCTTGGGTCGCTTTGTTGTATGGATTCGATTCGGTTGAACATGTCCTGGCAGATGTTGGGAATAATGCCGACTTCCTTTCCATAGCCCATCATAGAGTACGACTTCCCGGAGCCAGTCTGGCCGTAGGCGAAGATACAATTGTTGTACCCCTGGAACGCATTATCCAACAGGGGTCTCCCCAAGTCGTCGAACAAGTTAGACTGGCCGGCATAGTTTGTGTCGTCTTTATTGAAGGACCAGTATGATCGGTCGAAGGCGAACGTCTTGGCTCCCCCGTCCTTGCCAGCCTTGTTCCCATGCCCGTCGGGTGGCGAGATGACTGTCTGGTTCTCCTTCATATGGACGATACATTTTGATCCACGGTCGACCTCTGTTTGAGAGTCAGTCAGTGCGAATCGGCCACGGTAACAAGGGAATGCCGAACATACCTCTTCCGTTGAACGGCCGCACTCTCACCACCACCTTGATGTTACCACCGCCGGCAGGCGCCATGGCTATTCTATCGTCTGCGGGGACCTGAGCTGGTCCCCTCGAGTTCCAAGCGTTCCTGCAAGCAATGCGCCTAAGCTGACGCTGTTAGGTCGGTGGGTTCGAGTGGCGCGCAGTCGGTCGGTCGAGTCTCGCGGGAAGTCGCATATGTTCTCGAATCCAAAGACCCTCAGGAAACCCCAATCATAGTTTCCGTTGCTCCTCCTTTGGCAAAACTACGGACGCTGCTGTACGTGCCGCTGTCAGGAGGGCGGCGAAGGATGACGACACCGAAGGCTTTTCGTCCAAGGCGCGTTGCGGGACGGTTGGAGCAGCACGTCGCGAGGGCTCAGCTATGCGACGTTGGCGTGGCCGTCGCCGGCAGTCGTCGAATTGTAACAAGGGCGTAGGAGTGTCGTGCTTCTTCGGCGGCTCAGGTATGTGGATGGTATGCTGAGGCGTCAACAAATTGGGGGGAACGACGCGGGTCGCGCTGATCTCCGGCGCACCTCGCCGTGGCTGCAGCGCTTCTCACTGGTTGGATCCAACGGGGGCTCATATTAAGGGACGTTCACGTGCGATCCAGGTACGTGCAGGCCACGGCGCCGCCACGATCATCCGCAGATTATCCGTCACGGCGGCCAAATGCGGGAGATGGGAGGCAGATGGCGAGAAACTCCGGTTGTAATGCACAGACGCTACCGAGCTTTGCATGGAAGCCGTTAGTAGGAACCGTTTCCGTTGCGAAGTTCGCTCGCCCTAGCGGACAGCCACCAAACAAGCCGCCACCCAGGTCCGCGAGCGCGCTTCGGGCGTCGTCTCTCGCAGATCTGGCCCGTTGTCAACAGTTTGGATAGGGCAAGCCTGACGGAGGCTCTCAGATCCTGAGCCAGGCTCACATTCAAGCGTCGCACGTGTTTCGCCCGCATAGTGCCTACCCACAAACTTGCTCGACGCATTGTGTCATGGTGGCCTTCCATCCACGACTTAGATGCAAGGTAATGATATCTGGCAACAGGCGTCGGTTATTCGTGCCATTCAGTGCATTAGGGTAGGTATGCGTGCATGTAAAAGCGTCCTCACTGCCGCACGCAGCCGATTTCATTTGTTCAAATACATCACGGCAGGCTGCAGCACGCAATCCACCCAGGATGGTAGCTGCATAGGCGGAGAACATGCGTCGGGCCTTGGAGCCCAACCTCAACACCCAGGAGCGCATGGATTGAGCCAAAACACAAGCCCGCCTTTACCCGGGTAGGATTTTCCTCATCTCTGTATCTCTGCATCATTTGTGACAGTATGCGGGCCTTCAGTTGACCCTGAGCTGAGTTAGTATCCATCATCCCTCGACACTGCGATATATCGATTCGCGCCTCAGTCGGCCGTTGGGATTATATTGCAATTTATTGACATTTGCGCCAGTATGTTTAAGATACGATAGAGGCGGCCTGCCGATGATCAAGCAACATGTAGTAACCCGCCAGCCTCGCTTTCGCCCAACTCCCGTCGCGCCTTTTACGACGGGATCCTTGGTTCGAGGAGCACTCTGAGTTTTGTGGACGCATCAGAACCCTTCTTTGTATGCCAGCATGTGCGCAGCATCATATCGGCACGCCTCGGGAGTGGCCGTCCCGGTCGGGGGCGGTGTAGCTGGGTTGCATGGTGTTGTGATTGGGCTACGGGGACGTCGCCTTTTCACCCTCGCCTGTGCGACTCCATCAGCCCAGATTAGAATTGCATATTATTCCGCTTTCCTGCCCGAAACTTTGCCATTGATCGTAGCCTTTGTAGGCCACTTTCATCTCTTTCTGGGAAGAAAGCTTCTCGCAGTCTTGCTCTTTGCTGGGTTGCGTTCTCCAAACGTCAAGCTTATCGCCATGTCGTCCTCCATGAATCGATATTGGATACCCCATCTAGATATCCACAAGAGGATTATCACTCAAGAACTTCAATATCACCTCGGGCCTCAAGCAACGGTTCGGCCATTTACCCGCGAGGTACGCACAGCACATCGGCATGTGCCGAGCCCGTCTTGACTAACAAGTTTTGAGCATTTAGGGGGAAGATGGATTTCTCATTACAACGCCAGGCCCTTGCCTTACTGATGTGAGCCCCAGCATATTTGCCTATGTGCCGCTTCCCGGCTGATAAAGACGTTTGCTGCCTCAGGAGCAAATTGACGATATATGTCGAAAGTCGAAGGAGCTGTGGGATCGCCAGGTGGCGGCCAAGATCCGGGAAAATCCATCAAAGACGCTCAAGAGGCCGCTGCACCAGCCAGTGACGATTTCTCGAGGGTCTGGCACGGGAAGTGGCAGAGGAGATACTCCGGGGCAGCACAGTAACAGTCGACGAACTGCGGTCCAATGATGGCCAGGGGCGTCTTGAGGGTCAACATCAAGAACAGAACCAAGATTCGCAGCAGAAGTCATAGTTCGAAATGAAGATATTACAAAAGCACTTGGACTCCAACCGAGCATCATGCTCAAATCAGCTCTTGGTCATGGCCGGAGAGTGTTGCACCACCAGTCCCTTACATGAAATCACTAGACATGAAGAGCATTGACGTCGTGGGAGAATTTATGCAGTCATATGCAGCAATTCATTTTCGCCAGCGGTTAAAAGCGCTGCTTCTTATGCCGTGACAATCCGTGCCGCCGAGCTCCGTGGTCCGGCAGCGTGCTGCCAGGTGGCAAGGCTTCAACCCAATGAATGGCCATTGCCTCGAACGGCATGTGTGGCTGCACTTGTTGATGCACTTCGGCTCAAACATCAGCGCATAGGATGACCGCGGCGCATAGCTAGACATCCCAACAGCATCCGTTCTGCCCCGATTAGCGATCTCTGAAGATCCCACGAGCAGGAATGGCGTTCGTGCGGCCACTTTGCCGCTCCGCGTTGCCACCGTTTTCCGGCCGGTCGATTTTAAAGCTCGTGGCAATTTAGTCACCCTCGAAGCTCTTCTCGTACCGCTGAATATCCAAGGGCCCAGCTGCCCAGAGCAGCAACGCCTGAACATATGCTGATGGGACGTCCACGTAACCGGAGCTACTGGCCGGAGACTTGGGCTTGGGAATCACGTATCCAATGACGTTGACCCATTCTCCGACACGTGTCAGCTCGAACGGGAGAGTTTCAAGCAGCAGGTCGACATTGATCGACACCACGACATTGGTTCCTTTTGGATGCAGATGGCCGACCATCAGCGACGCCGATGCTGTGGAATATGAGGTGACACTGTATCGCAATCAGCACGCCGCGCAAAGGTCTCGGTAACGGGAGGTGCAGGCTGCGCCAGTATTCTAGTAGGAGCATTGCTCAAATGGACCATGGACGCACCATCCCAAGAATCGGACCTTCTCGCCAGGGCGACGATCAGGCAGCGATGAGAGCAGGCAGAGCTGCGATGGAACTGGCCCGCGCGACATCGCGCATCGGATAGTGCTTTGAAATAGCTTTGTAGCATTCTGGCATCATGTCGCTGTCGTTGAAATGTTGGCGCGACAGAGGAGCGATCGAAGGAGCTCGCGTGAAGGTGAGCCCAGGTAGTCAGACGTGGGGCAAACTTACAGGTCTACCAGCGGAAAACTAATAATACGCCCTAAGTGGGCCCTGTAGGCACACCCCTTTCTTACCTTCCTAGTACTCCGCAAAAACACACAGGCGGCGACGCGGCAAGCGGGCAGTTTGGCGCCTCCACAGCAGCTGAACAACCCACCTTAAACACCATCACCTCCACAGTTGCTCTCCAGTACTCGTACAGTTGAAAGATCAGGACACATCATTGAGGCTGGTGGCTCGTAATCTGCTGGCAAGCATGGAATCAAAAGGTTTACCGACATATGTGTACAAAATTGTGCCATCAGCTCCACCAGAGCCAATTCCAGCGGAGTATCCCCTCTCTGAGCTGGACAAGAATGATGGCTTCATTCATCTCAGCACGAGCATCCAAGTAAGACTGGCCGCGGCCCTACTGAATTTGATGCTGATGCGTCGCAGGTGCCTCTCACGGCCGACAGGTTCTTCAGCACCGCCTGCAGCTTGTGGCTGATCAAGTTTGAGCTTGCCAAGTTTGTGGATCCGATCAAGTGGGAGGGCGGATTTCCGCATTTGTATGGCAACTTCGGCGCCAAAGATGTCCACTCCATACAAGAGATTGAGCGCGCAGAGAACCAATCTTGGGTCGAGAGCATGGGTGCCTCATCGTGGCTGGAGTAGATGGGTGCAGATGAATACTCCTCGGGAGGCTTATTGCCTATAGAATTGCTTTTGAATAACATGCACCTAATCCTGAATGCCCAAATCCTTCTGAACCATGCCGCGGCAGATAGGGTGGTAGAAATCCCTGTTCTTCGCAAATGTGTCAAGCGCAAGCTTCTTGTCCACCTTGTTAAGCGCGCGGAAGAGGGGCCGCACGAACTTCATACGACCGACCTGGCCAAGGAGCTGGGCGGCGCCGTGGAAGCAGGTCGTGTCCTTTGCCTTGAGGGCAACGAGGTAGTACGAAGACTTGAGCTCGACGTTCTTCGATGAGACGAAGTCGTACACCTTTCCGAGGAGCCGGGCCCGCTCTGGGCTCAGCGGCTCGGCTTGTGACACCTTGTCGAGGAAAACGAGCTTCTGGTTGGCGGTGAAAGACTGAACGTCCTTGGCACTTGGCTCATATGACTGCGAGTAGGTTAGTATATGTTGCGTTACTCAGGCTGTTCCGTGATTGTGAGCTCACAGCATCCTTCCACTTCTCTGCCAGGTCGTAGCACATGGTCACTAGCGTGGTGTCGAAGTCGGGCTTCGGCGGCAGACCAGGAGTGTATAACCTGCCCTCCCAGTCAATCGTAGCAATCTTGCTCTTGAGACTCTCATCGTCGAGGCCGTTGAAAAAGTCCATGAAAGTATCCCGGAACTCAAACGAGTCCAGCGACTTGCCCGACCATTTGGTGAAGTAATGAGGGATGAACTTGTCAAAGTTCTCACGGCCGACCAGCCGATCCAGGTAGTAGAGGAAATGGAAACCTTTCTCGTAGGCGACCTGGCTGTAGACGTCCTCGGGATCGACATTGTCGTGGCTGACAATCAACTTGGTATACTCGTGATCCTTCCCAAACATTTCGACAGCGTCCTCTGGCAATATTCAGCAGTGGCATTTAATGCATTTTGAAAGATTGTGCTTACCGAGACCCTTCCAACCAAGAATTGACGAAAAGTCAAATTCGGGCTCACCGTGGATGGCGGCCTGAATTCGGCGCTCGAGATACACAGTCCAGCCTTCGTTCAACCAGCTGTAAAGCTTGTCAGTTCGAGTTGCTGTTTCCCGGCGCACTGTTTGGGCGGCCTACAAATGCTCCCAGCTAGCGTTGGAGACCAGATTTCCACTCCAGCTATGGCTCAGCTCATGTGCAATAACGTCAACATTCTGACGGTCGCCACTGATGATGGTCGGAGTGGCAAAGGTGTAGACCGGGTTTTCCATGCCTACGGCGGCTGTCAGTAAGCTTCGCCGTATCTCGTCATTACCGAACTCACCTCCGTAGGGGAAACTAGGGGGGAGGACCAAGACATTGTATTCTCCCCATTTGTACGGGAAGATGAGCTTGTCGGCAATGTTCATGAATTTTTCCATGTCCCGCTCCAGCTCCCATCTGCAGTCATCAATCTCATTGGGGCCACTTGCCACGACACTGCGAGGCCCGATAGGGGCAGTGACAATGTCTCCAGATGCGACGGCAAATAGGTAGGAGGGGATGGGGACCTTTTGATCAAACTCGTAGAGCTTCTCCGTGCCAGGGGTGGCGGTGTGGTCGCCGACAGGGACGCCGGAAGCAACAACGGGGAGGATGGAAGTGAGCTTGAAGGTATAGGTCGACTTGACATCCGGGGTGTCCTGGCAGGGGAAGATTGACCGGGCATTGATGGCCTGGCATTGCGAAAACATGTACGGATGCTTCTTGTTGGAGGTCTGAGCGGGGGTGAGCCACTGCAGCGCCGTGCACTTGTCCGTCGTCTGCAGATGGATGAGCAGGTTTATAACCTCGCCCTTGGAAGCGCCCTCTGGAAGTGAGATGTGCAAAGGCGCACCGAAGGGGTTGGAGTGCGGCTTCAGCTCCCACTTGGACTCATGGGAGTTGACGTTGACGGACGAGACGTCGACGAATCTCGTGTCCAAAACGACTTCCTTGCTCTCCTTTTCAGTCTGGCTCTCCAGCTGCAGGAGGACAGAGCCCTTGAGACATTTCTCTTCGAAGTCGAGCTTGAAATTGACCGTCGTGTGCTTGGTGCGCCACGCGCTGTAGTTGGACAGAGTGGTGGGATCGCGATTCGCCATGTTGACTGATGCGAAGCCCCGCCTCGCTATGATGTTGACGAAAATTTGGGAAGACCGAGGAAGGTTGACTCGCTTCAAGGCCGAGAACCACGACATGTGTCCGACAGAAGAGCAGAACAAATCCAACGCAAGGCAACTTGCGGCACAAAACCGACTGCGCGGCAGTGCCAATCGTGTCCGGCCGTCACATTCCTAATTGAGGTTCGACGGCATCACGTGGCCGCCCCGCACACCGCCATAGACTGGCGCTATTACGAGAACACGTTAGGGGTACTCCGTACAGAGTACACAACCATTGAACTCACCAGAGACGGTCGCATGCTGGTTCAAGCACGTTATTCATTTTTTCTGCATCATTTCAAAATATATTGCCACTACAGTCTTGCTCGTGACAGCATTCCTGGGCATCTTTCGCGAATGCTCATCCATTGAACTCCCCTCGTCCTTGTGTGTGGTAACATCTTTTCTCACTCCACCCGACGGTAAGCGGGTCGCTTCGGGTACAGCATCCACGCCACTGCCGAACGCTCTCGCGAGGCTGAAAGTAATACCAATGCCAAACTCACCGAATTGATGGCGCATTCCATCGAGCGGCCGACATTCGGCTCTGTACTACGCAAGCTTCTCGAGGAACCAGATCCGCTTACCACAAAGGGGATCGCGGAGTCGAGGCGTGCAGCATATATGATATCAGATTCCTTGTAAACGATGGTCAACTCACATATGTTCTGTTCAATTACCAGCTGTGGCATGTTTTGTCTTGCGTACATGATGCTCCCGACGTCCCCAGACCAACATAAAGACCATGGGCTCGCTTTTTCTTTCCCAGCTTTCATGTTCCTTCTGTTATGACCACAGGCCACGAGGGATGCAAATTAGGATCCAAGAACAGTCAGGAATGAGTAGACCAAGTAGTCGTATTGATGCAAGACTGAAGCTTGACCTTTGTCAGGCTCTACGAAAGATGCTCGCCATTCACACGTGACTACCTTCCGTTACTCCAGTCTCCATGCCTCCATCTCTTTTGGTACTGCACACCTCCACCACACTTCCATAATGTCTTTTACACCGTCTTATTGCAGAAAGTTAGACTTTCCAGAAAGCAAACCCCGTTTCTGGCACCACTCAGCCCGTTTATTAAGTTGCTTCAAGCTGGTATTGCGAGCAAGCACATGACGTAGACAACCACCCGCCTGTTTGGCCTCTCGGGAGTTTGACGTGTCCCACATTGTTAGTATACCAAGCTCAAATATTGACAATGCAGGGCAGAAAAGTCAACGACTACTAGGTTTTTCCACGCTCTGCTACGCTTTCATCCATTACTAAAAGCTCCTTGACTTGAACCAGCATGTCTTGCATTATCTTAATAACACTATTTGTCAATGTCTGTCGTCAACGTGGACCGTATGAATCCATGTCTCATCTGCTGTCTGTCACGTGTCAACTTGTCTATTTCCGCGCCTGCATACATAGAAACTGTTTGTTTTGGTATGTTCAATTGCACTCAAGTACCCATGTGAAGCTGTCCGTGCGCCTTTTCAGCTGTTAAGGACGGACACACTAAAGACCGAGAGCAACGACCTTGTTATGGACTCGAGCTGACAGCTCGGGTCTGGGTCACGTGTGGCGCGCGCGCTCTCTTCCTCCTGTATGCTTACTGATTCCATACTGAACGCTTACTTGCAGCAGCACAAAAGGCCAGTCCTTTACAGACCTTCCATTGAAAGCGGACAATAAGTCTTGCTGTAATCTGTATATTATATAGTTAGTGAGATTAAATAGTTCCTACAGAAACAAGGCCTGAATTACTGTTTAATTTATATTACAGAGTCTATTAAAAAGAGATATAAAAGATAATATAGGCGGTCTTAGTAATGTAAAAGTATAATAGGTCTTTTAATTAAAAACTATAAAAAGCTTATAAAGGGAGTAATAGTATATAGAAAGTATCTAATCTTAAAGATATAAATATACCCTTTATAACTATTTAAAGACAGACCTTTTAATCTAGTAATATAAAATACTAAGTACGAAGAGAAACTTATTATAATATATTACTAAGAAACTAAGACAGAAGAAAACTCGTAAAAACGCTATATTATATACTTAAGTAGCTGCTAGGGGTAGCTATGTATTATAGTAACTACTATAGGAAAAGAAATTCCTTATAATATAAAACTAGATAGATTCCTTCCTGTTTTAAGCCTTACGTTAGCTCTTATATTAGTTAGCTATAGGGGTAAGTCTATATATTAGTTATTATACTAGTATAGCTAGTACTTTAATAGTATCGGTTTTAAATACGCTTATATAGGTAATACTTATATTATAATAAGTAATTAATTACCTATTACTACCGGTTCTTATAGCAGGCCCGTACCCTGTCTACTATACCCTATACCCCTAGAAGGAAAATCTAGTATAGGGTAGGTCGCGGACAGACTACCCTATACCCCGAGTTCTGCGAAATATATATAGGGTAGGTCGAGCGCTACCTACCCTATACCCTAAGTCCTGCGAAGAGTATAGGGTAAGTTAAAACAGCCTACCCTATACCTAGGAAGAAGAGCGAGTATAGGGTAGGTCAGGTACTACCTACTCTATAGCTCTAAGGAAACTATAGTATAAAGTAAGTTAGAGATAGCTTACTCTATAGCCTATAGTAAAGCAGTCTAGGGTAAGTTAGTAATAGACTACCCTATACCCTAGAAGCTAGTATAGGGTAGGCTAGTAGCTTACGCTCCTCTAGGGCTACTCCGAACCGCTCCTTAAAGAATAGCTATAGTACCTCTATGCTTACTAATAACTTACCCGGTTTTACCTACCCTACGCCTACTATAAGAGCTCTCGCTGCCCTAGGGTAGGCCGAGGCGTCCCCCTTACAGGCCCTCTAGCGCGCGCCTAGGCCCGCTACCGCTAGCTATAGCTCGGGAGCTACTTTTTATTTTCTATAAAAATACCCTATAGCTGCCTATACCTAGGGTAGCGGGCGCCCCGGGAGTACTAAGTAGGACTAGCTTACCCTATACCCCCGGCGCACTGCCTTTTACGAGGAGGTAGGCTAAAGCCCGCTCTTAGTAAAAGGAGTACTCTTTATAGTAGTCCTAGGCTAGTAAAATATAATATTAAGGAAATCGAGGCGAAGAATAGCTTACTCTTAGTAAATTATAATAATAAGGCTACTTTACTATTTATAAGACTATTTTATATAGCTAAGTTATTTATAAAGGATTTAACTCTATTTATACTAAAATTATAATATATAAAATACTATAATACGCTTCGAGCGCTATAGAAGAATCGCTTACTAAAACGCTAAGCTAAAGCCTATTTTTATTTATTTATATATATAAGTAGTATTATTACGTTCTAGTATAGATTCTAACTTAGAAGTATTTAGCTATTATTTAATAAATAGTAGCTTTATAGTACTGCTTAGTTAGATAGCTATAAAAACTAATTATCTAAATTAATAATTCCTTTTATACTAAGCTAAATTACTATTATAATAAGGTTATTAATAAGATAAAACTAACCTATTTTATAATAGTCTAAACCTAGCTTATATTCCCTATTAGTAAGTAAATAATTTAATACTTATTAAATTCTACTTTAATATAATAAGAAAAGCTAATATCGAAGAATTAAAAAGTAATATTATTATAAATACTTAGTTATTATAAGCTAGTTATCCCTATAGTAACTTTTCTAGTACTTCTAGCCTTAAATATCGAAGGACTAAAGAATCGATAAGCTATACTTTTATAGTTTATATTTATATTAAAAATTAAAATTAAGAGGACTTTTACTCTTTTATTCTACTAGAGATTTCTATTCTCTATAAGCCCCTCTTAAGATACTTATATTATAGTTTAATAAATATACTACCCTAGCTAAACTCCTTACTTAATAATATCTTTAACCTAGCTCGGCCTATAAAGAACCTTAAAACTAAAAGTTAAATATAAATCTAATATTACTTTATTAAATAAGTAAAAAAATAATAGGAGTAGTAGTATTTTACTAGTACTAAAGCTCTTATTTATTCTATACCTTCTATATCTTTTTATAATATTAAATTAGAGTTAAGCTTAATAAAGTCTTCTTTCTCTATTAATTTTACTAAGCCTATTCCCTTAGCTATAGTTTTACTAAATAATAAATAGGGATAGTAGAAATCTTATTAATCTATTTATATATATTACTAATTAGATAATAAGGTATTTAGTTACCTTAAGAGCTTTAGCTCTCTTACTTTTATAAGTAATAAAACTATATCTTAAGCCCTATAAGAGTATATAAGACATATTTATTATAGAACTTATTATTATTTAGTTATTAAACTATACCTATATCTACTAAGAGAGGTAGACTTAGGGCTTAGCTATAGATTATTTATTATAATATTTAATATATTTTTACTATACTCTAGATTATTACCCTAGCTATAGCTACCTTTTAGCGAGCTACTTAATAATATTTAGCTTTAAGAACTCCTTATAATTTAATAGTATTATAAGTATTATTAATAGTATTAACTTAGCTTATTAATAAATGCCTTTTATATTACTTAACTCTCTTAAAATAACCCCGAAATAATAATATTTCGAGGTTTTTAATTTATTTAAGTTATAGTTACTCCTGCCGTTTACCCATACTTAGTTAAATTACTTTACTTTAATATTTAGAGTATTAAGTAGAAATTATATTATATTAATATTACTTTCTAGCTATTATAATATTATATTTTAATTAGATAATTAGATTCCCCTTATCTATATTAATTTTAAGTTAGTTATTAAATATATACTAGATAGCCGAAGCTTATTAAGAATATTAGTACCTAGATACTAGCTATTACTAGCTAGTTACCCGGCTAATAGTAGCCTACTCCCGAGGTATCTATTTAAGGCTTAATATACTTAACTCTTAGAGCTAATTCTTATTCTAAAGTTATAGATCTATTTTACTAACTTCTCTTATTTATATTATTTTATTAACTAGAGGCTATTTACTTTAGAGACTTACTATAGTTATAAGTATAACTTAGTATAAGAATTATTCTCTCTTATAGATTTTTAAGGGATATTAAGAGCGTATTAGACTTAATAGAGGTATTAGGCTCTTCTAGCTATTAAACCCTAGCTCTAGATAAACCGATTTTAAGGTAATAGGTTATTAAGAAGAAAAGAGAACTCTACCTAAGGCCCCTACTATTATCTCTATATTTAGTTATATTACTATATAAAACCTATATTTAAATACTAGAATATTAACTAGCTCCCCTTTTACTAAACGGCGTATAAGTATACCTTTAAAATAGAACTTTTCTATAGCTTAGGATTAACTAACCTATATCTAATTATTATTTATATAGAACCTTTTTTTACTTTAGTTCTTTAAGTTCTTATTAAAGTATTTATTATTATTACTAAGATCTATATTAGAGGCTATTTAACCTAGGCTTATACTCTAGGCTTTATTATAACCTCTATATCTACCTACTCCTTAAGGCTTTATTTTTATTCTAAGAGCGAGATATAAGTAAAATACTTAAGCGCTATTTATTTTTAGGGCTAGTATATTTAGTAAGTAAGTTATTATATAGTCCTTAGCGGATTCTAATTTCTATAGCTACTATTCTATTATTAAGATATACTAATACCTTTTATAGTATTTAATAAGTATTTACTCTAGTACCTTAACCTTATATTTAATTTATTCTATATTACTAGTTCTACTTATTAAAAATAACTTATTAGTATTAATATATTCGAATACTTATATTTAATTAAGTAATAAGGGCTTCTTATATATTTAAAGTTTAAAAATAGATAAAGGCTAAAGAGTACTCTTAGGTCCTTAATTATTTACTTTACCTTATAAAACTAAGTTTAATACTACTATCCTAAGGGAAACTTTAGTAGAAACTAGTTATTAAAAGGTTCGATTAGTTTTTCGCCCCTATACTTATATTTAACGATTAATTTATATATTAGAACTACTATAAGCCTTTACTAGAGTTTTCTCTAGCTTTACCCTATATAAGTATAGTTTACTTTCTTTTAGGTCCGGCTCTATATACTCTTACTTAAATCTATCCGAGAATATTAAGATTAGTTAATAATATACTAAAGCTCTTATTTATATTTACTTTTATTACGTATAGGGGTTTAATACCCGAATACTTATATATAAAAATAACTTCTTAATCTATATTTTAAGACAGGTTATTAATAACTATTATACTAGTATCCTTATAGAGCGTATACCTTAGTCTATTATAAAGTATTATATAATAGGCTATAATACTCCCGAGAAAGCTATATTCCTAAAGCTTTTATCCCTTATAATAAACTAATACTAGCCTAAGCCTAGTAAAGTATACTAGCGAGAACACTAGATAATTTACTAGGCCTAAGTCTAGTTATAAATACTTCCCTTTTAATAATTTTATATATTATTTAACTCTTTTTTTAAAGTACTTTTTATCTTTCGATTACTCTACTTATATACTATTAGTCTCTAGCTAGTATTTAGCTTTAGAAGATATATATTTCTTATTTAAAGTAATATTCCTAAATTATTTAACTTATTAAAGGAGCTTTATATTAGCTTAGTATCTAACTAAATAGGGCTCTTACTCTCTATAATATCCTATTCTAGAGAACTTAAAAGGTACTATACTAAAAGTATTCTCTATAAATTATAACTTAGGCCCTAGGGGCTAGATTTTAAATTTAAGCTATTATTACTTTACTCGCTATTACTAAAGTAATCCTTATTAATTTCTTTTCCTTTACTTATTAATATACTTAAGTTTAGCGGGTATTTTTACTTAATCTAAGGTTAATTCTAAAAAAGTTAAGTATTTTATAATATAACTATCTTTACGCTTTAGTATAAGGTTATATTATTATATAGAGAAGGCTATAGTAAGGTTACTATTATATTTCGGGGGTAATATAGGGCTAGTCCTTAATACTAAGCTTAAGAGCTTAAGAATTAAAATAACGCTTAGATAGGTATACCCGCTAGAATACTAACGAGCGTAATATATATTTAAAGATTTAATAATTTATTAAATTCTATAATTTATATTACTTATTATATTTCGTTATATTCTTTATTAATACTAGAGCTAAGAGATCTATTATTAAAAGTTTTAATTTATTTTATTTATAAGACTTAGAGAATATTACTAATTAAAATAAGAGTTTAAGTCCTTTAGCGAATACTTAGGTCTAGGCTATTAATAAGTACTAGAGTAGTCTTACTAAAGTAATGTTTAGGTATATTTATAGGGGTTTAGGAGTTAATAACTTAGTAATAATCTTTTTACTAGTTTACTAACGGAGACCTTATTATAACTTTTACTTTCTCTAAATAACTAAGTTTAGAGAGCTTTTTAGCTCTAAGTAATAATTACTTATTTCTCTAGGCTAGTCTAAATACTTTACTAAGCTATTTAATTAATAGTAATAATAAGTAATATATATAAAAAGTAAGGACATAATTAATATAAGCTAATAACTTATACTTACTAGAGATTTCTTATTAAAGAGTAATAATTATAATATTTTATTCTTAGTATAATAGAGTTTAATAAGATTACCTAGGCCTTTTAGCTAAGAGAGTACTTACTAACTCTGTTAGTATAGTATACGTATAGCTTAGAATATTTAAGGGTATTATAAACCTATTATTACCTTAAACTTTTATTAGCTTAAGCTAATAGTCCCTTTAAGAAGCTAGTATATTATTAAAGTAATATAAGCTATTTAGTAAGTTAAGGTCTTATTTATTATTATAATTAAGTAAATAAATTACTTTATTAACTAAGAATAGCTATATATTACTACTTATAAAATTAAGAAAGAGCTCTTAATCTATTAATCCTTATTATATCTAGATCTAGTAAGTTTCCTTATATTAAGTTAAATTAAGCTATAGGCTCTACCCCTAGTAATACTCTTCTATTAATTTCTTTAAGTTTTAGCCTTATAACTATACTCCCCTTAAAGCTTAAGTACTTTAATTTCTTATAAAGTATTAAATAAGTTAAAAAATAATATTATCTAATCCCTAATTAGTATAGTTTATAGTTAAGACTATAATAGTATTTAATCGTTTTCGATCCCTTAACTTTTATTCTTAATTAATAAAAATATTCTTAGTAAATACTTTCGTAATAATTAGTCTTTAATAAATCTAAGAATTTTACCTCTAATAATTAAATACTAATACCCCTAACTATCCTTATTAATTATTATAGTAGTCTTAGAAATTAATAAAATAAAACTATATATTTTATTTTATTATTCTATACTAATATATTTAAGTATAGGCTTACTTAAAGTACTCTAATTTTTTTAAAATAAAAGTTTTATTTCCCTACTATACTTAGTAAAGGGTATAGGGTTCTATAGAGGGAAAGGCTTAGCTAAACTAGTATATATAGTAAGGCAGATTAGCTAGCTAGGCCTAAGATTTAACTATAAGCTTTTTAACTATAATAACTTTAATATATACTATTAGAACTAGAATTACTATAGCTATTAGTACTAAACTTACTTTTTAATTATTCCTTATTAAAAGATTTAAATTATACTTATTTTAATTATAAGACTTAAAAGAGCTCTATATTAATATTTATTATTACTACCTCCCTATATTAGGATTAAGTAATTTATATACTTACTACCTTTCTTAGATATAGTAACTATTTCTTAAGCTTCTTCTCTAAGGTTAAGCCCTAACCCTCTATTACTTATTATAACTATATTTAGCTATTACTTAAATATCGAAAGTTAATAGGGAAGAAATTTAAATAAACTATCGCTAGTATAAAGCTATATAATTCGAGAAGTTATTATAAATTACTAAGAAGCCTAAAGGGTATTAGTTTTTAATTTAATAAATATATCCCTTCTAAAGTCAGGATTTTTAATATATATTAACTTTAGAATTACTATAGTTATCTAAGTAATAAAGTATTATTAAATAAATAATAATTTATATAATAAGCTATTTATAATTTCGCTATATAATTACTTATACTTAGATATATATAGCTTAATCTTTAAGATAAGTATATAACTACTAATAGAATTAACTAAGTAACTATTATTCGCTAGGGTTAGCTTATTAATACTACTAAGAGCGCTAGAGAGATTTTAAGTTATTAAGTAATACTTACTAAAGGCGCGCTATATATAGTACTTCCGGCAGGTAGCTATTAGCGCTATTAATAGTAATTTACTTTTTCTCTCTTCGTTCCCTAGGGTATTTATCTATTATATTAAACCCGCTATAGGCTATATAGCTTAAGTACCCTAGGAGGAGGACTTAATATACTATATTAATTATTTTAATATTTATAATATATAGTTACTCTCTATTACTTTATAATAAGACTTACTATTAGCTAGTTACTTATAGAACTTATCTAGTAGTAATAGTAAGTAATACCTTTTATTATAGTTAAGTAACCCTAGTATACTATAAAGCTTAAGTAACTAGTTTTATAAGGGTTAATATTTATTATAATACTAATTATTAGTAAAGCCGCGAAGGCTTATAAGCCTATATAAGAAATTACTAATAGTTATTTATAAGATATAATACTAAGAGTAAGTAATAGCTATTAACTTTTAGTCTTTTAACTACCCCCTCTTTATAAACTTATTAACCCTATTAATAAGCTAGCCCTACTATATATAGCTTAGGAGCTACTTTTAATTTTCTATAAAATTTATTTATATAAGAAAATAAAAAAATTAACTTATAAGTATAGAAACTATAATATTACTACTACTAGTTAATCTTATAGCTATAGAATTCGCCTATATACTTAGAAAAGGTATATATATACGCTTATATATTTTTTTTTTACTATAGTATAAGTTAAGTAGTATAGAGTAAGCGGGTATAGAGTAGGTTAAAACTAACCTACTCTATACTTACTCTATACTTACTCTATACCTTCTATACTACTAGGGCATAATTAGCGAGTACTTTTAGTATATATCTTATATTTAAGTTAGTCCTAAGTATATCTAGGCCGCTATAGGTATAGGGTAGGTATAGAGTAGGTCGATTTTAGCTTACTCTATACTTACCTACCCTATACCTCTTAATATTCTATATTACTAGAGTAGTATTAACTAAGTACCTCTAGTATACCTCTTACGTCTAGGTTAGTCTTAGGTATATTTAAGCTACTATAAGTATAGGGTAGGTATAGAGTAAGTCGATTTTAGCCTACTCTATACCTACTTACCCTATACCTCCTAACGTCCTATACTACTAGGGCAGTATTAGCCGAGTACTTCTAGTATACTTCTTACGTTTAGGTTAGTCCTAGGTATATTTAGGCTGCTATAGGTATAGGGTAGGTATAGAGTAAGTATAGGGTAAATTAATTTTAGCTTACTCTATACTTACTTACTCTATACCTCTTAATATTCTATACTACTCTAATAATACTAGCTTACTACCTTTAGTATACTTCTTATATTTAGGTTAATCCTATATATAACTAGCTCTCTCTTTTACTCTTAGTATCTTACTCTTCCTTAGTTATAGTTAAATTATAACTAAAGTATATATCCCTATAATATTAATAAACGCTACTTTAAGTACTATAAGCTTAGGAATACTTCTTAAGAGTAAGCTAATAATATAGGGTAAGCCTAGAGCTGCCTACCCTATAGCCCCTATTATAGTAGATAGTATAAGCGTTTAGATTTCCTTAAGTATAAGGAAAACCGGGTATAGGGTAGGCTAAAGACAACCTACCCTATACCCCTAAGAAGGAAAATCTAGTATAGGGTAGGCTAGGAATAGCCTACCCTATACCCCGAGTCCCGCGAAAACTACTATAGAGTAGGTTAAGTATAGCCTACCCTATACCCCTAGAAGGAAAATCTAGTATAGGGTAGGCTAGGAATAGCCTACTCTATACCCCGAGTCCTGCGAAAACTACTATAGAGTAGGCTATTCTCGACCTACCCTATACCTAGGAAAAAGAGTAAGTATAGAGTAGGTTATAGATAGACTACTCTATACCCCGAGTTCTGTAAAATATATATAGGGTAGGTCGAGTACTACTTACTCTATACCCTAGAACGAGAAGACTATATATAGGGTAGGCCGAGCGCTGCTTACCCTATAGCTTAGAGGAAAGAGTAATTATAGAGTAGGTTAGGAACAGCCTACCCTATACCTAGGAAGAAGAGCGAGTATAGGGTAGGTCGCGGATAGACTACCCTATACCCCGAGTTCTACGAAACGTATATAGGGTAGGTCGAGCGCTACCTACCCTATACCCTAAGTCCCGCGAAGAGTATAGGGTAAGTCGGAATAGCCTACCCTATACCTAGGAAGAAGAGCGAGTATAGGGTAGGTCGGGTACTGCCTACCCTATAGCTCCGAGGAAACTATAGTATAGGGTAAGTCAGAGACGGCCTACCCTATAGCCCATAGTAAAGCGGTCTAGGGTAAGTCGGTGACGGACTACCCTACACCCCAGAAGCCAGTATAGGGTAGGCCGGCAGCCTGCGCTCCCCTGGGGCCGCCCCGAACCGCTCCCTGAAGGACGGCCACAGCGCCTCCGCGCCCACTAACAACTCGCCCGGTTTTGCCTACCCTGCGCCCGCCACGGGAGCCCTGCCTTTCATAGTGCCTCCGGCGCGGGCGCTGGCGCGCCACCGCCAGTTGCTGCTCGGGAGCCACTTTCCATTTTCCGCAAAAATCATTTGTATGGCTAAACAAAAAAATCGACTCACGGCCACACAACGCGCAACGCCGCCACCGCCTGTGGCCCAATTGCACCCACTTTGTCGGGGCAAACTGACGGACCCAAGATCATTTGCTTGCTGGGTGTGGCCAGCTCTCTGTTAGTTGACGTCGAGCTGACAAGTCTTGTGGAGGATACTGGAGGATGCTGGCGGCAGGGAGATTGGTGGCTGGATTCAAGGGACTTGGCAAGAACGTGGCTGTAAGAGGTCTGTTTTGGTCTCTGAGATGAGATGGTTTTACATGCGCTTTTCCTCTTCTCATGAGCTTTTCTTACTTTTCAATGGGAGGACTTGTTGCCTCCCCACATCGTTGACACGGCCTTCGTTGCCTCTCACGTCTTGCTTGATGGACTTTGTGACATGATTTCGAATGAAAAGTTGGGCCTTGTGCCTACAGGAACCATTTAATCTGACTAACTTTGTGACGTACTGACCTTAGTAGAATTCGTTGCTCGTCTGGGATGGACGTTCGTTGCTCTCGGCCCTTGGTGTTTTTGTTCGTCCGCGACGAAACATGTAGACTCGAAAAGCTGCCCAACGGATTTTGCAGGAAGGGGGTCTATGGCATCCTGAGATACATGTAGTCATGTCTCTGCCCATTCTTGTGCAACTACCTCTTCACGTCGTTCATGATAAATCTTGTCCCTGTATCAGCCGCTTCTGCCTGCAGTACAGAGGCGTGCCTGTGGTTTCGTCGCCGCCATACTGGCACTATTTTTCTGTACACGCTCATACGATCGATGCTAGTGTCGTGACAGGAAGTTCTTGGGAGTCCCCTAACCTGCCTACGAGGAGAACCGGCGGGGATCGAAAGACTCAGTGCGCAATCACTGCGGCGGAGGCAAAGACATTGCTTAACATGGGCCACGCGAGGCTCTTGCCTGAGTGTCAGTGGTGGAGCTTTTGGCCTGCCAACTCCCACCACTTCCAGGAGGCGTATACGTCCCTTGCCGGTGTCGGGAACCAGTCGCTGCATGTCCGCACTCGCTGTATGGACGAAGGCCATGACACCATGGCCGAGGGCGCCGACTTCAACATTGGCCAGACGGAGGTCACTTGCCCTGAACTTCAAGACCACGGGAATCTCCTGCGACGTCTTGGGAGGACTGCTTCACGGAGCATCCCCTTGTGGCTACGGGCTGTGGCTACGGACTGGGCTCTCATCACCGCCGGCAAGTCTGCCCACGGGGTTAATGCCCTCCGTCGCTTCCCTCTTGAGACCCAGCCGCTGCTCGAGGAGAGAGCCCCTCGTCAGGCCCGTCTCGACGGGCAGCTATCCCGGTGGCGTCGTGCCGGTGCCGCCGCTTTTCCTAGGGGCCGCACGTCGGGCCATCAGCCGCGTAGCCAGGGTCTGAGAGATCCCAACCTATGTCAGCGGAACGGGGAACGGCACAGGAATGGCGACGTGGCAATGGTTCGTTGAGTGGCCGCCACCAGCCTGGGACGAGGCAACATGGATCTGCGGGGGGCATCAGCGGGCTGCAGACGCGGCTCATGGGGAACGCTACCCCATGTGTCCTTTCTGCCGGCAGTGTTACGACTTGCGAGCATACCTCGAAGTGCACGCGTGTCACTGCAGAGTATTATCTTGTACACGAGAAATGCGGACCACGACGTGACATCAACCAAGGCCATCTCGGAACCAGATACGCCTCAAACTACATGTACCATCGAGGCGCCAGTGTCAAAAAGATCAGGACGTCGTTCAACATCATCGCCTCGCCCAGGGATGCGAGAACTGTTCGGGCCTAGAACACCAACGATTGCCGGTGACATGAAGAGTCAGTGTCCCCAAACCCTCAACATTGACGATGACGCCCTCGAGCCACACTTGGGCTTCACCACGACTGTAGCCGTAGTTCCAGTCAAGAGATCGGCCGAATAGGCGGTAGGCTTCTCTTCGGCGGTTCCACCTTCGGCAAGCTTGCTCCCGGCTGGTAGAGTTCAACCCGGAAAGCCCCCGCGGGACATTTTCTTGGCTCGGGCATCCCTCCGGTTGTGGTTTGCACGTGAGCCCTTGTGCGCCTCCTTGTTCCTCCTCGCCGCCTCGGTCTCCCTCTCACCCGTCGGTCCAGCGACATTCCCTCCCCTGCCACGACCTCGACCACGCGATAACCCCCTCCCTCCTCGCCCGCCCCTGCCTCCTCTATTTCCACCTGCGTCGGGGTCGCTCTCCTCGGTTCCTGAGCCGGCTGGACTGGCCCTCCAGGCTCTGCGCTCAAGCTGTGCCTGCTGGCCACTGAAGGCATACTTGGCCTCCAGCCTCTTCTTCTGCTGGGGATTCCTGATCAACATGACTGCCCAGCCCTCGATGGCTTCGTCTGTCATTCCAGTTTCTTCCCTGAGCTTTGTCCGTGCAGCTCCTCTTCTCGTTGCAGCATCTCTGTCAAATACTCTTCCATCCGTCGAGTAAGCGCGGAAAAGCGCCTCTTCGTTGCCGTCGTTTACGCCATCTGCCTCCTGATTCGCCGAGTCTACCGTACCACCGACGTCGGCAGCGTCGTATGTATCATCTCTTTCATCGTCGTCGGAGTCAAAAGCCGCAAGTGCAGAAAGGATGGCTGCTTTGTTGGGTGCGGTAGATTTGTCCTGGAGAATCTCGTCGGCGGTCTTGGATGGCTTCTTTCCGAAGGATATCTTGGATACATCAGCGGCCAAGTGGTCAAACTCATCGTCATCGAAGACATTGCGTCTGGCGGGCACCAAGGGTGGAGTTGAACGCGGTGCCAAGTCCGGGCGCGACGGTATTTCATGGTGCAATGATCTGCTGAATATGTTAGTAGCACGTTATTGAGGGGTGCATGGCGTGGCGACAGAAAGTCGTACAATGTTTCGCTCCGGCTCGCAGTGGCAAGGTGAGAGGGGAGAGATTCGGCCAACAGGTTCGCAACAACCAGTTCAAGATCATCGCCGTATTCGTCCAGGCATTTTGACACAAATCCGGCCCCCAGGTCCGGGAATAGATCCTGGACTTGCGTTATTTGGCTCATACGATGAATGTGAATCTCCGCGTGCACGTCTGGTCTCGTCTGAATGCCTTTTCCCTTGTCTACCTTTCTCTTAGTCTGGCGCTTTGGGCGAACCATGACCCCCTTTTTGAAAGGTTCCAATGCCCCAACTCGCTTCTTGAGGGAATCGGTAGCTGCTCCTGATGCCTCGGCTTTCTGCGAAAGAATCTTCAGAAGTGGCGTTGCCGTGACGAGATCCGCGACCAGAGAGTCATTCACATTCAGGGGCCCTTGCTTGTGCGCATCTGCCACCGTCTTCAGCGTGAAGAGTTCGTCACTCAGCATGGCCCATTTCGGCGGTTCGGCCTCGGCCAAGCCAACCAAGCACAAGTATGTCGTAGTGATGATGATTCTGCGCAGAGGCGGATTCATCACCCGGAAGCAAGAGACGAGCCCATCAAAGAAGTCGGACCCAGCGAGCAACAGAATACACGCGTGGGGAGATGCGTGAAGAAGGTGGTTGACGGTGCCAAGGCGAGACTCAACGAGGTTAAGATCGCCATTGATTCCTGCGTCAAGGTGCGGAATGAGGAGCTTCTTGAGGGCTGCGAGTGAGGATTCGGTGGGCGCGGCATGATTCGCGAAAAGCTGAGAGAAGAGGGGCGCTGTGCGGTTTTTGGGGTAGAGCCTGGCGAACGCGGACAGAAATTCGTAATGCAAAAGCTGGGACGGTTGCGTGAGGATGAGAAGCCGTGCTGTGAGTTGGAATACCGCTTTCAATAGCGGCGTCGAGGTTGATGCTGGCGAAGACGCCGTCTCAGCCACGAACGTCGACACGAAGTTGACGACACACTCGTCATTTGCAGTCGCTGCTTTAAAGTCGCTGTCCGATAGACCCAAATATGCGCGAGACAATGTGGTCCAAGCCACGACGAGGGTGTCCCAGTCCTTGGAGCTCAGGTGTTGCTGCCACGAAGCCTTTGGGAACGGCACCAGCGGAGGTAAGCTGGCCATTGTCTGGTACTCTGCCTTGAAGAATGGCCGGTGAGATTTCCGCCCGGCCTCGTGGAAAGGGGATTGGCGATGGTATGAGGTGTCGTCAATTCGTTGTCATGCTTTTCCCTAAAACGCAAAAGGGCTGTCATGCAAATTAATTCAACAGCTGCTCATCATCGCCGGATGATTCATATGACAAGGCGTCCCGCTTCGGCTGAGCCGCGGAGTGACGCTCCAGGCTCCCCGCCAAAGGAGGTACGTACCTTTGACGAGGACATTCGCGCAGCTCGACAACAGCCAATCAGCATGAGCCAATATGGGGGGTCTTCCAGATCCGGTCTAGCGCCCACAAAAGCCCTACCCGGGCGCAAACCCCCCACCGAAAAAAAGTTGGCGACAATTCTCCGCCTCGCTTTCGCAACCTCGAATCGTCAACCAGTTCACCCTTCATCACTTTGCCGTATCCCCGCGATCGAGTCGTGAAGGCAATCCTATAAATCAGCAAAAATGTCTTACCAGAAGCCCGAGAAGGATCACGGCGAGGCCCCCGTACGTCAGCAGCGCGCACCCCAATCCCGCCCAAGAAGAGGCCGTTAAGCCCAGTTGACGAAGAACAATGACTGACGACGCTGCGAATCACAGAAGGCCCACAAGATCCGCATCACCCTCTCCTCCAAGAAGGTCAACATCCTCGAGAAGGTCTGCACCGAGATCATCGAGCGCGCCAAGAGCAAGGACCTGCGCATCAAGGGCCCCGTCCGCCTGCCCACGCAGACCCTCAAGGTCACCACCCGCAAGACCCCTTGCGGTGAGGGCTCCAAGACCTGGGACTGCTTCGAGATGCGCATCCACAAGCGTCTCATTGAGTGCGTCGCCGCTTTGCATTTCCTGCCAGTGTGAACGCTCGTGCTGACCTGTACAACAGCCTCAACGCCCCCACCGAGGTCGTCAAGCAGATCATTGTCAACATCGAGGCCGGTGTCGAGGTCGAGGTCACCATTGCTGCTTAAATGCTGCAGACCGTGGGTGCCGTCGTGGCGTTTCGCGCCTCGATGGCGAGGAGTTGAAAAGATGCTCGGCTCAGCTAGTCAATGCTACTGGTTATGCTGCTCCATTTCGGTTCATTTCAGTGATGTGAAGATTGCATTTGTTCCAAAGTGACCCAAGTGTATCCTTCGCACTGTGGTTTCTGAAGAAAAATGATATGCTTGATTGTGCAATGTATGTGTCAATGATGACGGTCTTGTTATCCTTTCAACTCACCCTACCAACGACCCCCCAGGCCCACCACAAAAGGTGTCATAAATGCAGGCAACTCCTTTCCGAAGATGCAGTCCTCAACGCCCATCAGATGCTGTTACCTTACGTAGTCTGCAAACTGGTACTTCTTACGGCGCCAGTTTTCAGAAGTCCCAACGCACGCACTCTCTCGGCGGCGGCATTTCTGGCATGATTCCGTCCGCAAATGCTCCTGTCTGGGCGAAAGCCTCCCATTGTGCTTTTGACTTGTCGTCGTATTCGTTCGGTGGCAGCTCCGTGTCCTTGTAGTATGCCGGCGGCCCATCCGGGAACCAGATGCGATGCCAAGCACCGTCGAATGCTCTGTTGCCGGGTTGGCCATTCTTGTACATGACTGGCTTTCCCTTGAAAGCCCCCAGTCTTCCGTCCATGGTCTTTGTGATGTAGCTCTCTGGGGCCGGGTGCTGCTTCGTGCTGTCTGGCGGATAGGGATTGCCTGCCGGCGCAGGAGCTGCTACAGGCTGTTGCTGCGCCTGAGCGGCGCCAAAGGGGTTGGGTTGCGAAGCACCCGGTTGTTTTCCAAACGGACTGACAGCATTCTGCAGAGACGTGTCGTGGCCGAAAGGGTTGCTGGCCGGCTTGCCGAATGCGCCGTTCGTCTGAGGTTGCGCAAAAGGATTGCTAGTCTGTTGTGTCTGTTGTTGGTTACCCGTGCCAAAGGCATTTGATGCCGGCGTGGGCGCCTGAGCAAAAGGACTGGTGGATGACTGCGTCGGTTGGCCGAAGGGGCTTGGCCCATTATTCTGGTTGCTGGCATTAGAGGCAAATGCATTGGGCGCCGCGTTGGTCTGCGTAGAGTTCGGGGCTCCGAATGGACTCGCCGAAGCAGTGTTGCTGCTGCCGGCGCCCATTGTCGCGAAAGGGCTCGCGTTTGGAGTCGCGTTGGCATTGGATCCGAAGGGATTGGGCTTCTGGCCAAGCTGGCTCGACTGTCCGAAAGCGCTAGGTTGAGTACTCGGTTGAGCTGGCTGGCCAAAGGCAGGCGCACCAAAGGGGTTCGGTTTCGCGCCGAGTGCTGAGGGCTGCCCAAAAGCGGATGTCGTCTGCGGGGCCTGGCCGAACCCCGAGGGCCCTGTTCCCAGCCCTGCTTGAGCTGGCTGTTGCTGGCCGAATGGTGATGCCGAGGACGGCGAAGGCTGGCCAAAGCCGGAGGCTTGTTGAGCCTGCTGGCCGAACGCCGAGGCAGGCTGCGCTGGTTGCCCAAAGGCTGGCGTCCCGAACGGGTTGGGCCTTTGACCCAAGGCAGAAGGCTGACCAAAAGAGCTGCTCTGCTGTGCTCCTCCGCCAAATGGAGACGACGCATTGCTGGCTCCCGAGGCAAAGGGGTTCACCGCAGCTGGAGCACCAACACTGGTGTTGGGCCGCTTGCCCACGAGAAACTCTCCAAAAGGTGCCCCCTGAGTCCCCTCGCGGCAAACATCGTGTCGGTTGGGATGCCGATTCTCAGCATCGATCACGAAACGCGCCGCCTCTTGCACGTTGCGGAGGACGTTGTCCATCTGCTGTTGCGCAGTTTGATAGAGCTCTTGGGCTTCATTGAGCTGCTATAAATTAGCAAATGCCCTCCTAAAGATAAGAGCGTGGCCTGCGATCGGTAGACCCACGGCTTGTTGTTCCTTGCCCGCGGCTTTGCCCGCCATATAGTGAAGCCGCAGCTCCTCGAAACTCTGCTCGCGCGGGTAGCCTCCAAGTAGCTGGTCCGGAGCATCCTTTCCGGGGGCGTAGGCGGAGAGAATCCATTGCGGCTTCTCCGTCGTCAAATCTTTTTCGATCGTGGCCGACGATATGCCATATTTTGCTGCGCACCAGTCAGTCTCTTGTCCAGCTCGTCTGCACGGCCGCGAGACGAGTCCATACCCAACGAGTCTTGAGTCCCTCCACTAATTGTTCCTCCTCCAGCGAGGGCGCCAAAGCGGTTTTGCGGCTGGTTGCGGGCAGGATGTTCGAAGCGACAACTGTCTGAACGGGTTGAAGGTTAGCCTTTCAGCTCAAAAAGCACCAAGTCGCGATCAGGGAGGCTCTGAAAGCTTTCCCGAAAACTGCAGATCGGATGCAAAGAGGCAGATATTGGAGCTCACGCACTGCCAAACTTGCAATTGCCCTGCTGGTAGAATTTACATATCGTCATGGCGGGCAGTCGCTCGATGCGAGGGGGCGTCGGCGTTGGCGTCGGCTTGGGCGTCGGCGTCCGGATCTTTGTCGGCGTCGTCGTCTGGATCTGCCTGAGCTCGGTCACTCCATGTCGCGACGGAGACGAGTTGGCGAGCGGCGTCGTCTCGCGGCGGAAAAATGGTGGCACCGGCCGGTCGAGAGGGCGCTGCGGAGAGAAGACGGTTCGAAGTTGCGACGCGAAAAAGAACATTGGATCGTCGCTCCATCAGCCTTGCCAGCCTTGGGTTGGGTCGGGCGCCACGAGTAAGGTGCAGATAGGTTCGGCGAGCCGTTAAGACACCTCGACCTTAGCGCGTATGCGCTCGCCAAGGGGTGCTGCAGGCGCTGTGGTGGGGCGGCTCCAGGGCTCGTCTCAGGCCGTTCAAGGCCTCATCGGTCAAGAGAACAGCCTGACAGAGGAATTCACTGCTCTGATTGACCTCGCATTCGGCCACCACGGCTTGTTGAAATAAAAGAATGCCTCTATTCTATTTACTGATCGATCAATTTCCTTAAGTTTCCCATGGAGGTGCTCAGCATTGCGTCCGTTTGCCGTACATGCACTCAAGCAACTCATATCCTACTGGTACAATCCATACAGCGCCTCCGACGAAGCAAGCCTTACTACGTGCCTCTGCACACCTCATGCAGGAATCTATAAAAGTTCAGCTCGCGCAAATGCCGACGAAGAAACCGAAGTCTTGGGCATGCCATTTCCAAGCTCCAACTCAAGCTCATCCAATCGTCAGTGAGTGAGTGAGTGATCGAAAAGTGGTAATAATGGGCGCTCATCTCGCTTACACGCTTACGAATAGAATCTCAACTTCGACCGTCATAAATTCGATTTTTGCTATTTTTTCCAACTTTCGCAATATATCCACCAGTTATTTTAAGCAGCTTAGTTCCGCTGCATCCCAAAGCTCGAGACTCGATACGCATCGAAACAGAATCAAGCCTTTGCAGTACGTCGTCATGAAAGCCGTGAAGCCACCGAAAGCCCCATCATGTCGCAGGCAATACTGCATGAGCGACTGCACACATTTGGGCCGTAGCCACGCACACGGCCAGGTGCCAAGGCCATTCTCAGACCTCAAGCCTTCTCGGCCTTGCGAAACTCAATCATGGGGCCCTTCTTGGCGCTGGTGAAGGTGTCGACGAGCTGGAACTCGCTCTCGCGGTGACGCCCCCATTCGAGGTCCGCCCGGCCCTCGCCCGGGTCCACGACGCCAACGGCGCGCCGCAGGTCATAGAGGTACAGAGTGCGCGCCAGAGTGGTCGACATCTCGGCGTAGGCGAGACCCTTGCCGATGCAGCCGCGCGGGCCGATGCTAAAGGGGCAGAAGGCACTCTGGGCGCGGGCCGTGTCGTCCTCGGTCGTCTGCTTGCCCGTAAGGGGGTTCGTCTCGCCGCTCATCCAGCGCTCGGGGGCGTAGCCAAAGGGCACGGGGTAGTAGTCCTCGTTGTGGTGGATGGTGTAGTGAGGGGTGCCGACGACGGTGCCCGCGGGGATAGTCTGGCCGTCGATGGTAATGCCGCCGGGAAGCACCTCACGCGGGAGGATACCGCCGACCGAGGGCGAGAGGCGCATGGCCTCGTCGATGCAGGCGCGCAGGTACGTGCAGCCGTTGAGGGCCGGACCGTGGACAATCTCCTCGACGTCCTGGAACTTGCCGCGGATCTCCTTGGTGACGCGCTCCAGCGCATGGGCGTTGCGGACGAGGTAGAAGAGGGTGGCTGCCATGGCGGTTGAGGTGGTGTCAGAACCGGCAATGATACTGCATAGACATGTCAGTGAGCTCAACCCTTGCCGTCTCCAGGTAGGTGGTGGGCTTACAGCAAGTTGGACTCGCCCCAGAGCTCAGGCGTGCTGAAGCCGAGGCCCGTCTCCGGGTCTCGGGCCTTTAGCAGGTAGTAGAAGAAATCGCGGCGGTCCGTCTCCTCGCCGAGCTTGGTGCGCTCCGTCAGCTGGCTCTTGCTGTAGGCCATGTAGCGGGCGCGGCCGGCGGCCAGCTTGGGGAACAAGAACTTGTCAATCTTGAGCTTGTCGACGATGGGCATGGTGCCGCACTGGGGTCTTGTCAGCACACCTACACCTGCGCCTCATGGGGGAGAAGGGCCGTGGACCCACGATGAGATGCCTGGTGGTGGCGGCCTCTACCAGCTCCAGGGCAAAGCGGTTGTCCGGGCGCTCGAGCATGTGGAAGGCCTTGCCGAAGCTGAGGTCGCCGAGGATGTCCATGGCCAGGTAGTTGCACCAGTCGCTCATGTTGCGCGGGCGCGACCAGCCCTTTGCGTCGGGCCCGGCGTCGCTGAGGCCGATCTGCTCGCAGAAGGTGCGCACGTTGCCGAGGATGTAGCGCTGCATCTCCTTCATGGCGCTCTCGGAGAAGGCGTGCGAGAGGACGCGGCGCTTGCGGGCGTGCACATCCTTGTCGCGAGTGTTGTGCGTGTTGGCCATGGGGTGCACAAAGGCGTTGTAGAACTCAGCCTTGCGCACGTTGGACCGGAAGCCGTAGATCTCCTTGAGCGCCTGGTTGGAGTTGAAGGAGACGGAGTTGGGACCGAAGCGCACAACCTTGCCTATGCTTGCGGTGAGAGGGTGACGGTTGAGAGCGGCCCGTGAGGCTCGACTTACCATACTTCTGGTGCATGCGCCAGAACTCGAGGTGGCGGTCGCCCTTGTAGGCGTGGTAGAGCTGGTAGGCATCGGTGACTTTGGCGAGCAGTGGCCCAGGGTACTTGGCCAGCGGGTGGAAGAATACTCTGTACACGACGAGGCCGAACGTCTGCGCGCGCGTGTCAGCTTCATCGCCACCACGATGGATGTGCCGTCCCAGGCTTCGTCTTCAGCCGCCACCCTCTCCTCCGAGGGAGAAACTTACGTAGACGGCACCAGCCGCGAGCAGCAGCCCCAGGTAAGCCCACAAGTGTCCCAGATCAAGCTCCATGGCGAACGGCAGTTACATGGGCACTCGGACGGAGGAGAATATGAAGAGGAAGAGGGACGGGACGGAAAACAGGACACGGCAGCCACGTTAAAAAACACCCACGGTACCGCATCTCGCCGCCCCGTCCCACCAGACGCCTGCTGCCCCGGGCCTCGACGCACCTGTGAGAAGGCGGCGATTGGCGATGCGCCCGGCTTCCCGCGGCACAGAAACTTATCGATTACGGGCATGGCTGCGGGGCCAGGCGGCGGGTAGGCTCGGCGGCTGTCGCGTCGCGTATCTTTTGCCCTGAGGATTGCGACGAGCTACCTGCGTTAGGGCTTGTGTCGCCTCCGCGACCCCGGCGGATCCGGAGACTGTGGGGATGGAGACTGTGGGGGAGCGCCGGGCGCTCCACTGTCCTTTCGTTCCTCTGCCAGCAATGAGAGCATCGCTATTGTTCAGCCGTAGGCTCGCGGTTGCTGCAGGATGCACGGCGGGCGTGACCAAGGCCCAGCGACGGCCAGCCGTCAGCATCACTAAGCTCTGACAAAGGGCCACGCCCAACTAGGCAATACGACGTCTCTCGTGAGCATGGAGAAGAGACTTTCCCCGTGTCGGCGCGTGACACTTGCTTTAAGCCGCCGTTGGAACGATTCCGCCTCCGTTCCGCTGAGGGGACCGGAGGCATTTGTGGGGATCCGGCGGCCAGCTATCCGTCGACTGCCGCGCTTCTCCAACTTTTGCCCCGTCGGAGCTCTCCAATGGCCCAAAGCGCATTGTCAATGCACCTGTCGCAAATAGAATTGCCCTTGGTGGCTCCTGCGTCATGATCCCGGCAGCTGGGAGTGCGGCTCGGGGAGCGGTGGGTACTCCGTACATTCAGCCGAACTGGGGAGACGCAGATCTGCGCATCGTGTCCGTAATCCTCGACGGCTTCTACAAGTATGCGCAAAGCACGACACACGCTGACAGGCGCCATCAACTGCAACCACTGTCGCCCTATCCAGCGCACTGTCATCACACGGCTCCGAAGTGCGACCTACGCCAAAGCCGGCCTGCCGGCATATTAAACCATCATTATCATCCTCCCAAAACTCTTCCATCAAAACTCCATCAAAACTCCGTGCTACTTCACAGCTGCCCAATGCCGTATTCGGTTTGCCGATCCTACCGCTCGCTCAATTCCAAGTGACACATCCAGGCTTACCCAGCTTTCGCGTCATCGCTCTTCGCGCATCATCTGCACGTAGCCGTGCGCAGAGCCATGTCCACATCGAGACGTCGGAATCCCGGCGTGCGCCCCAAACATGTTGACTTGTTGAGCAAAGCTGCCACGGTCAGCCGACATGTCAAGAGAACCGGTTTGAAAGCATCTCACCTGGGATGAAGCGTGACACGTTGACCCATCCCTGCGAACGGGACTTGGCCTCGGGAGTCGTCGGCGTCCGGACGAGCAGGTTCACGTTCTTTTCGCGAAGGTAGCCCTCCAAGTCTTGCATATCAAACCAGTCCCCGCCGAGCTCCTCCTGGATGTCGGCTGAGAATAGGGAGAGCGGTACAGGGACGGTCCGCCAGTTGGCAGAAGTATAAAGCGCCCTCTTCTGCTGCGCCTCTGTCGGAGCCCAGGCGTAGTGCGTCCCGGCGCCGCCCAGGGAGAAGAAGGGCACATCGTTCCACTCTTTGTCCAGCCGCGTTCTGCTCACCTTGGCATGCAGCGCCGCCGCAAAGAAAGACGTCATGCGCCCGCGATCCATCAACGTGGAGAGCAGTCGAAAGTGCCGCCGCAAACGCTCCACGGATGTCGACGGATTGGCCAGAGCCAGATATCCATGGTACACTATTGCCATCTGCAATTGGTCCATGAATGCCGAATACTCCATGTGTTGAGATGCCAGCGACTGTGACGACGACAATTCGGATGGAAATGGATCCTTTAGCACAGAAAAGTCCACCGAGAGTGGCGATAACAGGGCTGCATCTGGCGGCTCTGGTGCAGAGACATGCTCTTGTAGCTGAGACGCCGTCGCCGTCGTTAATGGCGGCTCTTCGCCGGCATCGTCCCCCTCATCGCTCGACGCCGTGGCCAGGTGCAGGCAAGTCTGAATGGTCTCGCGCAAGGACGATGTGAGGGCGACGTGGGGAGCCAAGACCCCCGACCGCACCAGTTCGTCGCTGAAGGAGACGATCGTCGCGCTCATTTTTTCCACAGCCGACTCGAGCTGGGAGATGCGATCTGTCAGGGATGAAACGTAGGACTCCTTACGCGAACGATATGCCCGTTGCGCCAAACGGAGCTGCCTGCGACGTCGCTACGAGTCGAGACGCGTGTTAGTCGCCAGCGATGGGAGGTCGACCACTTGAAATGCTACACACCTCTTCCGGGTCCTCGCCCCTGAGGCTCTCCGCCGTCTTTGGCGGCCGGCCAGGCTTCCGAGCCGTAGGTTTAGATGCCATCACCTCGCCACCGTTATGGTGACGCTTGCGGCTCTTCTGCGTCGCCACAGGGCCCTTGACATCGGGTTCGCTCGCGGGCGTCGCGCGCCTGTCTGCCTCTCGATGAGAGTTGCCTGCAAATTCTAGACCGCCATACAAGGGAAGCGCAGCGTGGGAATGTGAGGTCCGCTGCTCTCCACGGCGGAGTGCTGGCGGAGCTGCGTGGTAGTAGGAGGCGGACAGCAGGGAGGTGAGGTTCATGTCGGCAGCGGCCGAGAGGCTAGTCGGACATGAAGAGGCAGCCGAGGATTGGCACGCCGCTGCAAATAATGCAGGGCCGTCGAGGGCCTCCTGAGGCTCCAGGCCCTGTACATTCGCATCATCATCTTTCCAGCCAGGCGCGGGGGCATCCATAGCGAACAATCTTTAGGCGAGGTCCATACGCAAGGCGCGCTGCCTGATTATGCGAACGATCCAGTTCTTGGTGGTGTTGATCAGGTGGGAGAGGCCAAAGAGGAGCCCCAGCTCACGGTTGGGGTCCGGGATTCGCGTCTCCTGAGTCGTCAGCCAATGCCGTTGTGGAGCATGCACGCCACGCCGTCTTGGCTTCGAGATCCTCGGCTCGGGCTGATCACCTCATCAAAAATCAATCAAAGCAATACGTGCGAGTACGTCGAATTAACTATCATATATTTTCAACTGGTCAAAACACATTTAAGAACTACTCCAGGAAATGAGAGCGATATAACCTCAACAGCCCCATGATTTCTCTTCACTCACCTGCGGCGCACGCTCAGTGTCGCCTCAGTTATGTATAGTCACATGGAGCGGGCAGATTCAGAAACCCAGCAAGACTTGGTACAATGCATTGATACAGACTCACCCATCGCCTAAGCATGAAAAAACTCTCCCCGTAAGTTGCGTAGCCAAGAATCAAAGTACGAAATATACTATTTCACACCACTCTCATATGCACCCATCCATGCAAGAGCAGCTACAAATACATTATTTCCTTCTTGCTTTCCTCTACGGCGATAGAGGCCCTCGCATCGCATCCTTTAGTTGTAATATCTCGGCTCGTCAAATACGTGGTATCTGTGATCTCTCACGCCGCGCCCTTTGAACATGGCCGGAAATCTCCAGCCCGCTGGCACCTCGGACTCTTGCACGCGGCGATCACGTTCTTCGGCCGACCTGGCTTCCAGTTGCGTCGACTCGGCTGACGAGTGCGGAATCACAAACTTGCCAACCTGCAACTCCGTGTCCGTGATCGTGCTGCGGCTGACGCGAGCGTAGCCGACGCGCTTGAGGCCTTTATAGAGGATATACTCACACCAACGGTCCCAGTCCGTGGAATCGATGTCGTGCATGCCCGACTTCTCGCTGACGTACGTATTGTAGTTGCCCTCGAGAGGCTTCGTCACCAGGTAGCTGAGGAGGAAAGCGGGACGGGGAGTCGATCCCATGAGCTTGGCGAGGTACTCTGACTGCAGGCGTCGATCCTCGGGGTCCTCCTCCTGTCCGGAGTGGAAAACAAAGACATCGACAAGCTCGCCGTACACGTCCAATGTCGCGTGAATCGCTGGGGCCAACTCTCCAACCGGACTAGGCAGGAGATGATGCTTGGACTCCACAATGGGGAACTTGGAAAGGAGAGCCGCACCCCAAGTGTGTTTGTTTGGGCCCGGCCCGTAGTCGACATACATGCCGAGGTCCTCCGCGAGGAACTGAGTTGTGTCACGGTTGCCCATAATGATGCGCTGGAGATCCGACTCGAGAAGACCAACAACATCCAGCTCCATCTCCTTGATGAGGTCGCGCATGCGGTACTCCGACGACCACATGTCGTTGTCCAAGGAGAAGTGGATAGTCCATATACCAGCCGTGAGAACACGGTCGTCGGCATGGTAGGGCTTGTAGTCATTGGTGGGGAATCGCATAAAAGCCGCGCATAGGAAGAGAATGTTGACAATGAGTGTGGAAACCCCGAAGAACTTTTTGTGCTGCGACAAGGATGGGCGTCGAGGCTGTTGTTTCCGCTGCTGCGAAGCGTTGAAATTGAAAACGCCAGCGCCAAGTAGGGCCATCATAGTCAGCATGATCCAGTCCGTGTGCTCACGAACCAGAGGGCCGCCGGGAACAAAAGCGTATGCGACGACCCAAACGTGGAACAGAACCAAGAAGACGTAAACAAAGAAGCCGAGGCCAAAAGTGACCGCAGGATTCGTCTTGGAAGCCGTGGCGAGCAAGGGCACGGAGACAGCCATCAGATAGACAGCGAGGCCTAGGCCACCATAGTACCCAAGCCAGTGGCTATAAAGCGTCAGCACCATGGCACTGAGTGATCCCAGACCATACTGCAGCCAGCTGCCAGCCAGAGATGGCTTGCAGATGCCAACGAAGAGGCCAGCTGACATGGCAGCGACCGTACACCAACCGTGGGTAGAGAAATAGGGACCTCGGATGGGGAATCCCTCCCAGACCCACAGAATCATGGTGCTGGTATCGGACAGAAGGGAATGCAGGCCGAAGAACAGGCCTCCAACACCAAAGGCAGCAAGTAGGGCCGAGCCTCCTTGTCTGGCTCTCGGTGACGCGCTGCTCGTGAGCGGCGCTTTTCGTGTAAATCGCAATGCAGCCAGAATTCCGAGGACAAGGCCAGTCGCATTCCACCCTCCATTTGCGGCATGCATGATGGGCCACACAGGGTTGTTCGTCTGCCAGGCGAATTTGGCGGTCGAGGACAATATCAACCCAATCATCAAGCCAAGCAGCTTAGATTCAAACCGGGTTTCGTGAATAGATTCGGAGTACAAGGTTGCAACCCAGCCTATGGTCGACATGGCAACGCCGAAGCCAACAGTGAAGAGTCGGTACACCGGGTCGAGAACGAGATACGCAGCGACACCCGCAAGGGACAGCAGGTGGATGATACGAAGGTTGCTGACGATGATAGATCGAAGCGGGCCTACCAGGAGCGCGGGCGACACTGAAACCATGACGAAGGCTTCATAACCTGAAATACCCATGTGCCACAGAGGAAAATCTGCAACCACATTAGATATATGTTCGGGTTCAGGGAATGCGGAGGGCCTTACACCACACAACAAGACCCAAGCTGGTCAGCATCGACCAGAAGATGAACTACCAGGTCGTTAGACGCCGCATGGTCTCGTGACGCAGAATCAACTTACACCGTGGTAAACATCGGCAGCGGTGTCAAGAGCCTCCGACCATGTGAAGCGGAGGGAGAAGACGCCGCCAGTGGCCTTGTCCTTCCTAAGCCACTATCAGTATGCGTTTCCCAGCGACGGTGGTGGGAAATTTCACTTACTCCTTTTCTAGGACGGCGGTCGGAACGGGCGAGAAATTCTCACTGCAGAAAACTTAGACGCTGGCCAGTCGAAAGAGTATATTTGACGTGACTGTACAGAAAGCCAGCGCTATCTCGGAAGCCATTGCACGTACCCCTTGCTAGTTCCCTGGACATCCCTCACCAAGATCTCGAACGTCTGGAAATCGAGAGCCGTGACGGCGTCGAAACCCACGTCCAAGATGATCAATGACCACTCAAAGAAGGCATAGGTGGTGTACGCTGTGTCCGTTAGCATTGCGCACCCACACCTCAGCACAGTCCAAAGACGTACCTCCAGCGACCCGGTGGACTTTGTGCTGGATGAAAAAGTAAATCAATGGAACGAGGGTCCCGAAAAAGGCGCTTGCCAGGTACTTTCGATACTTGATCGCTCGGGGGTTCGCGGGACTCAAGGCAATGCAACCAGTCGTCCAGGGGAGGGTCGCGACGATGTAGGAGATCATCAAGATGTCGTGCCAGTCGTGGTCGTCTGTGGAGGTAATGTAGGTCCAGCCACCGCAGGTAAGGGTACGCAGCAAGCCCATGGAGGCAATCCAGCCAGGGAGCTTCGATCCAGGCTTCCGCGTCAAGAGATACCACATGCCGACGAGCGCAAAGCGCGGCCCTGCACAGGTAAGCGATACGTCCCAGCAGCGCAGCACATATTGGGAAGCCATACCGGATGTAATGGCAATGAAGATCATGAAAAAGGATCGTTCGGGGTATCGGTCGCCAATCGTCGCCGAAACGGAGGGAAACCACTCGTCCGGGTAGCCGTAGAACTCATTCTGGACGATCTTGTGGTAGTGCAGCGCGACACCGACAATGAGGGCGCTCAGGAAGGCCGCTACAGGAATCAATTAGCACTGGTCGGCGTTGAGGGCACGCCATGACGCGCGGCAAACTCACTGTAGGCGACGACGGTGTGCGCCCAGCTCACCCACTGTCCCCCGAAGCTGAGGACGACGCCGCCGTCCTTGTCCTTGTATCTGGGCGCCATGGGGGCAGAGGAGAAGGGAGGCGAGTTGAGCAGCAAAATCAAAGCACCATCCGGAGCATCCGAAGTGGCAGCCCGCGACGACAAACGCAGGAACGAGGGGACAGGGCGGGAGCGAGTGGTGAGAACTGGACGCGGCCAGCAATGGATGCCTCGGAGCTCGTCGTGATGGGGCGCGTGTCAAATGCCCGTGCGCCCGGAGCCCTGGCGGCGCCCCCTGCATCCTCGTGTGGGGCTGGCAGGGCCCGGAAGCCAGATTGGCAAGGGACGGTTTGCCAGATTGGGCAGCGAGCCCCTAGCGGCCTCATTGGCTCAGCGGCCAGTCAACCCTCCATCATGGCGAGGCTGGACGTGCCGCGCATTCTCCACTAAAAACTTCCCAGCAGCCTCGAAAAACTTCACCAAGAATAGATGCCGCATTGAAGCAACCTGCATCCACGCCGCTAACCATCCGGCGCCGCAGACATGGCTGGCGTCTCTGAGAAAGCGAGGTTCTACCTCGAGCGATCCGTCCCGCAACTGCGCGAGTGGGAAGACAAGGAGATCTTCTCCAAGGTGCGTCCCGATGGTCGTCCCCCCCCCGACTACCGAGCTGACAGACGTCCGCAGGACGAAATCCGGACCATCGTCAAGAAACGCAACGACTACGAGCACAGGGTCTTGTCGCCCGGGAACAAACCCTCCGAGTGGTCGTCCTATGCCAAGTGGGAGCAGTCCCTCGAAGCCCTGAAAAGCAAACGCTGCAAACGACTCAAGATCCGCCACCTCAACTCTGCACACGCCGGACAGGGCCGCGTTCTCGCAATCTACGAGCGATCCGTCAACAGGCATCCCGCGAGCGGTGAGCTGTGGCGCGAGTACCTCGCCTACACAGCCGGCGTCAAGGCCGCCAAGCGCTGGCGCAAGACAATGACCAACGCCCTGCGCATGACGCCGACCGATCCCGAGCTGTGGGTCATGGCCGGCCGGCGGTCCGCCCGCAACGGAGACATGGCGGCGGCGCGAGGATTCTTCATGCGAGGCTGCCGCTTCTGCACAAAGAACCCGGGGCTTTGGGTCGAGTACGCCAAGTGCGAGATGGAGTGGCTGGAGAAGGTGGACAAGCGGAAGGCCAAGCCCGGCAGGGATGCGCTGCGGCCCGACAAAAAGGAAGAAGATGACGAGCTCCGAATCGACGATAGCGATGAGGACGATGACGAAGATGGCGGCGAAGCGCTGCCGGAACCATCCAAAGCTCAGGCCAAGGTCATCGACAACAAGGCGTCTGAGCAACTCAAGTCCAACCCCGCCATGGACGGGGCCATACCAATTGCCATCTTCGACATATCGCGAAAGCAATCCTTCTTCAAGCCAGAAGTTGCAGAGGCATTTTTCGTCATGCTCGCAGCCTTCCGCGATGTTTCTGTGCAGCCGAAGGTAGCCCAGCACGTGCTCGACACTCTCGATGAGCAATTCGCCGATCATCCCTCGACTTGCAACTGCCATGTTCGACAACCCATCTTGGGACTCAGCCCTTACACTGCCGAATTCCCCAAAAACCTACGAGACGTCCTGGGCCGTTTGACCGAGAGACTGGAGTCGACCTCTGACAGGCCAGAGCTGGAGCGCAAAACGATCGCGTGGATTGATGAGTACTTGGAGTTGGGCGACCTGGACGAGGGCATCAGGGCGGTTTTGGAGCACACAAAGAGTAAATTGACCATGTCATGACATATAGAAAGTCATACAGTGTGGATGTTTCACCAAATTGCTGGATACTGCGCTTCTACCATGCGAATCTGCACATGAACATCGTCGAGGATCAACGCTGGCTCACACCACGCATTTACCAATTGTGTTGCAGTCTGGCGAAGGTAAGAGTTAGGGCATTAACGGCCGTGGAACTACTCCGTTTACGAAATATTTTTACATCTCGGAGCTTCTGACCGCATGCTCCCGTGGTGACACTTTTGTGAGAAAAAAAAAAAGGCTATAGGGTATGACCAGCATCACAAAACGGGGGGTTTTGAATGACACCCCACAACCCCAATACGAGTATGAGACGCGGGCCTCACGAGGCTAATGGGATCGAACTCAGCCAGGACGTTTCGGAGCTGCACGCCACCGCGAACCGCTAAAAGATGTCTGCTCGTAATTTATCCAGCACAGGCGGATTGAGATCCAATTAGGGAAAGGCCGCGACAGGCCGTCAGATCAGCGCGCCTGACGATGTGCCGATGCACGCCGAGACGGGCATTCATGGGGAAGAAGATGGGCGAACATCTGACAGGGACGGACAACAAACGCCATGCGGCTCATGTATGTATGTATGGATGTATAGACGTGTATGTACGGGTATTGACACCAATTCGAGGAGGCAATGACCTCGGCAATCGATGCATGTTCTGCGAAATCGTCATGGGTCCCGAGGAACGTGCGGAGGAGCCCTTGCTTGGTATTCCGGTGAACGCTGAGGCTTAGTGACGCGCGGAAAGGTACGTGGTGCAACCCTGCATGGAAAAGGCAAATGGATTGGTGGACGAACGGGATATGTTGGCGCTGGGAACTTCCGCCTTGTTTTGGGAGCTGGTCGCGAGACAGATCTGCAGCTGCTCCAAGTCTTGCAGCAGCGACCTGCCGCAGCCAACAGAGCATCCAGCATCTAAACTGAGTCCGTAGGGGCTATCCGGCTCAATCTCATTCCTTTGAGGGGTACCTGAGCACAGTCGTGAAGACTTTCAAGCGCCGCCCACTGTCGACATAGCGCGAAGGCGTATACTTGTACGACTAATGACTGGCCGAATCCATGTGGAGTGCAAAGAGGACTCGTTGGACGGCCCCCAAGACACGCGGTGAGGAAAGAAGCGACAAGGAGATTGCCGGGTTGGACATACGTTTCGGGGAGCGAAGCAATGAATAGCTCGGTCGGCGCTCTTCCATCGCCATTCGCACGGAAAAACTGGTGCGCTGTCACGGAGGAGGGAGGGAAAGCCGCCCTGGCGCGCGAGCACACCAGTCTTATCTGTGCTGCAGCGGCTACTGCTAGGCATGGAGCCTAGTCACAAAACGCATCCATCACGAGCTCGTCGTAAGCGGCCGAGCGGCCCGTCCTGTCACAGGAGGCACATGGACGGGGGTTATTAGGCCGCCAAGTATGAGCAAGCGTGGTATTAGTTGGGCGGCGGCTCTGGCATTGCTGGTCCTTGCTTGGTCCGGGCTGTGGGGAAGCCTGAGGGAGCGAGAGTGGTGCTTCGCGATGGTGGGCGGCGGGCGGGACGCAATTCAATCAGCGGACGGGAGAGGGAAGCTGGTCCTCGTTCCACATCTTTCATTGTCATGGGCCCGATTGATTGCAAAACAAAAACAGAACAAAACCAACCTTGTGACCATTTCATGTGCCACGCAGCGCGGTGGCTTCGCCGCTGGGCGTGGCAGCGGAGAGCCCGAAATTTTCGTGTACATGGAGGTCGGAGGTGAGCTCACGCACTCTGGACAGGCACAGGGCCGGGCTCAGTCGCTCACATAACTAACCCCCCTTCCCCCCCTTCCTTCTCGCCTCCGATTTTCTTCCCATTTAATCACTCTTGTGCTCCCGTTTCTTTCCCTCCCCTCTCAAAATCCCATGGAACCAATTCGTTTGGCGCTGCGTCTCGTTGCGTTGTGCTGCGCGCGACCGCCGGCTCCAGCACTTACATGGTCGCTACTTACCTTGCCTTAGGTACTCATCTACGAGCGAGCGCCTCTGGCCCTCCCGAGCACTGTTAGTGGCTGGAATGGGAGCACCGACGCTGACCAGCGGGATGGCTCTCGGCGCAGCAGCAAATCGCGGCACCACGGGCTGAGAAAATGGCAGAAAAAGGCCTCTCCGACGCATTTGGCGCGACAGAGAGCGCAGAAATGACTCCCAAATGAACGCCGACGTGGCCGCGGTGGCAGCAATGGGAAGAGACTCGACAAACAGCATGGTTTTGGCCACGCGGGTGTGCGTGAACAGGGGTCGCCTCCATCCGGCATACTATTGTGGAGAGGGGCATCAAACGGCGTCACCAGCGACCCGAGGACGGACCCCATTTCGACCTGTGTCCCAGTCGCCAACCCCAATGCATGGAGGTGCAGCCCGCTGGCGCCAGCGATTTCACCACTCTCCAGCGCCGGCCTGCCCTCTTGGCGCAGGCCCCAGCGTTCCCAACGATACGCCGGCCGCAAGCTTCACGCCGTCACTTTGCTATCGCCCGGGGGGTGGGATCCGCCGCCGGGAAAGACAAATTGGCGGAGATGGCGTGGCGTGAGATGGCCTGGAGAATCGAGTTGGTGGGAGCCGCAGCCGCCCTGTCGCTGTGGTGGAGCCGCGACGCCCATTCTGCAACCATGCAGGCAGGCGGACGCAGTCTTAAGCACGAACCCCATGGAAGTCTCGTTCGAGGGAGGCGGGCCAGCCGAAGCAGGCGTGTGCTGCTGAGCCGACAGTCGACGATGACTTGGAATGCTTGTCAACGACGGGAGTTTCCAGGCAGGCGGTGTGCGGCATTGCTTGGCGAGTGCCGGCGTTGCCCGTGGTGCAGCATGTCCCGGCAACGCTTATGTCCACCACGAAAAGTTGGAACAATATCGGAAACAGCGCCAACGGGACCCTACCATTCTGCCCCTTTGTCCAGCCCGCGGCGAAAAGGGGAGAAATGATCGTGCGGCTGCAAGCTGCGGCCATGCTTCTGCCAGAACGCCCTTTGCTGCCGCTGAAGTTGGGATTGCGAATACACGCCTCCTAGAGCTGCCACAGGTGTCGGAGGCGATCCAAACGCATCAAGCCATCTCAGCGTCATCCGCGCCTCATAACGTCTCGAGGATGTGTTCATGCGAGTGCATGTCCAAGTGCTTGATGTTTGATGGAGCCGTGCACCTTCTTGCAAGCGGCCTGCAGCCAAATGGCTTACGTCCTGCAAACACGGCCTGGGCTTGGACTCGACTCATCGCCAACATGGTAATGAAAGAAGGCTGGGGAAATACGAAATTCGCACCGACTTCGGCGCAGCTGCCCGGCGAGGCTCGTCAGCCAACACCCATGACCACGTTCGACATGTCGCTACAGCGCATACTCAGCCGTGTAAATGGCTGCCACGCTGCACTGTCGCTTTGAGCTCTGCGCAGACAGGAGCATCCGTCTGGGATTCGTGTTCCATAAGGGCAACCAAGCGGCTTTTGCTGGCGACAGCTGGGCGCAGCTGTCCCGTCGGGGCTCTTCCTTGCCGGGTTACGAGTATTGACGACACTCCTGTGGCTGATTGCCTGACGATACTCGTGTACTTGGATCTGCTAGGTTCAGCGCCGATCCATCTACACGTTCCTTAGCAGCCACATCTTTTCCTCTATCAGAGCACTAACTCTGGCTGCTTATTGGCTGTAGTCGATCCCTCTCTTGGCGTTAAGCCGGATGCAGCTAGCGCAGTTATGGGCACGACACAGGAAGGACTGGCGGCCATTTCAGCAGTGGAGCCGAGGCGCCAGCTGAAACCAACGAGCTGGCCAGCACGCGCGCAGTCGCTGTTTGGCTGTCCTCCACCCTCACGCGGCGTTAGGTAAGACCAGGCGTCGCTATTCACTCACTTTACTCGTACCTCGCTTCCACGCACCGCACCGCAATCGCCGCACCCGCACCCGCACCCGCACCCGTTCAGCGCCGTACCCTGGCCGCAGACCAGAGAGCTTTATCTGGCTCGGGCATCACGAGGCGATCCGCGACACCCTCCGCTAGCTCGGGTCTTGAGGCGGCCTGGGAACGCTGCCGGCCGGTACGAAAATTTCTCCCTCCGTCCCGCCACCGTTGTTGCTGCGCCCGCGGGTCTGCGCTGAGCTGTCGCGAGCTGCCACTCGAATCACGAGCTGCGCACGCTCCACCACTCGCTGGCTCTCTGCTCCCTTCTGTCGCTGCAACTGCGTGATCTAGGCTTTGCGCTGCCTGCTCGTTGCGGGTGCCGCCAAAGACCCTGCACATTCAGTCTCGGTCTCTTTGTCGCGGCGTTGTTCCTTTCGCTGCCCGCTCCCCACGGCTGGTGCCATAGGTACGTCGCTTTTGCTTTGTCTTGTGCGCCCCCTCAGGTACCCTCCTGCTGCTCGCCCATCCACTCAACCCACTGTCCTGCTTCCCTCCAGGGGCTGGGTCTGATCGCTCAGGTCGCTGCGTCGCTGCCCGCTGCGCTACCCACGCCCGGAACCCCCCAAAACCCCCCAAACCCCCCAGGCGGGTAACACTGCTGGCTCCCCCGTCTGCCCATTTTCCCACCCAGACACACGACGCACACACGCACACCACACTCCTCCGCCAACCCGCGACGCGACCCGACCTTGTTCGTCTTGTTCCCATCACCACTCTCCGCGCCGTGTCACGGCCCCATCTCCCTGCCATCCCTGCGGCCTTCAATGAGACGTCGGTCGCGTTCCTGCTGATTGCTGACGCCGTCGTGCACAGCCTGTCGGGCTCGTCGCCATGAGCGCCTGGATGAACGACGCCGTCCCCAACCACAATGGCAACGGCTTCCCGAACATGAACGACCCCAACGCCGCCGGTATCATGATGGATCCCTCCGCCTTCATGGGCAATACGTCCCAGTTTAACCCCAGCAACCAGTTTCTGTCGCAGCAGCAGCAGCAGCAGATGGCCGGCATGCAGAATGGCCCCATGCGCCACGCCTCACCCGCCGCCGCCTTCCAGGGTCAGAATCCGAACCAGCAGCAGGGCCCCAACCCCATCTACCAGACCAACTCGGTGATTCCGTCAAAGCGACCTCGACCACGCGAAGACAGTATTACCGGCTCCCCGAGACAGAATCCCGGAATGCAGCCGCCGTCGCGTTCCGAAACGCCGCAGCAACAAGCCTTTCCCGGCTTCCAGCCCGGTCCGAATCCCGGCCAGTTCCCTCATCTTCAGCCTAATGGATCTGCGAACGCGAGCCCGTCGCCCATTATGGGCAACCAGATGCGACCGGGCAGCGTGCCTCAGAGGGTAGCGACGGCCTCGCCTCACCCGTTCTCGCCCGGCGCTCAGCAGTTTGGCGGCGCATCGCAGACCTCGCCCATACCCTCCGAGCATGGCACTCCTCAACCTGCCGCATACATGCAAAACATGCCTCCCGGCTACAACCCTGCATTTGCGCCCTCGCCGTCGAACCCTCGTCCCTCGCCCAACCCGAACGCGATGGCCGGCGGCCAGATGATGCCGCAACAGATGGGCCAGATGGCTCCGCATATGGGTCAGATGCCACCCAACATGTACCAACAGATGCAGCAGCAGATGCAGCAGCAGATGCAGCAACAGATGCAGCAGCAACAGCAGCAGCAACAGCACACACAACAGCAAGGCCAACCACAACACCAGGGACAGCCTCAGCAGCACCAACGACCGCAAGGCCTGTCAGACCAACAAAAGATGGCGGCTTACCAGATGCGACTTCAGCAGCAATTGCAGGGCAACATGCAGGCGCAGATGCAAGCTCAGGGTATGGGGCGGGGAATGATGCCGAAGCAGCAGGTGCCAGGCATGCCAAATGGCCAGATGCCCCAAGGTGGCATGCGACCGCAGCCTCGGCCAATGGCCAACATAAACCCTGAGCACTTCATGAAGAACCTTGCCGCGTTGATGAACGCCAGAGGGCTGCCACTGGACCAGAATCCGATTGTCGGCGATCGACCAGTCCATCTCGTCATGTTGTTCCAAGTCGTCCAATCCAGAGGGGGCTACAAAGCGGTGACGGCGGCAAATGGATGGACACCTATTGCCCAAGCTCTAGGGCTTCCTGTGCAAATTCCGACCGTTGCCCCGATGCTGAAGCAAGTGTATGAGCGTAATTTGCAAAAGTTTGAGGAGGTCTGGATGGCGCAGCAGAAGCAGAGGTTATTGCAGCAGAACGCTCAGATGGCAAACCAAGGCACGCCGCAGAAGCAGCCGCAACCGGGACAGCAGATGAATCAACCACATGCGCAACCTGGCCAGCCGACCCATGTACAACAACAACAGATGGCCGTAAAGCCTGGCCAACCTCCCGCCAATGGGTTCTCGACACCGCAGCCACAACAACCAAACGTTGTTCCTGGTCACAACAGGAACAGCCTGTCCCGCGGAATGGAACCCTCTGCGACCAATGAATTTCCGATGCCGTCTCCCGCACACCAGCGACCGGGTAGCATATCCTTGAACCAGGTCGATGGTCGACCAGCCGCTCCACTCGTTGCCACCGCAGCTGAGCAAACGATGCCGCAGATGCAACCAAAGTCCGATGAATATGAGCCCTGTGCGCGAGAGCTTTCGACGTATGGGGGGATTGACCTCCATGCCGCGAACCTCCTGGGGGCCGAACTGGACAGATGGGAGCCGTCCATTCCCACAGTGAATGATCTTGGCAACATCGACATCCATGCTCTGACGCGAAGTCTTCAAAGCGGTATCCATGGCGAAGTTCGGCTTGCGCTGGATACACTTGCCATCGTATCCGCATCCCCTGGCCAAATGCATTTCCTGCAGCTGAGGTATTGCGACGACTTGGTGGATGCTCTTGTTGACTGCGCCGAGGAACAGCTTGACTTGCTAGCCGAGCACACTGTGGAGGTGTGCGACGAAATTCTCCTCAACCCTTACGAAGACGTTGTTCGAGCGTGCCGACTGGAACGATGGGCAATCAAAGAAACACCCACTTTTGGCACCACCGAGTACCAGCTCGATCGCGCCGTGGACAGGTTGATCTGCGTCACGACCATTCTGCGCAACATGTCTTTTCCCGGCGAGCAGAATGACAACCACCACTTTCTGGCCGATGAATCGGTCATCAAGATGCTTTGTGTCGTCATCCGGTATCTCGGGACGCGTACCATGCTGCTGCGTACACACAGCAACACGCTGGATTTCATGAAGGATGCTGTGGTCCTGCTCTCCAATATTGCTGGAGTAGTAGAATTGCCAGGACGAGAACAGGCCCTCTGTCTGTTGCAGTTCTTGCTTTCCTTTGCTCCAACCCCGGGTCCCAACGTTTCCAACGACACCCTCTTTTTCCCACCTTACGAACCAAGCCTTCATTCCTACACGCCCCACGCAGTCGACGCACTGGCTAAGCTCCTTGCCCGAGACGAGCCAAACAGGGGCTTCTACAAGACTCTTTTTGCAGTCGACGCTAATGGTCCGGGGGCTTGGGAGTTGCTCACCCGCACATTCGCGCTGGCCATATCGCCAATCCCGGACAAGTCCAAGGAACAGACTAGGGCGGCAACACTCCCTTCACTCATCGAAACCCGAAAGCCGTTCCTGATGCAAGGTCTGCTTGCCGCGGAAATCCTCTCATCGCTTGCACCTGGGCCAGAGTCGGGCCTGGCCAGGAGCTGGCTCGCCTCGGGCAACCACCTTTCGCAGAACCTCTTCCGGCTTGTACAGGAATTGAGCTTAATGTACGAGCGGCCGCAGATGATCAATAGAGGTGGAAGTCGAGCCGTTCCTCGGAAGGATCCGGAGTTTGTTTATATTGTTGTGGTTGCGGTTGCCGTTCTACGGAGACTTGTGGAGAAAGCAAGAGACCCGAATAGCCCTACGTCGGCGGTTCCCGCGGACTTGCTACCACGGACGCAGGTGCTCATGGAGGCGTTGACGATGCAATCTCCTGAATGGACAAAGGAAGGCATGCTGCCGCAGCTGACGGCGATCTTCAACAATTTGTAAGATGACCGGTCCGGTGCAAAGCAGTGGCAATTGGCGCCAATGAAGTTTTAGCCTGAGCCGGTACTTTGTTCGGGATATTTGAACCGCGACAAAACTCGAAGCGTGGACCAGCGCCGTCTCGCGCGTCCTCTTGTTTCCCCTTTTCGTTTTGGATTATGGCACGGCAGATGACGGCGCATAGCTAGATTTATCGAGAATCCTACTCGATTTTGGAGAGGTGGACATTGTGAAAGGGATTTCGCGGCGCAAGTGCAGGTGTATATACGGTGCAGGAATGTGAGATATACTGATACCACAATTAATGCTTGGTTCTGATATTTCATTTGCCTAATTGTACATTTGGTTGGTCGTCAATATGATGCCGCTGTACTGTACATAAGACCACGCTTGGCCCGGTGAAATGACACTATACTGATTGATGCTCGGCCAATGCTTGCGTGGACCTAGAACCCTCGCTGGAGCAGCCAGCTCCTCGTTTTGTCGAACAGGTTGCCCTGATGTTTATGTGAGCCGGGACGTCGCGTTCGGAGATGGATTTTGTGAGGGATTACCTTCAGCTCTATATGTTGAGTAGTTGGATTGATCCGTATGTCATCCCGCCCAACACCAAGAGATTCGGTTATGTCTTCTAGCATCTTCCTCCGATCACCGTCAATCTTTTTGATAAGAATGACTTGCCGATTGCCGCCAGACATCCAACGCCGGTATACGGGGAGCTGAGTGGATGGTGTGCGGCGAACGATGTACGGCAGGCTGGCCAGCTCTTCGGGAGACTTTGACGGTGGAGGGACGGGAGGCTGGCTGTGCTTTTGTCGGCTGGATTTCGGGGGCTGCTGGACAGCTTGTGTGAAGCGAGCAGCGGGAAGGATCGGGAGGCGCGAGGAGAAGGCGGCGAGGTTGGGTCTGGGAGCGGTCGAGTAAAAGAGGTTTACGCGCCCTTGAGAGAGCGCCCGGGGGAGGAATTGATTCATCGCGAGGGGGAGGCTTGCCAGCACGCACTCGAAGGGTCTTTCTGGGAGGAGCAGCCCAGCAAGCTTTCCGTCGCTGTCGATGGCGGTTCTGCGCAAGGATATCGAATGACAAGAACAATTTTAACCGAAGTATTTGTACGAAAAATGAAAAATGCTCCGTATTCGCTCGCAGCCACCTCTCTTCTGTCGCGTCGGCAGGCACCTCCAAGTTGAAGCTCTTCAGAAATTCTCGAGATCACATGACGCGCCAGCGCCAAAAGCCGGCAAATCCCCGGCGCATCGCCAAACCCCCACACCACTTCGAGTATTGGCGAAATTCACCAAAAATCTGCCCCTCCATCCACGGCCGCTGCTTGCTTGCGTTGCAGCTTTGACACCTTTGCGACGAGCGAAAAGACGCTGGCAAACCGCTCGACGAAAGTGTCTCCTTCCTTTGAGAACACGCCGCCTCTCTATACGAAACTTGCCCCGCGCGATACACCGTTCACCATGGAGGAAGTTCTCAAGGCCGTCTCGGCCGATGGCTCGTCGATCCTGCCCCAGGTGGCACAGCACCTGAGCAGGCACCTGCTGTTTCCCTTGATCCAGTTCGAGGGCGACAAGGCGGAGGAGAAGGGCGATGACGAAAAGGCGAAGAAGATCCTCTCCGGCAAGATCAAGCTGCTTGAGGACACCAACATGACCGATTACGTTGCGACGCTGTACTGCGACCTGCACGGCGTCGCCGATCCCCCGGCCGAGTATACCAAGAAGCGACAGGAGGTTTTGGCGCAGTTGGAGAAGTACGAGCAGGCGACGGCGAAAATCGCCGACCTCCTGACGCAGGACGACGTTGTCAACGGGCTGAGGAGCGACAAGGTTGCCAACTTGGAGTTCCTGAAGAACTCGCATGGGGTAAGTGGGGCCCGGAAGTGGTTGAATACTTCACGAGGCTCCAGCATGGCTGACGATGATGGCACAACAGGTCACAATGGATATGGTCAACGCACTGTACGACTTTGGCCAATTCCAGTTTCGATGCGGTCAGTACGGCCCGGCTGCCGATATGCTGTACCAGTTCCGAGTTCTTTCCACCGATAACGACAAGGTCGCGGCATCCACCTGGGGAAAGCTCGCGTGCGAGATCCTCTCTACCAACTGGGAGTCTGCCGTTGACGAGCTGAAGAATGTCAGGGAGGGCATCGACTCCCGCCTCTTCAACAATCCCCGTGCTCAGCTCGACCACCGGACAATGCTCATCCACTGGTCTCTCTTCCCTCTCTTCAACTGGGACGGCGCCCGGGAACCCATCCTGGACATGTTCTTCTCCGCCGCCTACATCAACACCATCCAGACGTCTTGCCCCTGGGCTCTGCGGTATCTGATTGCCGCCGTTATCACCGGCCGCACGCGCGCCCGCAACAGCTCCATCCAGCAGAAGCAGCTCAAGGACATCGTTCGATACGTCCGCCAGGAGGCGTACGAGTACGTTGATCCTATCACCCAGTTCATCCATGCCCTGTACATCGCCCACGACTTCGACGCGGCTCGCGATGCCCTTCGTATGGCTGAGGATGTTTGCCGCGGCGACTTCTTCCTGGCGTCCTCGGCTGATGCCTTTGTCGGGGCGGCTCGGCACCTCATCTGCGAGAGCTATTGCAAGATCTTCAGCCGGATGAACATCCGCGACCTGAGCGGCAAGCTGGGTCTGAACCCCGACGAGGGCGAGAAGTGGATCGTCAACCTGATCCGGGAGACGCGCCTGGATGCCAAGATCGACAGCAAGGATGGAACTGTGATCATGAATCACCCGCCCAACAACGTCTACCAGCAGGTGATTGAGAAGACCAAGGGCGGCTTCTTCAGGACACAGGTCCTTAACGCTGCGGTGTCCAAATAAGAGGGAAGCCAGCGACGGAATATGTTTGAGGGGATCTACTTTACGACAACGCTTCAACGTTGAGATGTTACCCTCAGGGCGCCGGATGACGCGTGGGGAGGAACACTTGCTCTTTTTCGACCCTCCCTCAGGGCGAGATATAGAGGCTGCGGGCTCTGAGCCGGGCAACAGAAGCGGATAAAGGGTTTTAGACGGTGACGAAACCCCTGCCATCTACACCAATGTGCTTTTTTCATCTACTTTATTCTCCCCCCCTCTGGTGATGCAGTTTGCATTTGCATGGCGTTATATTTTCGGAAAGCCTGGGAGGAGAGGGAGGGAGGAAGGGATGAGAGGATGATCAAAATCTTTTCGCGACGCGCGTGAGTAGAAAGAGGAAAAACAATGCACGAAATGAATTCATCGAGCTCTCGCTGCAGTGACTTCACGTGGTATTTCTGATGGGAATGTAGCCCGTCTCGTGGCATGTCTTGCTGAGACAGTATCTCTCCATGTTGCAAATGCCATCTATTTTTACCTACACATCGTAACGTCGTGATTCGTTCAAGGCCTTACGTTTCTTCCTTTTGCTCTCCAGCGTGCGGATCGTCCAGCTCTTCTCATTGGTAATTTCACGCGACTGGCCGCCGCTCTACAGTTCGCTCCTCTCGCGCGCGACTATCCACACCTGTCCTTTGAGGCTTTCGATCGCGCTGTCACGCATCCACCACACGTCGGAATCGTGCTGCGGAGACGAGGACTTCCAGCCGGGCGGCGAGATTGGCGCGATGTCGGCGGTAATAGGCTTGATGGTAGACTGGCTGTCGCTTGCGCTGGCGGCGGCGGCGGCGGCGGCAGAGGAATCGGAGTGGAGGAGGCGGTCGCGGGTGGATCCCCATTCGAAGAGCAGACGAGCACCTTCGAGGCGTTCGCGGTCGCCGCCCTCCGCGATGCCGCGCTCGAGCTCCATGCGGGCGTCCAACGCGGCGCCGACTTCGGGCTCATGCTCGGTATTCTCCAGCAGGGCCGCCTTCTCGGCGGATGTGACGCTGCGAAGGCCGTCGAGGCCGAATAACCACTCAAAGGGACTCTCGCCGTTTGCATCCCGGCCAAGTGCCCGGAGGGTCGACGCGAAGGCGCCCTCGCGCGGTGGGCGTCGGCGCAGATATAGACTTTGCGTATCGGAGAAAGCCTTGCGAACACTCTCAATGGAGAAATCCAACTCGATATCCCAATACTGCGGGCCGCAGGAGGTGGACAGGCTGGCGATCTGATCGAGCGGCGGGAGAAGGCAAGGAGTAGTTCTGTACAGAACCGGCTCGGCAGAAGGGCCTTGCTTCATTGTGATCTGCACGGCGACGGATACGGGCCGGCCCGTGAGGACGTCCTTTGCAACGAGGCAGCGTTGCTCCGCGGCCAGAACCCAAAAACAGCGGAAGGCTTGAAGATGGGATCGATTGTCCATGACGTTGACGGGGAAGACGGGATAAAACGCAACGAGCAGAGCCGCGATGGCCATATTACTGGATCCAAAGGTAGCTGTGCCGCAACCCAAGAAGAGGGCGCCGATGGCCAGGTGAGCGGCGAGGTGGGACCCGTACGGAGTCTCGGGATCGTCTCTGCCGTGAAGAGCGCGAAGGCGCCGAAGGACGGGTATGTCGCCCGTGCCGGCCATGACGATGGAGCAAGAGAGTGCAAGGATGTCCTGGCACATTCTTGCGTTTGACCGCGCTAGTTCCTCATCGTACAACGGAGCGGCGTCCGGACGGGCACGAGGCGTAGCCGAAATTCGGGAGATGCGCACAAACTGGTCGAGGTAATGCAGCAGCAGGTCCCGTACCTTGATTGACGCGCTCCCTGAGAAGCGCAAGGCGATTGAGAAGCACATCCCAGTCAGGATACTGAAGAAGGGCAAGTCCGTCGACCGCAGCTTCTTCACTCCCATGAGCTTGTGTCTGGGGCGGTAGGGAATAGGAAGGCTCTCCTGAATCCAAGAAAAGGTGGGTTGAATCTTGGACCAGAGAATCAGGTTCTTGGTCACAGTCCGGAGGAGCAGAATGTCGGGACGGACGTAGTCGAACTGAAGGACTGAGTCGGGGACGTCAATCTTCCGAGCCACAATCTGGTCCTCAGACTTCATGAATATTAGCGCAATGGCCATGACTGCACCCGCCGCGGCGCGATCGAGGATGTGAACAATTTCAACATTCTTCGTTGCCGTGGCATGAGAAATCAGCTTCTCGGTTAGCCGCATGTCATGCAGACCTTTGAGATCATTACCCTTGCCAAGGTTGATGAATCCCAAGGCAAAGCCCGCGGCCAGACGGTAACCCTCGCTGCGAAGGGGCTCTTCCTCGTCTTCGTCATCGACGTGCTCTATCTCCGAGAGCATAATCTCGCTCATGCGCCGGTGCTGACTGTTGCAGTACAGCAGTCCGATGCCCATTATTGCCGAGGTCTGCGTGAGTGGCGACAAGTTGAGCTCAGCGGCGCCCCGGGGCAGCATACGAGTAGCATGCACGGAAAGAAGCCGGGTGATAAGCGAGTCCATGGTTCCCATGTATGAGGCAGCGAGGCCCAAGAGCAATCCGATGGACGTCATCGTGTGTTTTGGCGTCAGATATTTGAATGCGACCCATTTCGCGACCCCTTTGAGATGGCCGTTCAAGCCAAGAGCAAGGAGGAATCCGGCGTGCCGATTGCTCAGCTCTTGGCCCGGCTTGTTGTACAGGATCCATGAGGTATCGATACCCTTGGCCTCGGGCGAAATGGCGAGGCCGGCCGCGACGCCCTGGTGAAAGAAGCCCCAGCAAACCTTTTCCTCGGTAAACATAGCTTTGTCAACACCCACTGTGACGTTTGTCGGCTTGACTATGCAGTTGAGGTTGAAGCCTCCGATGTGAAACTTTTGCGTGATTAGCGGGTATCGTAGGCTGTAGTAGAGCAGCGCCCGCCCTGCGGGTATAGCCAGCGTGCCCGTAGCAATCCGTGAAACAAGCTCCTTTTGCTTCTCCAGATACTCGCTTTCAGGCCAGCTCGGACTCGGTTCCAGGCGCACAATTCTTGCTTTGTGGGTAGATAGAAGATCTTGCGCCTCGTTGAGGCGACGGTCGTCTTTGAATAGGGCCCTGATGACGGCCTGACGCTCTGTGCCCTCGCCTTCGTCATATCCAATGTTGTTTGTCTCGTCAACGCTTTGGCAGATCAGGCGGAAGTCCCAGGTGGCAGTGTGCGTGGGAGCCTTTATCAATGGTTAGTTGGATTTCTTACATGCTGCACATTTGGCTTACCAAAATGCTGGAGGTAGCGAGGCGGGGCCGTTTCTTAGAAGAAAGAATCAGACTGATGTCGCCTCTCTTTACCAATTCCAATAAGTCTTTTGTCCACTCTGACGGCGGGTGTGGTTGACAGAGAGAGATCGCATCCTGCAATGGCGTCAGGATTGCTTCTGGCAACGTCTCCAGAACATGACTCGTCAAGCCGCAATCTCGCATTGCCTCAACCATCTGAACTGCGGTCGTCTTTGCCTTGACAATCTTGAAAAATCGCTGGAACATGAGAGTCCGAGGGGTGATTGCATCCCATCGCCTGTCCTCTAGCCTCTCAGCTTCGGGGACGCGAGAGCTGGCATAGTAAATGTCAGCCAGCGTGAGGCATGCCTTACCACGGATACCGACAAGGCGAGCCTGAATCCATTCAAGTACATCGGGCCTGGCTGGCGGCTGCGGAAACGAAGATTTTAGATTGAGGTCTCGAGAGTTGTCAGTCCAGGTATTTCTGCGAGAATGGGAATAACCTACCTGCATCATGGCGCTGGTCAACATCTTCTTGAATCCCGAGCTCATAGATTGCTGAGAAGCTGTGCCACTTCAGCCACCTGGCGATCTGGCATAACAGAACCCGCAAGTCGGCTCTTCCTGGTGACGTGTATTCAGGAGTTGTGATATCCAAGTTTTGTTCCTCAAGAAGCAGATGCAGAGCCATAAACACGTCAACAGCGGCTTTGAGGCGGCTATCTGAGCTCTTGCCGAGCGCAGTTGGCATGTATCCCGATGCACCCATGGCGGCTTCGCCCAGTGGAGACGAGAGATATTCTTTTGAAAAGGCAATATGGCGTGGGAGAAATTTAGGGGCAAAAGATTGGTCCTTCTGAGGCAACAAGGCATCGTCTGCGTCAACTTCCAGAGCCCACTGCCATCCCTTATTCATCATCCAGACCGGGCAGCCGAGAGCATTTGTAGTCTCACCCATCTCGAGCGCCTTCCAATCTTCGGACTCCCGGATGGAGCCGAATGAGCCTGATGCTGGCCGTCTTTTACGCACCGGTAGGCGAGCTGTTTTGATTGTAGTAGACTCTGGTCTGCCAAGGTTCAGAAACACGGCAAGGAGAAGTGTCGCGAAGGCAGACCATTCCATGTTGGCCACAGGCTCTTCCTGGTATCCTAACCACTGCATGACATGCATCCACCCAGCGTGGATGCGTCCTCCGAGCGAGTCCGGCAAGATGCTCCTGCAAACGTCCAAGACTTTGCGAACTTGTGGGCACGAAGGCTGCAGCTGGATCTTCAGTTGGTGAAGGCGACCGTCGGCGTCCATAACATCGACGACTCCGCCTTGCCGTGGGTAACGAATGCCAACAATGCTGCCATTGCTGAGGTCCATGACCTCTGACTTTCTCTGCTTGACATCGCGGTCCGCTACCCTGCCGCGGTATTGTACGCTCCTCGTGTCCTCCACGAGCAAGAGGGAAAGAGAAATCTTGGTCAATTCAATCCATGGCGCCTGAGTACTCAGCTCGTGCCGCCCATCCATGGATTCAGAGAGCACCAGAATGACGGATAGATCACCATCAACTAGCTTTGAGGAGTCGACCACATTCTGTACCTTCCATTGCTCTCGTGGAACTACTGATGCTGTGACATTCCCAAGCTTCTCCTGCACTTTGACGTGCAGGGTTATGAGCTGTAGGCGCTTCTCCAGCGAATCTTGTATCCCAATAAGTAGCTGCGTGCGCTGCTGCTCGTCAACGGTAAATGATGGCGCAGTTAATATGAAGACCTTGGACTGATTCCTGGCGGGCTGTGCCGAAGTTGAGTAGCGGACGTTTGAATGATCCAAGGAGATCGTGTGGAGTCGGGTAAAGCGAATCTCATGCTGCAAGCCGTCAAAATCGTGATCATCAAGTCCCATATTGTGCAGGCCTTCGTCCAAGCCAACATCCATAGGAGCCTCGAGCAGACTGCCGAGGCTCGGGTGAATCGGGTGCTGAAAGCTGGAGCTCGATCTGCCTTGGTGGTGGCCCTGAGCTTCGTGCCTTTTCGCACTTCCATTGTTGGGCATGAGTGGCTGTTCAGCAAATACCGATCGATCGTGAGACGCCGAGAGGTCTGCTCGGGCCAACATGGAGCTCAATCGACGGGAGGTCCTTCGCGTGACACCGGTTCCTTCATTGTCTTGTTGCTCCAACGAAGAAACCAGGTCAATGGGTTTATCGATCTTCTCACTCTTGCGCTGCCGCTTCCCTGGCAGGGGAGCCCCGAAGCTTTCGCGGAAATTTTGCTGCACTGGAGTCGATGCGCCGCTGACGAAGCCAGGCTGCATGGAGCTCCGACGACGACCAGTCTTGTTCTTGGTCCTTTTGTGATGCCCAATGAATGGATCTTCGTGGCTCATATACGTCAATCGCCAGACAGTATAGGTGCTGTTTTCACGATTGGTTGTGACACCTAGTATTAGAGGCTCCCGCAACTGCCGAGCGGAGGCAACGGGTAGCTGTATTTGCTCGATATGAAGCATCTCCTCTGCGGGGTCCAGGAAAACTGGCTTTCTTGAAGCTGCTCTCCGCGCTGCCCCGTGGTTGTGCGATTCAGAGTCCGTCACCACGAGGCCGATGTCCGACAGCGGGTCGGTCAGGGACAACAGGCGTGGCCAGTGAGATTCTGGCTGCTCCATAGGCGCATCCCACATGTTTTCCAGAGTCGACCTTAGACTGAGATGCAGCGCCCTGGGGTTTCCGAGGCCCTCTACAGAGAAGGCCGTCTGCTGTGAACCGGTGAAAGCCGTGATTTGAGACGAGACAAAAGAATTGGGCGGAACGCGTGGGAACTTCAGGGACACAGGCGCGATATTCTCAGCCCTCGCTCTTCGCTGTATTATGACTCCCACCGGGCCAGCGCAAGCGGATTCGACCTCGAAGGGCATGTGAATTATGTGGCTGGTGCCCGCCAGAAAATAGACGTGGGCCTGGGTCTTGAGGAAGACAACCAAGGCCTTCTCGAGGACAGGAGAACTGGAGGCGCCATTGGAGAGACCATTGGCGACGCCTTGACCCGGCTTTTCATTTTCGGAAGCGGGAAAGTAGGCAAGGAGTGCCTGGGTGATTGGCTCCTTTTCGAGGCTGAACTTGAACGTCTTGCGGAAGATGCGCCCACGACACCACACAACACAGTCCTGCGTCGTCAGCAGCTCGTCCTCGACAGCCTGCTCGCCCCTATCGTCCGCCGCGATATCCCAAGCGTAGGAAGAGGCCGGGGCGCCTGCGGGAATCAGGCCCTCTTCGACTGCATAGCGAAGCCCTGACGGATGGTGCAGCCCCAGGGACTTGACCGAGGCCATCGTTGATGAAGCTCCATAGGCCGCGAGAGGAGTCGGGGCGCCGTGTCGGTTGGATTCGAGGCTCGCGTCGGGGGGGTCCGAAGGTGCGCTACAAAGAACGTAGAGGGTCGCTTAATGCGGTCGCCTATCGTGCGAAAGCAGAGGTCGTGTTCTGTTGCATCGCCGTCGCGTCTTCACACGCGTTAGGCTGGGAGAAAGGGCAGATGGCGGGGGTTGCCGTTGCCTCTTCTGGCTTGGCCTCCACTCTTTCCTCGCCTCTCCAGGGGAGCTCGTGACGTAGCTGCAAGGTACAACCAAGCTGCTGGACGCGGCGCTACCACTGTACTCATCGGCCCCATCAATCGCACCACAACGACAGCCGGTTGGGCCTCAGCGAACCTTGTCTGCGCAGCAGCGGTCATATACGCAGCTTCTGCTGAGCTTTCGACTTTCTCGGGAGTGCGGCGACACCCAGCATGACACCAGCTCGTCTGCCGCAATGACGGAACCGCCGCCCCAACCGAGGCACGACAACGACGGCGACCGTAGAGAGCTCCATGGCTCGCCCGCGAACCCGCAACACGCCAGCGACGGAAACCATGGCTTTGGGAAGGGCAAGGAGCCTGCGGTCCAGGCCACGAGCGGGGCAACGGCCGGCGACAGGCTGAAGAGCAGCCAACGGAACAATGACCACCCCGGGAGCGACGGGGAAGGAGGCGTTGATGGGGAGGAAGACGAAGATGACGAGGACGAAGACGAGGACGACGAGGAGCCGCAGCTTAAATACACGCGACTGACGCAGCATCTGACTGCTGTGTATCGCAACGGCGATGCAACCAGTGCATTCCTCGTTGCAGGAGACAAAATGGTATGCCACGAATCCCCTTGGGTGCCTACCTAGCGCAAATGTTGACTGTGATATCATCTAGATTGTTGGAACGCATAATGGCAACATTGTATGCCCCTGAATCTGCCGGCTTTTACGAAGCTAACAGCAATGCAGCACGTCATCCAGCTGCCAACCTTTCAGACGCTGCGAGTCTACCACGCGCACTCTGCTTCCGTGACGAGCATCTCCATATCTCCGTACCCGCCTCCGCTGTCTAGCGAGAGACGTGATGCCTCTTCACGGCCACAGCAATCCCTGGCGCGGCCGGAGTCACGGCAGTCCGACAAACCGTTGCCAGCTGCAGCTTCTCGGAAGCCGAGAGAGCCGATACCGCTGCCGAGGATCCCTTCCAATGACATATATGTATCGACATCGTCAATGGACGGCAATGTCTGCATTCAATCCCTCCTTGATCTAAAGGACGTTCAACTGCGAAACTTCGCCCGGCCCGTGCAAACCGTTGCCTTGTCGCCAGAGTACAAAACCGATCGGACCTACCTTTCTGGTGGGTTAGCAGGCCAACTCATCCTGACCGTAGGAGGAGGTCATGGTCGAAGCACATCCACAACCACCGGAACAGCTGCAGCAACGGCGTCTGGCTGGCTGGGGACCTTGGGTCTCAGTAACAACGGCGGGAAAGATACGATTCTCCACTCCGGCGAGGGGACCATCAGCTGCATCAAGTGGTCTCTGTCGGGAAAATATGTGGTCTGGCTGAACGAGCATGGCATCAAGATTATGCGATCGAAGCTCCACCTCGACAGTGCGGACTCAGATCACGCATGGAAGCGAATGGGCCACATAGACAGACCCCAAACAGACGAGTGGGACGCCATGGCCAGCGTTTGGAAAGGCCGGGTCGAGTGGATCGACGAGAAAGCAATCGGGAACGACGAGCTGCAGCAGGGCTCCCACGCCATTGCGACGTCTTCGGCTGCAGACAGACTACGTGACCCGGCATCGCTGGGCAAGAAAAAAATAGAACGTCTTCTTGTGGGTTGGGGCGGCACAATCTGGATCATTCATGTCCATCCAGGTGGCGTTGAGGTTGGCAAAAATGCGGGCGAAAGGACGATTGGGCGGGCGGAAATTGTCAAAATGTGAGTGCATTGACGTTCGTTCGCGCGCGATTCTGAATTGCGGACATCGAATGCTGATACCAAATTCTAGCCTTCGGATGGACTGTATCATCTCCGGCATCTCCTTATATACCCAGGATCTGTTGCTTGTTCTTGCATTTTGTTCATCCGAGGATGACGACGACGAGGAGGAGACTGAAAATACTGCCCAGGGCCGGGGATCCAGACTGTCCATGGGTCCGGGAGACAGGGAGCCGGCTGGTGGGAGGCAAAGGCGGCAAAACAACCAACCGCCGGAGCTCAGGCTTATCGACCTCAACACGCAGACCGAGGTTGACAAAGATGGGCTTAGTGTCAGCCGCTTTGAGAGACTCTCTTCGGCCGACTATCATCTCGGGGTCTTGCCAGCTCACTCTGCTGCATCCGCGATTTCGTCGAGAGGAGCCCTCGAGGCGCTCGCTGGATTTGGTACCGACATGTGGAACGCTGCCATCAACCCCAAGTCGCTCTTCAGCTCTGGGGCAAGCATCATGAGTAAAGAAAGCGGCGAAGACGCTGGGTCTGGCTCAAAGGCTAGCACCACCGGAACCACTGGGCTTCAGAGGGCTACGCCTACAGTTCATCCAAATCTAGCCAAGCCTGGGGCCAAAATTTTCATCCACAGCCCGTACGACTGCATTCTAGGGACCAAGAGGGATTTGTCTGATCACTTGGTATGGCTGTTGGATCATGGGCAGCATGAACAAGCCTGGGAGCTTCTTGACGAGAACCCGGATATTCTACCTGCATCACCAGAAAGGCCCGCGGAAGCAGCTCATCAATCAGCGGCGTCCAAGCATCACGCTGGCGGCGAAGACTTTTATGACGACGACTCCGTCGCCGGCTCGAGCCAAAGAGACATGTACTCGTCTGCCGAGAAGGAGAAAAGACGAATCGGTGAATTGTGGATTCAGGAACTCATTGAAGAAGGCAACTGGGTGTTGGCGGGCCAAGTGTGTGGCAAGGTTCTCACGACTCCCGATCGATGGGAGAAGTGGGTTTGGACCTTTGCAGGCGCGAAGAAATTTGACGAAATCACCAACCATATTCCTTCCCAGCAGATGCATCCTCCACTGCCGTCAACAATCTACGAAGTAGTCCTAGGCCACTACATTCAGACCGACAAACCTCGATTCAGAGAGCTACTGGAGCGCTGGCCAACGGATCTTTTCGACGCCAACACTGTCAGTACTGCCCTAGAGAACCAATTGAAATATCGCGACGTCCTGGAAGACAGCATCGACGATGGTGAGAAGGGACGAGACTGGCATATCGTTGTGGAGAGCCTGGCACGGCTGCACGAGGCCAGCGGAAGGAACCGAGAGGCTCTCAAATGCTACATCAAGCTCCCTGACGCCGACTCGGCTTTTCGGCTGATTAGAGATGGGCATCTCGCCGAGGCTGTGACGGATGACATCCCCAGCTTCATTGGGTTGAGAGTTTCGCCCGAGCGGCAGCACCAGATGACCGACCAAGATCTAGCGGATGCGACATCAGAAGCAATCACGCTGCTGGTTGACGAAGCGCAGCACGGCCTCGTGCGGCCTGAAGTGGTGGTTGAGCAACTGCAAGCTCAGAAACTGTCGCTCTATCTGTACTTCTACCTCAAGGCTCTGTGGCGGGGCGAGGGCATCAAGGAGCACTTTGGTGAAAACAGGGACCGTCTTGTCATGGACAGCCAATCTTTGGTGTCCGACTTTGCCGATTTGGCGGTGCATCTTTTCGCCACCTTTGACCAGCCGCTGCTGAAGGAATTTTTAAAGTCATCAACCTCGTACACATTCGAAAAGGTATGTCTGTGCGAACTGCCGCTCATAACGACCTTGTACTGACATGTATCAGGCCGTCCAAGAGTGCGAGGCGTTTGAGTATTACGACGAGCTGGTGTACCTCTATTCCAAGACGGGTCAGACGAAACGCGCGCTGTATCTCATCATTGATCGCCTTAAAAACGTTCAAAAGGCGATCGAATTTGCCAAGGAGCAAGACGACCCAGATCTCTGGGAGGATCTCCTCGAATACAGCATGGACAAGCCGAGTTTCATCAGAGCTCTGCTCGAGAAAGTCGGAACTGCGATTAATCCAATTACATTAGTGCGGCGAATTCCCGAGGGTCTTGAAATCCAAGGCCTCAGAGAGGGCCTCACACATATAATGAAGGAGCACGAACTTCAGCACAGCATCAGCACCGGAGTAGAGCGTGTGTTGCGCAGCGAGCTCGCCGCGGCTCAGAACGAACTACGTGCTGGGCAGCGGCGAGGCGTCAAGTTTGAGGTCGCGCCATCAATCGAGCTGGAGGTCTCGAGGGCCAAGAAGCCCGCAAACGTGGCCGCACCTGCCGAAGAGGATACTGCAGACGAGAAGATCGAACACGATCACAGAAGGGCCCAGCCCGGACGCTGTGCATCCTGCCACGAGGCTTTCACAGAATATGAGATGGAAACACTGCTAGGGTTTGCCTGCGGGCATGCCTTTCACCTGAGCCATCTACTGGAGATGCTGCACAAGGGAAAGAACGTGGATGTTGACCTTGCAGGGGTGACTGGCGAAGGGGGAAGGTATTTGGTTGGCATGAAAGTCATGAGGGCCAGGCTGTTAAGGGACATGGTGAGAGGCGGCTGTCCCATCTGCCATGACAAGAACACATAGATGAAGACCTACTACGGAACGCGCGCAGCATGATCCGGAGCAATGGTGTTTTGGGAAGACAACGTGGGCCGGACTGGCCTGGTACGCTTTGTTATAGTTTCGCCCAGCTCAAGTCGCAAGTCAATTTAATACCATAACGTTCTTGCTAAGTGAGACTTTTGAGACGATCGCAAACACGTCCAGGCAAGGGCCCTTGCAACAATGCATTTGATAGTGCTTCGTCAGTGAAAAATGCCTCTAATAACTTTGCTCATGCAAAAGGCACAAAGCAAACCACGTAGCATCCCATTTCTCGCCATTCGCCCGTGCTCAAAAGGATGGTTCCGCCGCCAAGTTTGTCTACAAGTAATTTGCTTCCGATGGAAGCTTACCGGCAGCAAAGTCCTTCAAAGAAATGCCAGAGCCATGATTGCGACCCCGACGACCACGCCGCGGACCACAGCGACTGGATTGCTAGCACCGGTCGAGGTGGGAATAGGTATGCCAGTGCTGCGCGAGGCCTGCTGGCCCTTGCTCTGGGTCGGCACAGACTCCGTAGTCTCGCTAGTTGAGAGAGAAGATGACTGGACCTGGGTCACCACGGTCGGGTTGCCAGCAGAGTGAGTTATGACTTGGAAAGTCGAAACTGGCTCACCTGCGGGAGTCGTAGGCTGAGAAGTTCCATAGGCGGATGGCACAGTGCCAACCGGGTTGTCAGTCTCAGATCGAGAAGCAACAGGGCTAGTCGAATCCGGTGCGGTGGCAGGAGCCGCACCACCAGTCGACATGGACGTCTCGCAGTTGACAGAGTGCACGATGGTGCACAGGTTAAGAGAGTACATATAAGAGCCTTGACCCGAGTCAGCCATGGGCAAATTGCAATATGGGAGGTTCTGAATACTCACCAGCAGAGATCGTAGATCCGAGCTCCTGAGGAGCCACGGTCACAGTGGACACGCCGTTTGCTATGGAGCTTGTTAGCATCGAGGCCCGAATCCAGCTTCTATACGCTGAACTCACAGTAGACTGCTTCGGGGACAATCCCCTGGGCAAACGCGCCAAAGACGCCGACCAGAGTAAGGAAGTTGGCGAAGATGGTCATGTTGAAGGCAGACATTGTTGTTGGTCGGAGAGTTGGGCGGGAACTCGTATGCGAAGAGTGCAGTGTTTGGACGAGAGACGGAGACCTACAAATTGCCACGTCAGAATTAAAAGAAATCAGAGGAGATGCAAAACAGCATCTCAGATGCATGAAAGGGCGGATGCAGTGATGCCTTGACGTCGATAAAAAGCCAAGAGAAGGGCTGCATCGAGAGGGAGAAGGGAGAAGTGCGAATTGTCTCAGCGAGGAGGGAGAGGATGGAACGCGATGCAGCTCAATGAGCAATATTTCGTTCCGGCAGAGTGCGCGCAAAGGGAAATGCAGCTGAGAAAATGACGTACCTTTGAGAATTTGATGATAGCTGGCTTGAAAATCTATGCGGGTGCCGATGGCTGGTTGATCCGAGAGTTTGTTGAAGTGTGTGAGCGAAGGCGAGAGTGATAGTGCGAGGAGAGAAGATGATAACGGCGTGGCACTTTAGGAGGGAAAATAAATATGTTCTGCAGCTAGCTTGTTTCCTTCAGAAGTCAGTAGTTCTAGCCTGAGTAAACAGGCAGCGGGCAGGTGAACAGGTGGTTGCCGGGCCATGCGCGGCTGTTCGTTTGCATGCAGTGAATCACCCGATCCTGGACACTGCCAGTTTGCTCCGGGAAGCCGGCTGATTGAGGATAAGAGCCTACACTTTCCAGAACTCCCACTCTTCTCGATATAAGAGGTGGGTTCGAAGCTCCTGATCAACATGAAGATTTGTTAGATCGGCGCAGATGATGTCCTGGGATGGGCGACTTCCAGATTCGAGGGAGTTGTCGATGCCAGATCCCAATGCATCCTCCCTTGATAAGTCAAAAATTCTAACGATGCTGACCTTTATTTTTACCAATGGCAATTGATGAAAGCCGCGCCTGCGTAGGCTTGCAGGTTCCAACTCATTATCTGAAGCAGCATTCGCCTCATGAAGCAGGCTGTTTCTGGCCGCTACGAACACTGTGCGATCCCTCTGCTGGCTAGTATTGGAAAATGAACCGGTTGCAAGGCGCTGTGGATGCTCATGTTTCACACAGCTGCCATGGATCTCCTCGCTATGAACCACTACGACCAGCTAAGTTGAGGTTCATTTCCAAAGCAGCCAACGGATTACAAGAGCGGAGATTATCAGCATGGCACGTTTGATGGCTTAAAGTACGAAGATGATAATCTACGGCGACAATTTTGCAACATGCTGCTGGGGACCGAGCCACCTGGCCGAGGTGGACGCTTCACAGGCCAGTCATAACTGTGAGATGATATCTGGCTGTGGTCATAATGTGCCTGTTACCGCAAGAGAACGACGTGGTCGGCATTGCTTGAATGTTTAGATTTCGATGCTCCGTATCCCATTTGTTTTCGCCAATGTGATGTAGAGTCGTCATGCTGGAGACGTTCATAATCGTCCAAAAGTTACTACGTCGGCGATCGGTCGCTTCCCCTACGACAGCGCGAAGCCAAGAACGAGAGGCGTAAAATAAGAAATAGGAGGGATTGCATCAATAACTCAAGAACCAATGATATATCGTGAATTCAAGCGGCGAAAGCTCGTAAATTTTGGTTGCCGAAACCACCACGCCGTTCGTCGTCTAGGGTAAGGTTGGGAACAAGGAGCTTTCGTGCCAACTGAAGCCCAGGCACTCTCCATCCACTTTCTGTCCAACGATACAACAGAAAACGTGGCTGCGACTTTCTGCTGCGCACTACGGAGTAAACAAAGAGAATAAAATACTGAGCAATTTCAAAGAAGCCCAAAAAAAAAAAAAAAAAAAAAAAAAAAA
>JALHCE010000074.1:0-55513 GCA_024340795.1 Tolypocladium amazonense
GAAGGGAAAAAACAAAAAAAAAAAGATCATAGCGATTTTTCCTGGGCCGGGCCCTGATGGGGACGATACCACGGGGTAGTGCTCGGGCCTGGGAACGGTCCTGCAACGAACGGCCTTTTGCTCCACGCGCCATGGCCAATGGAGCCCGCAAGCCGTGTAAGCTTGACAGCCAAGGCGCAACGCCCGCTATTTCTTTTGGGGGGCCCGATCTTTGGGGTTTCGTCGCCCGGCGGCTTGATACCGTGTGGCTCGATGCCGAGGCTCGAAACCACCGACACTAAGCTACCCTTACCACTGATGGACCAGCGGAAGATCGCCGATGAGTTTACACCACAGTGTACTCGTAGTCGGGGCGTTGAGGGTCCAGCCGCCATAACAGAGCCCGGTAGCAGCTCCGTCGGGCCTGGTCTGCCGGGATACCAGGATCATGGCACCTGGGTTGAGTGCCTCGTCAAGGAGCCCTGCGCGCCGGACCCCCGGGCGGCTGGAGCACCGGCCACATCAGGATCGCGGCCTGACAGGGACGGAGATCTACTCGTAGACAAGGGCACAACGACTCGACTGATGAGAACAGGAAAGGCTCTGCAGAGACGCCAGCTAGGCCCCAGCAGCTGCAGGAACCGCGGGCTGTGTTGCCCCATCCTGCAAAGTTGCGCTTAAATGGGCATGCGACGGCTCTGTGACACTGCCCAGAACGTGCCACGGCTAACCATTGCTGGCGTATTCGTGCCGTGCACGCGCAGGTTGCTGTATTGAGTATGAGTTACGTACTCGCACGCGTATGCGAGCAGCGCCAAATCGCAGAGCGAAAGATGACCAAGGCCTTACCTCATCCAAGTGGCCGCTATGAGCCTTGAACTCGAAACCACGATTGCCGGACGTTCCATTGCCGGGCCCGAGTGACCGTGACATTTGGCAAGGCTACCTTGGCAACAGATGCGACGGAAAGTCAAGTCTGGCGTTGCAATACAGCCATGGCACCAAGATGCCGGATCTTCCCTCGCGTCTACGCTTCCCGCGGCGCAACCCAGTGTCCTGTAAACATGTGTGGTTGCCATAGGACGCGAACAGTGGCATCGATGCGTGGAGTTTTGCTGGCAGTACTCCGTAAAATCCCTGACGTTGCTCCTCCAATTAGTGCTCCATGACGACCTGCGGGCAGCCATGGCACCAGCCGCGACGCAGCCGCCATCGTGCGATGCCGGCAACTTGTTGCAGCAATGGCCAGACACTCAACAGGGTAGTGTCGGAAGGCGGAGAGCCCCAGCGAATAGATCGCACCGAGCACGGAGACGCTCTGCCCTGGGGAGGGGGAGCTCCAGTCCAGCTGCAGGACCCGTGTTTCAACAACACGGACAAGATCGGACGGTGCGGGGCGCTGGAGCCTCTGGAGGTGATGTGGAAGGGGTGTGCGAGCGTCTGTTACGCGTGTACTCGTAGCTGTACAGACTGCGCACGCGGCAGGCAAGCATGCAAGGTACTCGTACGAGTGGTTGTTGGGGTCATGTCGAACCCACACGAGACGGGCGCAGAGAGATGCCGTGGAATGCACCCTCCAGATGCGCACTTGCTCCATGGGTGAGACGAGATCGGAATGCGCCTGCACTGGCGGGTACCTGCGTGTGTGCCTGCTCGGTGAGGTACAGATTCGGGAACACTCCCGTCAGTACGACGGGCTGTCAGGCCACGCTGCCCACTGCATGCCTACCTTAAACTGGGGATGCTCGTTGCAGCTGATATCATCCACCTGCAGCCGCGCATGGTCCATGCATGGGGAAGCTGCAGCCGGGCCAGCCACTGCCGCGAGCGCGAGCGACGAGGCCGAGAACCTCTGTGGACCAATCCGAGGCAGGTGCAAACACCGAGTGTCGTACGAGCAGCAGAAGTCACCCGGAACGCAGGACGGACAAGGTAGTGGTGGCTCAAAGAGGTACGCAGGCAGGGCATTCATTTGCCTCTCTTTAGGGAGATCTGTCTTAGCCACTTTACGTGCAGTGACTTAGATTCGCGGACACCCCTGATCATCGTCGGCATCAGCGCGCCGCCCGGTCGTTATCCGGCATCGTGCGTGTGCGATGGGCCGCAGGGTGCTCATGCGGCTCCTGCACGATTCTGCGAATGCGTGTGTGGCTTGCGACGCTGCAGGGGAGCGCCCGCCGTGTGTGTGCACCGCAGAGAGACTTGAGAGGCTTCACGAGCCGCGCCAATGAACGGATAGCCGCACGTCTGTCCTGGCACAGCAAAGTAAGGTAGGCGAGGCTCCCGTCCCTGCGTGGCTTGCGGGCCTGAATCTCGTTCCGCTAGCTCCAAGTGGCGCGACCGTTGACATCAGGGCACGATTGATTGATTGTCAAGGCAAGATTGATTGCACACCGACAGACAAGGCAATCTATTCACGATTAATGTATGAGCGAGCAGGGAAGATTGGGCCAGACCAAACCGAGACGGCTTCGGCCCAATGACGAGCCGAGCAGAGGCGCACGCAAGGGCGCACGGGCGCCGTGGCTCCTTGCCCCTACAAGGCCCAGATGCACCCAGCCTGCCCAGCCATGGAACAAAGGACACCGACGACAACACAGCTGTTGCCCAGCGGCCCAGGTCCAAGCGCTTCCGCGATCGGCACGTCATGGCGCGAAAAAGAAAACGCTGCGAGTTCTGCAACCGGAGGCGGCTTGAATAGGCTCTCTAGCCAGGGCTGCCGGCGGCATGCAGCGTTGTTCATGCCGTCTCTTTCAGCAGCCCGTTCATTCGCAGCCAACGGGGCAATCACCTCGTCTATTCCGTACCGGACCCAAACTTGGACTGAATTGCATCTTCTGTGCCTTGCTTGGGCTCATGCATTTCATCTTCTTCCTGACGGGCGGGGGCAGCCTGCCTAGGAGTACCCTTTCGCATGCATCTTGCTCGCTAACGGCCTCTGGCGAGATCCACGCCCCCCATCACATCCTCTTAATCTGGGGAAGCCGGTGGTGGTCGACAAGCCTCTTGCTCTAATATCGCATCTTTCCGTTCGGGTAAGTCGCCGGCAAGACGACAGCCTTCCTGCACCATGCCACGAGTGTCAAAAGTAATGGCTCTCAAGCCCAATGCTACGCTTGCGCTAGCGCCTGCATGCATGAGGCGTCCTCCGGCCTGCACAGCATCTCCACAACAAGACAAGCTCGCATTGTCTCATCGCCGATGACGAGTCCAACGCAGTTTGTCAGGCGAGCACGAGGTATGACCGCCTAGACACCATGGGGCACGGCTGATGACGATTGTTTCTCACTGCCACCCAGCTGTGGTAGTCTGTGATAGCTTGAGACCTCAACCTTGTACCTGTTACAAGGACACGGCGATCCCGTGCTTTTCTTAATTGTCTGGTCATCGGCTGCCAACAAAGCTGACGAAGGCCCTGCATGCAGGCTGTTCAGAATACGTACCATGCTAAATGTCTTTGTCCAATGATGTATGCGCATTGCCTCGCTTAAGTTCAACTGACAGCGGCCCGGAGTTGGTGCTTGCTCAAGATGGCAACCTTTCCGAGCTATCACAGTCGACGCTCTGGGAGAACTGTGCCTCCGCATGCTGGGATGCCGTCTCGCGCTATTCCGTACAGATGTGGTCTAATGGGCTGCGTGCAGCCCTGCGCAAAACTCTTATTTGTTCATCGTTATAAGGAACTGACCAGGAATGTGCGCCGCTGGCTGCGATAGCGCGGGCGTCCTCAGCTATCGGTCAAGCTGAACAATAGCATGATTTTGATATGAGACTCTGAGCCGTGCATCGCCTCACTGTCAAACATACAGCCATGCTTGAGCGAAATTAATGGAGCTCTCAATGTGGCATGCCCTCATCTTCCGTCTCTTCCGATGACAACACCATGTGTTCCGACGTACATGCCCCGACGACAAAATTTCACACCAAGGTGTGAGCACAGCCAGCACGAAGGGCGAACCCCAGCACAGCCCGGTTGATACAATCTGGACCTGTGCTTAGCTGTTCAATCCCATTCTTGCCATGTAGGCCATTACATTGAAATGAATGCGTTGATACAAACGGGTTGTGTCTACTTCAATATGTGCATAGAGACACCGTGTCAAGCCAACTTGCAACCTCTCAAGATGGCTCTGAGAGTAAAGAACATACTTGTCCTATCTCTCGTCTGAGAGTTTGTACCTACGCTGAGTGCAAGACTTGCTTGCCTGCAGTTCTTCACTGGTGTGGGAGAAAAACATAAGTGTTGTGCTACGGATACCCAGAAACTATTGATGATAGCTGCAAGCTCCCATTCTAGAGTAGCTCGAGTGTGACGTTGGACTTGTCATACCCCAAAGTGCATTTCACATAGGCACTGCTCTTGTCTATCATCTCCCCGGTGGAGTCGATGTGCGACGGAGAACCTGCCTGGTTGGGACGCAGCATTGCACGCCAACCATTCGTACAATTTGAATTCGGCCGACTGACCCCGAGGATCATTCGAGATGCCCAGTGGCGCCATTTATTGCGGCGCACGCCCGTTCTTGGGGTTTGAGGCACTTGGCAACACCAGGTATGGAGTATGGTGGACACCTTTTCTACGTTGTACAAGGTCCAGCGTGGCTCGCACCCTGGCACCATGATGCATGCACATATACGGAGTAGGTCTATCGAAGACATCATGCCGTCGTCTAATACGCGTTTTGTACAGGAACGTCATCGAGACGCAGAGAAGTGGCGGAAACCGCCCAACTCGCCGGCACCATCGGCCGCTTTGACTATGCTGCTTGCCTTAATAACGAACTCTCCCCTTGCCCTGCGGGCCTTCCCGAAAATTATCGACCGGTATATTAACAAATCATACTGTCACTACATATACCCATGTGGCGGATACAGCTGCGGCTCACAACAAGGGCATTCCCTGTGTCAGCCGAGATATGTCAGCTGCAGCAAGTCTGCTTGGCAATCTTCCTGCGCGAACTCGTGGAAGGCCTGACAATTTAACAAAAACACAGCATAAGGCATTGTCATGTGAAAGCAGGGGCAAACGGGCAATGACCCAAGGCATCTATCTACCCACTCGTAGATTGCCACAACTCTGCCACGCGGCCGCGCCAAAATAGAGTTGCCCCGTCTCCGCCGAATTCGTCTATTCTCAACTGGACCGAAGCCGCAAAGCTTGGCTCCCGTTGGAGCTGCGCTACGCTCCACTAGGCCCTGGGTTTAGTTCAAGCCAGCCCTCTTCAGGTATAATTACCCGTTGCCCGCTGCTTCGGCCTGAGCTAAGAGGACGCCCCAAACTACGGCATACGCAAAAGTGCACTGCTCTGTAATAATTCTCAGTACCACCGACATGGTGTTTTGAGCCGAAATGGAGACGGCTAGGAAGGTGTTCAAGGACTGCCCTTGAAACATTAGCTTGTGTTTATCCACACAGGGCTGGTGACCCTTGCGCGGTGCTACTACCTCGTCATTGCTCCTCCACTACCTAGCAGATTTTGACCGAACCTAGCTCACCAGAGTGGGCGGGAAGGACGCCTCGTCGGATGGCTACCCGCCAGCCACGACCTGGCCGTTTCCTCGTGATTGCCGAGGCATCTCGGGCCACGGATTGCAGTGCCTCAACGGAAGCTTCCCCTGCTCCGTAGACAGCACGTCTCTTGGATGCCAGTTCGGGGCCGCAGCGTCGCTGGATGACCCGCCTAGAGAAATGGAAAGCTGACGCGACGTCGGAGACGGACCAAATTGCTTGATGGTGCTTACGATTTGTACATACACTCGTACGAGTACGAAGCGAATACAGGCATGCGCACCATCGTACAGCATCAAGTCTCATCACGTCGCTACAGCGCGGGTCTCTGATTCTATCAACACGCAACGCTCCGAGTTTCACCCGCGCGGCTAATCTCCGTAAGGGACTTCGTATGAATGGTCGTCTTCAATGTGCATCGGAGTATTACTAGTGGCCTCACCGGGTCCTGTCACGCCGCAACGGTGGAAGATTGGGGATCGAGGCTCCGCCGACAGCCGTTGCGGGCGGCCGGGGTGCGGAGGCGGAACAAGGATTCATGGAACGCCTACCTCCGCGACCCTGCGGCCGCTCCCGGTCCTGCGGCCGAAGTAGGATGAAGCGGGTACCAACAGCCTGACGACATGTCGTTGCAAGTTATCCTCGGCCCATGGCGACCTTACGAGGTATGTGGGAGCGTGAGCCCACATTCTGGCAACACAGCAGCCAACGTAGCGCTGACAGACGGGCAGGGTATTGTCCCGCGTCAAACGCAGCGATAGGCATCGCCTGATCGATATCGCCCGATGGCAGGGTCTGGCTTGCTTCTTCTGCATGGCAGCTTGAGCCGTCAATGAACGAAACGCATGGCTAACGCTCTACAAGCCTTGTGATATCCCGCACGAGACCCTCCTCTGAGTTCAGTTGCGGCCATGGCTCTTACCAGTATTCCTCACACAATTATTCATAATCCAAGAATGCTGTAGGACATCTTCAAGAGCCAATCTCTTCTCCGGGTCAACCACTAGCAGCTTGGATCGTGTTAGTCGTAGTACAGGTTCAGGTTCATGACTCTGCGAACTCACTTTACGGATCAGGTCTGAAGCCTCAGCGCTGATATAAGATGGGACTTTCATATCAGCCCTTGCAATCCTTCGAGTTGTCATGACAGGGGCATCCTCGAAAGGGGCCTCGCCTGTCAGGAACTCAAAAGTCAGAACACCTAATGACCAAACATCGATCTTTTCATCATAGGAACCATCTGCGCTCCTTGGGTTCACCATTTCAGGTGGCAGGTAATCAAGTGTTCCGCAGTAAGTTTTACGCCGATGGTTGGGTGCGTGAACACTCCAACCGAAGTCTGAAATCTTGATCTCCCCATGGATGCCCACCAGAATGTTCTCTGGCTTGATATCGCGATGGATGACATGCTTGCGGTGCAAGTAACGTAAAGCATCAACCATTTGCGCGATGTACTCGGCGGATCGTGGCTCAGCGAACCGTCGCGCTTTACGAAGGTGCTTGTACAGCTCTCCTTGTCCTGCAAATTCCAAGATGAGAAAGATGCGTTTGCTATCATGGAAATGGCCATATAGTTTCAAGATATTGGGATGCCGCAGGTTGTTCTGAATCTCAATCTCGCGCCGCACTTGCTTTTCAATCCGCGCTGCCTGCAATTCGTTCTTGTGCATGACCTTAAGAGCGCACACAAAGCCATGGACACGATCGCGAGCCAGGTAGACGCGACCAAATTTGCCTTTGCCTAGAGGCTTGCCGATCTCGAACATTCCTAGGTGCAAGGTCGGGGGTGCAGGCTGCGCGGTGAGATAAGTCACGGTCTTGTGTTTGACGTGGAACGCCTCGTCCGTTGATGTGCTGTCTGCAAGAAGCTTCGGCGACGCCAGGGCGGCTGCGAGGCCTGACGGGGCAGAAACAGTTTCCTTCGTTTGAAGGTGTACCTTAAGCAATGTGTGCGAATGTTATTGCTGCGACATGTTGTATCGGGGGAGTGACGGTGAGGAGAAACCTGAAGATACCTGAGGCTCTGGGTATTCGTCCGCAACTGACAAGCCCTTGAGGCTGTCTTCGAGGGTCTTGGTCGCCATGTTTTGTTTGGAGGTAGGGGCGGAGCTCCGTCGGAAGAGCAAAGAGATGTCAGAGTGAGGAGCAGTCCCAACTCCAGAGCTGATTAACAAGCAACGTGTGTGTAGGCAAACCGACCCGTGGTTGGGTAGCTGACCCGACTCACAGCCAAAAACAAGGAGCGTTAATCGAGGGCGTTGAGGAGCACCCTGTGGCGCAGCGGACTACTGCTCGCAGCGCTGTTCAAGGAACCCGAAGTTTGCGCCTGTTTCCGTCCAATTGGCAGGTAGATGCAGACATTAGCCACACACTAGCTGCTGCCAAAGCCAATCACGTCGCCCCTCCCTGTCGCTGAGCCACAGTTTTAGCCTCGTCCTGCAACATCGCGCTCGCTGCGATCGATCACGATCCGCGCGACAGGTGCAGAGTAGCTTCCTCGTGCCCGCCATCGCGAGGCTCCCATGGCCGGCTTCGTTCCATCATAGACCGCCAACGCTGGCATTCCGCAGAATCAGCACCACCGCAATCGTCCAGCATCGAACCTCGATTCACATGCCGGGTCTGATCTAACGGCCGCACCGCGACGCCCTGCCCCGACCGAGGCTTCATTTGCGTCGGTTGTTGAGGGGGTGGTGAGCACCCGAAACGCGGCCTCACCTCTCATCGGCGAGATGGCGGATACATCGCCACGAGCCGTGCGGTTCTCGGGCGGCGAGGACGATCTACAGCCCGAGAGACCCCATGGCCGCAGGCACTCGCTGGTCGCCGCCAACGCCAACGCCATCGACGACGCCGGGGACTCGTCGCCGGGGTCCGATGGCGACCTTCATGCCACCGAGCGGCACGACGATGTCGGCGATCTCGCCAGATATGCCGACCCCTCGTCCATGGCATCGCTGCCGCTGGGGACGGTGGTTAACGGCGCCGCAACCAAGAGCCAGTGGACAAACTCGGCCGACGACCCGGCCGCCTTCACCAACGGGAGCCGGCCCCAGCGCCCCTTAGGCCCGACCAGGACGCCGTCGAACACATACAACCCGGCAACCTCCCGGAAGCCCGTTCTGTCGCAACCTACGCCCTCCTTCGTGGAGTCTATCCGATCGTCATCGAGATCACGACCGAGGCAGAGCGAGAGCAGATTTCGCGCGCAGGAGCGAGCCTACGTGCAAAAGCTACGGCAGGACTATTCGGGAGAGTACTTCACGTCCTATCAAAGCCTCAATGGCAACGACTCGGACTCAGAAGGCGAAACCCCGTCGTCAGAAGGGCCGTATGAGGACCGCCTGGATCAAGAGACCATCATGTTCTATGGAAACGACGACCTGCAACCCACAGAGGAAGACATGAACGACCCAGAGAACCGCGAGCGGCTCGAGTGGCATGGGATGCTCGCTGCAGTGCTGACTGGCGACGTGGTCCGACAGGAGAAGAAACGGTTGATCGGTTCTGCGGACCAACAGGCTGGCAAAACAGCTCATAAGTCAGAACTGTGGCTGGGCGTTCGCGCAGAGTCGTGTGGTAGGCGTCTTCCGGTGCAGAGGCGAATGGTCGAGGAAGCCCGCGCCACCGTGGACCGCATCTTGGACGAAATCATCAACTTCGAGGTCAAGGGCGAGAGCGAAGTCGGAAAGCCTCCGTACGAGCAGGTCAAGGATGTGGTCAAGAAAATCGAGAAGTGCGAAAGCCTCTATCCGTCTTGGCAGTCGCTAGCAGCGGAACACAAAGCGGCCGACTCGCCGCTGTTCCACGAGGCATACGACGCAATCTTCTCGTGGTACAATACCAACGAAATGATCAACACAGAGCTTTCGATTCTCAAGAAATGGGTGGGCAACGAGGAGCTGGACTTTTCCCGCACCAAACAAAGGTCGCCGGCGGTAGACGGCATCACCACGGACGAAACATCCTTCCTCGACAGATTAATGAAGGAGGATGGTCTTCAGTCGTTGTACAACAACGACGAACACTCGTCGCAAACGCTGGTGCAGAGGGGCATGCTGCAGCCAATTTCGTCCATCATCAGCAAAGTCAAGGAGACGCTAATACGAAATCATGCTCCTTTCCAAAAGCGCCACCTCCCGCCGTACCTGGAGGAACTTCTGACGCTCATCAGCTTCCCCTCGCGCCTCATCGAGGAGATTACCAAGACTCGTCTCGAATATGCCCGCAGGGTCAAGGAGTCTGCCCAGCAGAACCCTTTGATGCAAGACCAGATGATTTCCCAATTTCAATTGCTTCTCAAGTTCGCCATCAGGATCAAGCTGGAATATCTTTCGATTGAGAGCCCAGAGCCCGGCTGGGAACTTCCCCCTTGCATCGACGAATCCTTCGACCAGGTAGTACTCGAAGCTCTCAAGTATTACTTTAAGATGTTGAACTGGAAGCTGAGCGGGAACAAAAACACCTTCAAAGAAGCCGAGTTGCTGTTTCAGGAGTGGGATTTTGCCAACTTCATCGGCAGCCATCTGCAAGGTGGTCACATTGAAGTCGCGGAGCAGTTCAGCTCGCTCACCTTCAAGGCTCTGAACCGCCTTAGCCAGACGTTTGAGAGAGAGCTGCAGGTGAAGCCGAAGGAGAGCACCGTCGAAATGAGCAAGCGCTACAAGGCTTGTCTGGACTCGGTCCGTGTGCGCCAGAGGATGCTGCAGCGATTCTCGAGGATGCTCAGCGACAATTACGAGCATGTCTCAGACTTCAGCATCTCCTTCCCGCCAGATGCCATGCAGAAGTTCTACGATCATCTAATCGCGTCTGGCCATTTCCGTGTAGAGACGGGCGTCTTCGAGAAGCAAGGCCTGTATATCATTGCATCATCGCAGCTTCACGGGCGACTCGAGGACATTCAGGCCATGATGGCCATCACGTCCAAAGACCGCTTCCCCGACGATTTCGGGGAGCAATACCTCTTGATTCTGCGCCCAGAGGATGACCTTAATTGGTTCGGAGAAGTGGTTTCGGTACCTTGCCGGGAGCAGAATATCGACCTGAAGCGAGGGCAGGTTCGACTCTGTGCATCAGGCTCAAAAGCCTTGCCTGAGGCAAGGAAGATGTTCCTCGACGCTGTCGACATGCACGTCGACTTGCTGCAGGAGTCGAGATCCAACATTCACAAAGTCAACACGAGACTGCTGGAAATTCGGAGAGTGGCGTACAAGCTGTCGAACACGTTCATGGACAGCGTTGAGACCATCAGGAAGCAAACCAAAGGGAAGGATTGCCAAGAGCTGATCCAGACGTGTTTCGTTTTCGCCACTGAATTCGGCCAGCGGTCTCTCCTTTACATGGACAGCAACAGGCGGCAGATGAACAACCTGAAGCTGACCAAGCTTGCCCTGGACTGGATCAGTTTCATCTGCGACGACTGCATTGCTTCAGACCGAAAGTCGTTTCGCTGGGCAGTTCTTGCGCTTGAGTTTGCCATGGGCATGACGCGGGGCAGACATATATTGGCTCTCGGCGAGGACGAGTATGAGAAGCTGCGGACAAAGGTCGGAGGATGCATGTCGCTGCTCATCTCGCACTTTGACATCATGGGCGCGAGATCAAACTTGGCAGCCCAGGCGGAAAAAGAGAAAATTGAGCAGCTGGTGGGGCAGTTCAGAAAACTGGACAAGAACAGGATGTTGGACGATGACGAAGCGTCGCGGTGCATCACTGAGCAGCGCGTCGACCAGCTCGACAAGGTCGACGAGTACCGCCAGGAGAAGGAGGCAGAGCGGCGTACACTGGGCCGTGTTCTGGAGACCAACAACGAAGCGGACCGGTCGCTCGCATACCTCTCGTCTTCGGCAACCAACGTCACGATGCGCTGGCAGCAGGGCCACTTTGTCGGCGGCGGCACCTTTGGCAACGTCTACGCGGCCATGAACCTCGACAATGGCCAGCTGATGGCTGTCAAGGAGATCCGGCTGCAGGACCCGAACCTCATCCCGCAGATTGCTGAAAAGATTGGAGAAGAAATGGGCGTCCTGGAGGTGCTGGACCACCCCAACATCGTGTCGTATCACGGCATCGAAGTCCATCGAGACCGTGTCTATATTTTCATGGAGTTTTGCTCTGGCGGGTCGCTGGCGAGCTTGCTCGAGCACGGCCGGATCGAGGACGAGCAAGTCATCATCTTTTACGCTCTGCAACTGCTCGAAGGCCTGGTTTACTTGCATGAGAGGGGGATTGCCCATCGCGACATCAAGCCCGAAAGTGAGTATTCTGTGCTGCTATGGATTACTTCCTATTGTGCCATGAAACTATTCCGAACCATGTGTCGCGAACAACAGTGCGAGAAGGACAAAGGCTGACCGAATACAGACATCCTGCTTAACCATAACGGCATCATCAAATATGTTGATTTCGGCGCTGCTAAGGTCATCGCCCGTCAAGGCCGGACGCTGGCAGCCGATCTGCACGCGACAAAGCCGAACAAGTCCATGACGGGAACGCCCATGTACATGTCGCCAGAGGTAATCAAGGGGGAGAACCCTGGAAGGGCCGGGTCCGTCGACATTTGGTCCCTCGGCTGTGTCATCCTTGAGATGGCCACAGGGAGGAGGCCGTGGGCCAACCTCGACAATGAGTGGGCGATCATGTACAACATTGCGCAGGGGAACCCGCCTCAGCTACCAACGTCGGACCAGGTCAGCCCCAACGGCATCGACTTCCTGAACAAGTGCTTCACTCGCGACCCTAAAGAGCGGCCGTCTGCCGTTGAGCTGCTTCAACATGAGTGGATCTTGGCTATCCGGAACCAAGTGGTGGACCCATCGACTCCAAGCGAGAGCAGCGCATCGGCGCAATCGACGCCCGCATTGACGAGCTCGAGCAGAGGGGGGAGTGTAGGCCCCGATGGATTTTATTAGAGTTGAGGCTCATTCGCTGGAGACAAGCTCGCATTCCACGCAACATATATACATACACGCTCTCGATACGTCGACATTCGAGACCGACTTATAATTTCCTGCCTTCTCTTCTTTTGTCAATGCCGGCAGTCTGGCATACTCGTGCCCCGGCCGAAATTGTGTGAGCAAAGCGTCTGGGGCTGCGTTGCCTCTTCCTCTTTCGCCTGTTCCTGTGGCGACTGATTCTTGAGGACGAGAACACGAAGACTCAGACTTCTGGTTGACTTTAAGCATGCATACCGTGGGAGGAGGAGCCACGGATGGAGACGAGGTGAGACGACACTGAACGAAGCCAGATAATGAGGTAGCATATGGAGGTGCTGTAATAGCGAGAAAGATGACGTAGGGGTAGGATCTACGTGGACTTGGTGTATGGAATAAATAACAAGTAGAAAGTCATGTTGATGGCCTCAAGTGTCAAGGGCGCATGAGTGAGTGACTTGCGGCGAATCGGCCGCTGATGCCGAGACGGGGGCGGGCTGCTCCGCGTCGCCGGAGCTCCCCGGTGGTGTCCCCGCATGGAGCATTGAGATCCGGTGGAGACGACCTGAATCAGAATGCCAACCTGAACTCGCGACCGTCGGTCATACACTCTTTGTCGTCCTCACTCAACCCTCGCTCCCCAACTCACGCCCGGGACCCTCAGGCCAGCATCGAGAATGCCGGCGCCCACCATCACCATCCAGTCGAGCTCCTCGGCGGCCGCCGTGGCCGCCACCTGCGAGGCGCACGGCCTCAGCGCCGCCGAGTTCACGGAGCTGCGCACTCGCGCCGTGGCGGCCAAGGCGACGGCCTACTGCCCGTACAGCCGCTTCCGCGTGGGCGCGGCGCTGCTGGGCGACGACGGGACCGTCACGACGGGCGCCAACGTCGAGAACGCCAGCTACCCGGTCGGCACGTGCGCCGAGCGCGTTGCCTTTGGCCGTGCCGTGACGGACGGCACTCGGGGGTTCCGCGCCGTGGCCGTGGCCACCGACATCAGCCCGCCGGCGAGCCCGTGCGGCATGTGCAGGCAGTTGTGAGTGGTGTTGAGCGGTGCTCTCGTTGTCTAGTTCTCCCTTGCGCTGACATCCCGCCCTTACAAGCATCCGCGAGTTTTGCAACATGGACTTGCCCATCATCATGTTCGACAAGAACGAGGACTACGTCGTCCTCACCCTCGAGCAGGTCAGCAGCCACCCCTTGCCCGACGTTTCCGCCTGCCCCCATTGCTGACGTGGTGCCGCAGCTGCTTCCCCTGTCGTTTGGCCCGGACGCGTTGCCCCCGCCCGGAGCCCCAGGCGCTATGTGATTGACGGTGCTACGGCGCTGAGGAGGTTGCGGGAGTCTCTTGGAGCGAGGTGTTACGGGAACTTCGGCAGCGGTACTTAGATGGGAGGAGCCTGTGCTGCGAGGCACAGATCAACTACGGGGAAGCGCAAAGGCTGATTGGGTCTGGGAACATGCAGAGTGTACATGTATGGGAATGGTTAGAGATGGCAAGACGCGGGAGACTTTGGTTGGACACAGGAGCATGCTTCCAGACTAAATTTTCACACCAGATGGTGATCATCAAGTATATGAGCTGTCTATCCAATTAACGCTCCCGGTACGGTTTCGGTATACATGTCATGCGCTCACTCTCGCGGTCTGGCATGGACGACAGGGTGAAGTTGGCGGACGCCATGCCTTCCACCGTAAACGCTCAAGGGCCAGAATGGGACACATGGACAGGCTGGGGCACTAGAAATGTGTGCTCGTGCAGCAATTTAAATTATCGTCCTGCTTAGGGCCAGCCCTGGAGTACCAGCAGCTGCGCTACCTGAAGGTTGGCGCACCTCGCCTTGAGCTACCTGCTGCTGGCGAGGGCTCCTTGCGCCCTTCGGTTCCTCCGTAAATGCAGAAGTGCTGCAGAAGGGTATCAGAACACGGGTGATACACTCCAAAACGCCGTGACGCTCCTTGGAGGGGAGAGCAAAAATTCAAATCAAAAACACATGCCCATGCTGCAAATCAAATTCAAAGTCCGTGCCGCTGCTCATATTAATCGTAATCCCGCAAAAAGACACAAGGCTCGAGACCTGTGCCAAATTTCCCCCGATTCAAGTCGCAGTAGGAACAACCTTAGATTGGTGACGGGTCTTAATCCTCCCAGATGGTTTCGAGGTCGAGGTCGCCTCGCCGCTCGGCTCCGCACACGCTCCATCGTTTGCGCTTGTCTCTTGGGCCAAAGCTCATGGTCCGGCCGCGCATGGGCACGTCGGTGCTGCTGCGGCTCTTGGGCTCGGTTGTGTCGCTGCCATCGGCTGCATCCTCGGCTGCTTTCAACTGCGCGAGCCTCTCCGCCTCTAGAGCCGCCTCCTCTGCATCTGGAGAATCGGGTATAGTCTCCAAGCTTGATATACTGGGACTTCGAGACCGAGCAGACGTTGGCGTCGAAGGCACAGATGAGAGGCTCCCGCCATAAGGTCCGGAGAAGGCGTCGTACGCCCTTAGCGATGACGCGGACGAGTTTGAGGAGGGTGTGGACGGCAGCAGCGATAGCGAACTGGTGCTCGAGGGAGGGACGCTCCGAAAAGGAGATGACGGCCTTCGCAGGCGCGCCGAAGAGACTGCAGAGCTGCCCAGAATTGGAGAGCTGCTCCTGTCGGGTGGCGTGGGTTTTCGTTCGGCGTCCAGGACCGAGGTTCGAACTGGCATCAAAGCGGGGAACGCGTCGTCGACAGGCTTCCGATGCGCGCGCACTCGGCTTGGGGATCCCGAAGGGCTCGCCGGCCGCAACTGGGGCGAGTAAAGGATGCGGCCGGAGCCGCTGACGCCTGGCATGGACTGGGTTCGAGACATGGGCGGCGTCAGGCTGGCGACAGAGCGAGAACGAGAGTGTGAGCCAGCAGAGAGAGGAGAGGCGGTTCGTGGACGGTAGGGAAGCGTCGCATGTGCCCACGAGGGCGTGATGGGGGAGGACGGGCTCGGATCCGTGCTGCGGCGAACCATTGACGTCTGTCTTAATGCGTTGAGATCGAGCACGGGAATGGAATTGGAGTTGCCGAGGCGCAAGGAGGGTACAGGCGAGGGCTTGAACTCCTCCATGCGCTCCGTCTCAGGAACAGGCTCCATGAGGCCGGTTGAGGGACACGCGATGCATGTAGGAGCGCGAGCCGAGGGGTGAGTTGGCGACGGGTGCCGAGAGGGTGATGGGCAGATTGAGCGAGGCTGGGCGGAGTCGAAGAACGGTAGCACAGTCGAGGACTTGGTGACACTGGGAGGCGAAGAAGAGTGTCACAGGTGGCCCGTTGTCTGGGTCGCGATGCGTGTCGCCAGTTGTTCTGGGACGGGGTGTTTGCGAAGCAGCTGCTGTGACAGACGGCCGTCACGGCGGCAGGGTTCTGGCGATGGCGATTGCCGAAGACTGCTGGGCCGCGCTGCCTGGCGGCGAGCGAGTCGAAGGCGTCGGACGAGGCGAAGAGCAGCGAACGGCACGACGCTGGATGAGGCTGTTGAGGAGGCGGATGAGGGGCGAGAGGTTTGCCAAGGAGAGGCGTCAATGCAATGCGTGAGAGGGAATGTCTTGCGCTCGAGTCAGGCGCCGACGGTCAGCAGCAACGGCAGCATTCCAGAGGGTCGGCGTCCCCGCCAAACACGCAAGTAAACAATGGCACCGGTCTCGCTGCTCTCCCGTGGGGAGGGGAAACGAACCAAGTGTCAACGTGGTCGTACGGAGTAAGATACGGAGTGCGGAGTGCGCGTCGGGAACTCGTCTGGCGTGCAGCAGATGGGGCGCCTCGCACGCGCAGCGCACCACACGGCCCGCACCAGTGAGCACGCGGCAGCACCTCGAGAGCGCCGTGAGGTCTCTGGAAACCCAGGCTGCTGCAGCTTGCAACAAGGGGCGGCCGGGGGCGACGTCGAGTGAAGCCAGGTGGTGATGGGAGACGGGCGAGGACGCGAGGATGCGAGGAGCAAGAGGGTCGCGCACCATTGGACGGCGGTGGGTGAGTTGCCTTTACGCTACGGCAGGTGACAGTGGTAGGGGACCGCGTTAGGGCGTGCCTCTGCCGCTGATCCCCCTCACGGGCCCCCGCCCTGGGCTGCGTCTGGGCCCTTGGGGGGCGGCGCCGGGGGGCCGTGTGACCCACCACAGGGCCCCCCGTCTCGCTGCAGACTGCTGCGAGGTCGGACCCAACAGACTAAGCTGGCCTGGGCCAATCGCGAAGTCATGCTGCGGGTGGGCTACCCTGTAGCAGCTTTTGCGGTGTGACATGCGGTGAATCTACACGCAGATCCAGGACTGGATAAGTACCCTGATCGCCATCAAGTCTTCTCGCACTGACGCGCATACAGTGAAGATCATGTTCTATACTGTCTATGACGCCCGACAATCGAACCGGCCAACTAAACATACGCAAGGGTAATGCCGGTGAACGCTCCAGACCCCTCATAGAACTTCTTCCTGTTCCCGCCGTCCATGTCGAACCTGTACACCGAGCCTCCCAGGTCAGTCGTGTAGATGTGGCGGTTCTTGGGGTCGAGTTTGATGCCAATGGCCTCGTGCAGTTTGCCGGCAACAAGCTCGTAGTCCTTGCCGGGCCAGCTCGTGGCACCGCCCTCGACCGGCTTGACGCTGTCGAGACTGGCGCGGTTGATGCTGTTGCCGAGGGGGAGCTCGCCCCGGTCCGTCCAGTAGAGCACGTTCTCCGTCTCGTCAATGTCCAGGTCAACAGGCTCTGGCAGGTTCTGGAAGAGGAGCTCGATGTCTGTCCGGTTCTCGGCGTTCTCGCCCGGCCGGAAGTTCATGTTGGCACGGAAAATGCGACCCTTGCTTCCCTTGGAGGGACCCTTTTGCGTCCAGTAGAACTTGCCGGTCGAGGGCGATGTGACCACGCCGACGCACCACCTTGACTGATCGGCCTGTTCCTCTCCGTTCTGCCAATTGCCCGCTTGCACTAAGACCTCCAGTTCGGAGCCGTCAAAGTTGCAGCGCATGACCCTGAGACCCTCGCGATCTCCAATGTATAACTTAGAGCTTTCATTGTCTACCGTCAGTTGCTTGGGCGTGTGGATCGACCCGCGAGGAACGATTTCCTCGACGTCGGTCCCATCGAGATTGCAACGGTAGATGGCACCGTCATTCTTTGATGGAACTCCCATACTTGTCCAGAATAGCTTGCCGGCGGACAGCGACACGTCGATGCCGTCCGGCGTGCTCTGACCCGTGATTAGACTCTTCAAAGGTCGTCCGTCCGGTGAACCAACCAAGACACGACCAGACTGAAAGAAATCCTTGGGATCGTTGCCGGAGAGCCCTCCGACATCCAAAAAGTATAGTAGGGGAGCATGTACGTTGTCGTGATCCCCGCGGCTCTCATTCACCGTCTTAGTCGTATGGCCCGGGGGCAGCAGCCCGCCTTTGGCCGATTTTGCGCCCAGCTTGCCGGCGTCAATGTATTTTTTGAGGAACTCGACTGGGGTGTTTGGCAGCCCGCGCTCAGCGATGTAGTGCTGCTCGATGAAAGAAACAGTGTCCAGGCCGACGGCGTCCATCATGGCAACCGGCCCAGAGCTGTTGCTCGACCACATTTCGATCCAGAGCTTTTCAATCTCCTCGGGCGTGGACACGTCCTCGGCGAGAATGTTCAGGACCTCGCGCTTGATGGCAGCCCAAAGGCGGTTGAAGATGAAACCAGTTGACTCTTTGCGGGCCACGTAGGGGCCCATGCCGATCTCGCGGAGCTTTTCAACCAGGAACGGAAAGATGCTCTCATCAGTGTCTCCGTCTGTCATCAACTCGACGACTCGGTTCCCGGGCGGCATGTAGTAATGCATGTTTAGAATTCGTCGTTTGGTAGACGCCTGGAGCTCGCCGACCATCTCTCGTGACTTGTACGAGGACGAGTTGCTGCAGAGAATAGTATCATTTGTGGTGAACTTTTCCAGTTCGGCAAAGGTCAAGATCTTGAGCGGCAGTTTTTCCGGCACGGCTTCAATGACCAACCATGCCTTTTCGACGGCTTCGGCCAAGTCCTCGACGGCTTGTACGGTTCCACGCTTCGCCGAGTCAGAGTACTGCGCCATGCTGGTGTCGCAGTAGTGTAACGCCGCAATTCTTTGCTCAGAGCTTGGGTCGCGGATGACGACATCATAGCCACTTGCTGCCCACGCGCAGGCGATGCGGCGGCCCAGCACTCCGCCGCCGAGCAGGGCGACAACGCGATTCTGCGTGGACGGAAGTGTAAATGTGTCCATTGTGTATCTCGATGCACCAATAAAGATTGGGGGCGAAAAACTAGATTTGTGTAAGAGCTATGGGGATGATGGCGTCTATACAGTATTCTCCCAATTGCGCTGAACAGCGCGAATGCCATCTTATATCGAACAGGGCACGGGCACTGACGACACCGCCTGGAAAGCGTTTGGCGCGCCAACAGGTAATCGAGCTCCAAGTCCACTCTTCCTCAACATTGCAAGCACGGGTGCTGCGGAACGGACATTCCATGGCGACAATTCACGAAGCCGTTGGAAAAGCCCGTTCTCGCGCCGGCAAATATGGGGAGCCGAGGCGCGCGGCGTTTGAGCGGGGCCGGCTCGCCGACCTTCCGGAATAAGCTCTGGTGACGCTTGCTCGGGATTGATGGGCAGGAAAAATGCTGTTGGGTCCATGTCTTGTTGGGTCGATCTATTCCAGACAGTTTTCTCCGGGGCATTATCGCACCCTGCTGGTGCCGTGTTTTGCCCCTGGTGGTTATCGCTTCATGTTTTCCATCAAATCTAAACGGAGCTTGCGATCGGTCCACTCTGACGGCGTCAGCGGCCGATGCGGCTGACCGCCCGGGGGCCCGGGAGCGTCGAGTTGTGGATCGGCTCCGCTCCTTTCTTTATCGGCGAGATGGCGGGACGCGAGGAACAATCTATTGTTCCCCACTTCTCGGCACCTCGCTCCGCCCGAGTGGAACTACCTTGGCTGGCGGATTCTTCGAAGATTCCATGGCTCCCCCAAATAAATGTATCAGCCGCTTCTTCTCTTAGTTGTCTACATGCGAGCATTGCGCTGAGACTGCTGTGCCATGAAACGGCCCCACCAATCTTGCCGATTGCACGTCCACTCCCAACTTGACAACTGATAACCTTTGAGAACATTGAACGCACGATGATTGAGATCAAGTCCCGGACATGGCCGATATGACGGAGGGTGTCCTGCATTGTCCCTACTGACGCATAGTATGGCATTTGAGACAGAATTTTGCAGCTGAAGCAACAACATAGTTATATCCATGCATTGATTGAAATAAACAGTCTATGAATCTAATGTACAAGTATTTTTTCTCTAGCCTCGTGTTGACCCCATCGCAAGCAGAACACCACTCGATCCCTTTTTTCAGCTCAGTCCTGAAGCTTAGAACAAGAAAATTTGATCCGTCATTTTGGCCGAAGCCCCTGGTTGCTCGAATCCCAGATTAACGAGTGATTTCTTCGCTGCATTCACCATGCCTGGCGGTCCGCAGAGCATCATTTTTGTGTTGAGACTCGGGCTAGGGAGCTTCTTTGCCATCAAGTCTTGCGTGACATATCCGGAGCCATACTTCCACTTGGCAGGAGGTTGGTCCAGCATATAGTAGATTTTGAAATTCTTCGGATAGCGTCTGGCAAAGGTGTCAAGCTCATCCCTCAGGAGAATGTCCTGCTCTGTCCGGTTCGCGTAGATGAGGCTGACCTCGGTCGTGTCGCGGTCATCCTCGCAGATGGCACGAATGACCTGAAACATGGGCGTGATGCCGGTACCACCGGCGACCATGCCGATCTTCTTGCACAGTCCTGGGTAGTACCGCATGGCTCCCTTAGGACCCCTAAAGAGGACCTCATCGCCATTGTTGAGCTTGGCTAGGTAGCCGTTGGTTAGCTTGCCGTCTGGATAGACCTTGATGACCAGCTCGAGTACACCGCGGTCTGAGTTGTTTGACACGGGAGTGTATGACCGTGCGATACTCTCGCCATTGACATCGGCTTTTATGGCAACGTGTTGACCGATTGGCAAGCCGAGCACAGTGCTCGTCGTCGGGAGAGTGAAGCTGAGGCGGTAGACGTTTGGTGCCACGAGCTTCTTCTCCTTCAGTGGGAGCGGCGAGTAGGTGACTGGATCCAGCAGTCCCCTTTGCAGCAGAGTATCTTCTTGCACGGGTCTGAGCACCTTCATGTGCGCAGGGTAGCTGGTGAACGATTTCTTTTTCCAGACGAGTTTTGCGAATCTCTGAGCCAGCACTGCGTCCACAACAGCGAAGACACCGCCCCCGAAAAGGACGCCCTTGGTGAAACCATATCCGTGCTGCCCCGGCGACTCATTGTTCACAATTGAGATCAACCACTTGGGCACTGTCAAGCCCTGGCGGCGAGCGACGAAGTATATAGTCGCGACTGTAAGCGAGAATAGCCCGAGGTTGACCAATGTGGAGGTGGAGCGGGATTTGAAAGAGCCGTTGGTCTTAGCCTTTGGCTGCGCGATAGGGGCGACGGGCTTGAGCTTCGGCTTCTTCTTCTCGAATCCTTTGACTTTGCCCACGCAATACTGCTCCATGACTTCAAATGCATCCTCCGAGTGGCCAGCATTGTCGAACTCATCGCTGGCGTCGGTGCCGGCGGCTTCTTTTAGGACTTCGGCACCACCAGGATGGTCCGCCATGTATTTGGTCACATCATAGACTGTGGCGCTGAGTGTTAGTCTATAAATTCATTGTTGAAGGGACAAGACACCACCTACCCTGGCCGTGGATGATGAACCAGGCGTCTTCTGGGCTCTTGTGCTCAGCGACTTCTTTGGCGGTGAACTCCTCCATTGGAATGTCTGGCGGAGCCGATGGAGCCAATCAGATATTTGGTGATGAAAGCGGGTGAGTGCGACACGTCTCAGAACTGATCAATGGATGCTGCAACTCCAAAGTATGGCTAAAGATGCGGACAATATTTGGCTTTCTAGGGGGATTTGGGCGCCTTTAGTCGACGAGAACAAGGCAAACACCTTCCTTATCAGTCGTGAGATTAATAGCATCCCTGCCGCGCTTCGTTGGTGACGATGGCGCGACGCGACGGTATCGTCTCCATCCGGTACCGAGGCAAGGCTTGACTCATGTCTGTTGGCTCCTCTGCGTTGGGGCCCATGGACCCGATCCCGGACCCACGCCGGGAGCGAGTGTTGCTTCCGGCCGCTACGGGGCGCCCCACCGTCCGCTCGGCACAGCCGGCAGATACAATGGCGCGAGCCAGTGATATCGAAAAGGCCGGCCCCTGTTGACGCCGGGTCCTGCCGCACTGACGTATCAACATGGCCAACGAAAACGACCGGGACGCCGTCCAATCACAGATGCGTCATATGCATATATCGGCCCCAGATTGGCAGGTAGATGAAACAGCTCAGCTTCCGGAGAGTCCATGGAAGCATGACGTGGCTTGGTCCGGGATTTTGAAAAAAAAAAAATTGGTCTATGAGGAAGGACGGTGTTGGTTGGGGAGGCTGTTGGTTCCGATGAAGCGGACGGCGGTCGGTGGGATCTGCGATGATTTTCGCGAGCCGAAGGCTCCAGTGTTAGCCTCGGTGTGTTGCGTAGTGTTCCACTGGCCTCCCCTCTCCGTATCAAACAAGATGCTCGCCGCTCTTTAATAAGCCAGCGAGACCGCGTCACTGCTTCCTCACCCTGGACTGCATCTCCTATTTGCACTTTCATCTTTGATCAAGATGGCAACGAAACTATTCTATCTTCTAGGCGAGGACGCCTCGGCCGCGAGGGGCATTGACGTCCCCCAGTCAGCGGACTTTGAGGAGTTGCAGAACATTGTTGCATCACACTTCGCCGTAGTCGAGCCCAAAGGTAAGTGAGTCCCTTCAATCCCTACGCCAAGGCACTTGACTGACCTGGTTCAGGCGTCGGTTTCGTTCATGATGACCGAAGACTCACGGCCGTCTCCGATGTTCTCGGCAAGGACGAGCCCGTAGCCGTCTCCATCGACGGCAAAACAGTACGCGAAGTGCCGGGACCTGCTGGCATCCCGTACTTTGGCAATTATCTTGAGGTTTATCCTGACCACCTCGGCAATCACCAGAGATTGTTCGAAAAATACGGGCCTCTCATTGTAACAAACAACATGGGAAGCCAACTTTACCAGACCAATGACCCTCAACTCTCACAAATCTTCTTCTCGGAGAACCACTACTTCACCAAAGAAATTATCCCTGGTCATCCTCTGCATCCCATCAAATCGAAGGAGGCTGGTGTCTTCCTGGGCGACACCGACACTGAGGAATGGCGCCAGGCGCACAAGTTCCTTCCGCCCGCTCTGGGGCCCAAGGCTGTTAGGCACTATGCACCAACAATGCAGAAGACGGTCGAGCAGGCGTACAAGGTGTTTGATGAACTAGACGAAAAAGAAGAGGCCTGGAATGTCTATCAGTACATGTTGAAGCTGGGATCCCAGGCCGTTGGCAAGCTGGTCTTGGGCATGGACTTTGAGCATTTCTCCGCAGTAGACGCTCCGCTGCATGAGATGGTGCTCAAAATCGCTCAGAACCTGGAACTCAATAAGCGCGTGGCATCCATGGGAACGTGGTACGCCAACATGCCGTTCGGCGACCCCAAGAAGCTGCGCCAGATAAAGAGCAGAATCGAGGAGATGATGATGGACTCCATCGCCAAGGCATCGAAAGGCCAGGAGGATTTGGAGCTTCAAGACGCTGCTCTGAAGGCTGAGAATGTTGTTGGCACGTTGCATCGTTCACGTCAATCAAACGTAACCTGAAGGCTAATACTTGGTAGACTACTTCCTCCGCGCAACCGACAACAAAGGCAACAAATTACCTCCTGCACAGTTTGCTCCTGCGCTACTTGTAGCCACTGGCGCCGGCTTCACAACGACGTCGTCGTTGTTGTCGTGGCTGATCTACAGCATGGTCCAGTATCCCGGAAATCAGGAGCGCCTCCTGCAGGAACTGGTCGATAATGATTGGGACGAAAACACTCAAGTAACCGCTGACCTCACAAACAAGCTCACTTTCCTCGACAAATTCATCAAGGAGACTCAGAGACGGCACAATCCATCCTTCCAGCCGGGTCGGACTGCCAAGGTGGACATGATCTTGCCCGGAGGCTACAGACTTCCAAAGGGCTCAGTCGTCATCCCTGCCCTGCACCACCTCCACAACAATGACAAGATTTGGGACAACCCTGCAAGGTTCGACCCGGACCGCTGGGATACTGAGCAGGTCAAGAATAGGCCTGCTGGGTCATACATCCCATTCGCCTCGGGTCCACGCATGTGCGTCGGGTTCAACTTTGCCTTGCAGGAAATCAAAGTCTTCCTGCCAAAGCTGGTCTACCGTTACAAGTTTAGCTTGGCACAAGATGGTCCCATAGAGTATGACCCTTACTTTCAGCTCATCAGGCCAAACAATCTCTATGTCCACGCGCAAAAGAGAGTCAAGTGGCCACCAAAGTCTGAGTAAAGTTGGACTCGATTTAGCCAGTAAGAAAACATTCGCCGCTTGTAAAAGCGGAGTTTGGGGGAGGGGAAGGGATGGAACTCAGTAAATATGTCCTCGGCCTTGTAAACATAGTGAATCAATCTTTATCTTAGTTACTCCTCTGTTGTATCACAAGTAACTTATACCCTTCAATCAATCTTGGCGCTCAAGTCGACCAGAATTTGACCCAAAGGCTCCTTTCTTAAGATATACTCCGCAGCTTCACTAATTAAATATTCCAACTGGTGTTTTCTTCGCTTTCCAAAAAATGCAAGCACAACGATAGTCTCCTTGCGGCGTATATGGCGTTACATCGCATCGCTGGGTCACCCAGCGACAAGTGCTTCTTACGATAAAACAAGACCCATGCCAGCTTCGATTGCCACAAGGAGTTGTTCCTTCCTCCCTGCTCGGGAGGGAGGCCCTGCGTGGAGCTTTCGTCTGCGACGGCCTTTTCATGATTGACCAGTGCAACAGCGCACAGGCGCTTGTTGGGGTTGGCATCGAACTCCTGGACCAAGACGGTGTTTATTGTCCGATGGCTTGGTGGACATCGTACCTTTTAGCTTTCCTTAAGGAGCAGGCACCACAGTCGTCGCCCATCAAGCCCACCTGCAATAAAAAACTAGCCTCAGCTGCTGGCATGACACTGAAGACAGCCCCATGATTGTCGTGGCCTAACCGATTACAAGTAGGATTGTGTGGGCGCACGATCGAAGAGGAAAGAGCTTGGCTCCCTGGCTTTCGCGGAGCCGCCCTCGTCATCGTCAGAATACTTTGTGTAGTACTCCTCAGCCTTCTCATCATTGATCAGCGCGACAACAAACAAGCGCTCCCGAGTATCTGCGTCGTATTCCTGGATCAGGACAACATTGCTGAATGGCTTGTTGTAGACACTGAATGTGTTGCCATCCTTGTCGCCGATTTTTGCCCTTGCCTCCCGGAGCGAATCCCGGCCAACGAGCACCTGGGGATGCGAGGCCAGAAACGCGTCGACTCTGGCGTCGTGGGCTGCCTGGTCCTGCAGATCTGGTGCCATTATTGTCGCTCAGTCGATGCTGTGAGTGTGAGATCTCGGGTCGGCTTTGGAATCAGAAAATTGGCCTGCAGTGACAGAAATGACGCCGGAGTTTCTACGAGTACGAGTCGAGGATCAATGCGAGACAAAATACTCTTCGTTCGCATACGTCAGCGTGGGCGGATTAGGAAGTTGTTAGGTCGAGGCTACCACAGCAGGCTTAGCGGCAGTCACGTCTCACGATGCACGGGCAGTGCCCTGTTTAGACGAGGAGTTCAATACCGACACCAACGAGCGCCTGTACGCAGTTGCACTGGTCGATGACGAACAGGCCGAGTAGTCCTATGAGACGCACCAGGGAGACGTCGACGAGAGCGGGCCGATCCACAAGAGATGCGCCGAGTGCGGCGGCGGCGGCCCGCACTGCAACCGCGCTGTCGATGTGGAGGCGGCGCCATCGCTGTTCGAGCGCGGGTCGCGATGCAGTCAGTTCTGTGGAAGAAGCCCCGATTGCACCGGGGATGCGCGATGCCCGCGTTGCATCTATGTTGGTGGGCGGTGCCAGTGGCAGCTCCGATGCCGCCCGAGGGATGAGCTCTAGCGAGAGAGACGTTAGGTGTTACGCGATGCCTTGGGCTGCCGGCCCCGGCACAGGTCTATTAGCCGGGTCCTCGCTCCCTCAGACTCCGGTCCGGCGACGTGTATTTAATCTCTCCCCAGTATTTTTGGTCTCTCGAGGCAAAAAGGCGTCGAATTCAGACTCCAATTTCTGGCCTTCGGGCTCTCATAGGCCCTCCGTGGCAGATTATGGGAGGCCAAAGGGTTCATTTCTCATTGCCTGCGCTCCATAGTGAGCAGGTCTGACGATGGATTTGGTCAATCGATGAAAAAGGTATTGCAGCTCGGTCGCAGCTGAGGTCAGGTTGTCCCGGCGAGGGAGCGGGCGCAGAGGAATTATGAGCGCGAAAGCGAGTGCGAGTGCGAGCACGCAAACGAGGTCGTAGAGGGACGGATTGGGCGGGCCGGAATTGCTGGCCAGAAGCCACGAGCCGAAGCCACGAGCCCGGAGCAGGCGGCAACGGAACCCCGGATGGATGGATGGACCTGCCCTGCCTCCTGGCGCCGTCACGCCGCACCTGCCAAACCCCAATGAACCAGGCCGACCTGGGGGAAGGCCCCACCCGCATCGCCACTGCGAAACGGGCCGAGGTTCGTCAACATCTTCGGCCTCGAGCTCCACCCCCAGCCCTTCTCCAGCTCCAGCTCCAGCAGGTCCGGGGACGCGCAAAGCAACGTTATATCTTCTCGTCGGCCGCTGCGTACCTCACGGCCAGTCGCCTCGTTATTTCACTCGCGTCTCTCCTATCTCAACGAAACTTGCGCCGCACCGTCCAACTCGCGACACCATGTCTGTTCCGGAATCCAAGTACCTGAGCCCTGTGTGGAGAGATGGCCTCTTCAGTTGCGTCGCCCCAGCTCTTGCGCCCGTGTCGCATCAGTCGCTCCGCCTTTACCCATCGGCTGGCTAACCGGTCTGCGCAGAGGATCGTGTGGTGTTTGTGACCGGTGGCGCCGGCACCATCTGCAGCATGCAGACAAGGGCACTGGTTCGCCTGGGAGCCAATGCGTGTATCATCGGGCGCAGCGAGGGCAAGACCGAGGCGGCCGCCAAGGACATCGCCACGGTGAGGCCCGGCGCCAAGGTCATTGGCATTGGTGGATGTGATGTCCGCAAGGTAATCATTCTCAATTTCTCACTGCGACTCGAGGCTGCCACGAAACGGTGGATAGAATTGGTTGCTGACTGTGTCTCGAATTTTCAGGTGGAGAGCCTCCAGGCTGCTGCGGAACGATGCGTGCGAGAGCTGGGAGGCATCGACTTCGTTATGTGAGTATTCCGACGGGTTGGATGAAGAACCATGCCGAAGATCTCGACCTGACACATTATCCATAGCGCTGGCGCAGCAGGCAACTTCGTCGTGTCTCTCGAGGGAATGAGTCCCAACGCTTTCAAGTCCGTCATGGACATCGACGTGCTGGGGACCTTCAACACTATCAAGGCCACGATTCCGCACTTGCTCCGCAGCTCCTCGCCCCGCATTCTCTTCATCTCGGCCACCTTCCATTATACGGGCATGCCCATGCAGGCGCACGTGGCGGCAGCCAAGGCGTCTGTCGATTCTCTCATGGCTTCGGTCGCGCTCGAGTACGGCCCGCGCGGCGTGCAGAGCAACGTCATCGCACCCGGCGCCATCGCGGACACTGAGGGCATGGCGCGCCTGTTGAGCAGTGAGGAGGAGACGGTGCGCGACTACGAGGCCGGCATTCCCTCAGGGCGCATTGGGACGGTGCGGGACATTGCCGACGCGACAGTCTATCTCTTCAGCGAGGCGGGGACGTATGTCAACGGCCAGGTGATTGCGGTGGACGGCGCGGCTTGGAGGCGGCAGGGCGCCGTGTCGGTTGGCACCGACAAGTCGATGCAGTATCCCAATTTTCTACTGACGGGGGATATTTCGAAGCATCTCAAGGACACGCGGAAGTCAAAGCTGTAGGGGGCAAGGGCCAATCGGAGGCGGGAGGCTGAGGGAATAGCGTTTGCGCGGCTTGGGCCCGTCTCAGGCAAGGGCTTCTCGCCCTGGGCCGGGTTTTTGCGCCGGCACCGCAGGAACGGCAAGATCACGGCTCATGGTGGCACGTATGAGCAATATTTGTCGTACCAACACTATGAACCGATGTTTGGCCTCGATTCATGGCAATTTTCTGCCCCAAACCGCGGCTCACTTCTCCCAGACGTCCTCTGGGAGCGGAGATCGGCTCAAGTCGAGTCTCGCCGAGAGAGCACCAAGATCAGAATGCCATACAAAAATGACCAAAGAACTTAATCGCCATCATAAACCCAATCCCGTCTTGATCGTCACGTCAAGTGAAGCCATGCAACAAATAGGGCGAGAAGTGCGAAATTGTAGCTAGGAAGCTCGATTGGCGCCGTAGACATGTGGATTTCGAATGCGTTGGAGTAAGTTAAATTGCGCCCATTAATGCGCAGGCAGTCGCCGAATTGAATCTGCGCTGCGTCTACCCCTTGTTTGCTGAGGTTTCCAGGCAGCTCACACCATTCCCAGCAAGACTGAATGAGGTGCACAGGGTTTGGATCGCAGCACGGTTTCATCCAACCATCGGGCGCGGTCTGGCTTGGAACGACGGCATAGCTAATGTTTTGGGGAATAGGCAAGGCATCAGGGACGGAGCCCGAAGGACAAGTTAAGTTGACCATGGTGTTAAAAATAGTCGAAGTTGTGGAACGATGTATGGCAGATAAGGAGCACGCGAGTGCAGGATATGTAAAGGTATTAATACGAAGCAAGGTACAGAGTGCAGGGACAGGCGGGCGACGGAATAGGTTCTTCAGCTGGGGAGGAACGGCCCGAACATACGAGTAAGACCAAGGCTTCATTGGCGACTGATATCATGAGGGAGCGGCTCGTCGGCATATGCCTTTTTCAGCTGCACACGCCGTGGTCCTTTTGCTTAAGGTATGGCCTAAAAGAATGACATGGCGCTGACGGGCCCACCCGGGCATCGCTGCGCAATAAAGACCTTCAAATGTTGTGCTGTTCATTCGCCGCAAGAGTCGTCTCACTTCACCTGCTACAACACTTGCACCATAATTCGGAATTGGGCAATGTCCAAAATATCCAAAAGAGATCGCATATAGCACGACAAAGATGGCATTAGGTGACGGGGCTGGAAAAACGTTCGAGGTCAAGAGGCTAATTGCCGACTTACCCAGCCACCTCATTCCGCAATATACCGAGTCTGCCCACGCAGCCTCGCAGCCTGGGTCTACTGGGTCATCAGCAAGGCGTTTGATCATTGTCGGCGATGTCCATGGGATGGCAAACTCGCTGCAGGCACTCCTAGACAAAGTCGGCTTCAACAGATCCGAGGGTGATCATCTGATATTCGTCGGCGATCTGGTTAATAAGGGCCCTGACAGCCCCGGTGTCGTTGACACGGCCATCAGACTTGGTGCCAGCGCTGTGCGAGGCAATCACGAGAATGCCGTGCTACTCGCCGCTGCAGGGTTAAGGGCCGAACTACATCGGTCAGCGTCGGCAGAAGCTGCTTCAGAAGACCTCGGGAATCCAAGCTCGCGAAGCAGTTGTATCAAGCCACGCGGAAACCTCGAAGCTGAAGAGATAAACCGCAACTCCCCCTCAGCGCCCCTGGACACCTCCGTAGCGTCCAACAGCGGCGACAACATCCACCGCATCACAGCAACCCTTCTGACTCCTGCGCAGCTGGACTGGCTCGCCTCTTTGCCTCTGATCCTCCGTGTCGAGTTGCCTGCGCACAACACCTCGCTCAGCCATCTTGTCGTCGTGCATGCGGGCCTCGTTCCCGGCGTTCCTCTAGAGCAGCAGGACCCGCATACAATTATGCACGTGCGCAGTTTCGCGCGTTCAGCTGATGGAGGGCACATACCGATGGAAGAGGCAGGAGACGAAGGTTGGGCTGTCACGTGGGACCGCTGGCAGGAAGCGTGCGAAGCTCCGACGACGGTTGTATTCGGCCACGATGCGAGGCGTCGTCTACAACGGGGCAAGTTCTCGATTGGACTTGACTCCGCCTGTGTACATGGCGGCCAGTTGAGTGCCCTGGTGATTGTGGCGACGAAAGATGGGATTGAAAGCCAGGTCGTGGGAGCAGACTGCGCTGATCCAATTGCAACAAGAGCACCAGAGCAGAAAGCATAGTATAGCAAGAGCCTTAGATATAGATCATTCATTGGTCTAAACTCCCTCAAACATTCTTATTGGCGGCCGTCTGCCGACTTGTGAGACCACATAAATAACACCGGAAGAGGCTTTCATAGGCAGGTGAATTGATCTGGGGCTAGAGTGTCGGTTGGTTCTTTGAAAAACACTTAAATAGAGTTGAGGATGAATGAAGGACTTCCGTGTCGTTCTCTCTTGGACCTGCACCATTGCCTTAGCAAGCTTAGTATAGATGATTTGACAAGGGCTGGTTCTGTTCGGGTGTTCGGTTGCGATTCTTACTTATACTAGGGACTCTACTTGTAGAGGCCGGCACGACTTAAGCCTATGACACGTAGCTTAACGGAGGACGCAACTTCGTCCGATACTACACCTACAAGAGGCATAGAAGACCTTCGTATAAAGGTACATTAGCGAGAATGTTTACGAATATTCTGGTGCCTCATACGATCAGGGCTACTTTAGTAGATTTTAGTCGTGGCGATCCTCCCGGCCAGTGGGACTTAGATTGCAGTGCACCATTGAAACCCCGCAAGGCCACCTGTCCCGACACATTACCCAAAGCTGATGTAGATAAAGCAGGGACGAGGAATTCTCGTTCAATGTGAAAACTTGCGCCTTTGCTCAAAAACTTTATTTGGTACGACTGGGCCAGGAGTGAACCCATAGCTTGCCACGAAATACACGAGAGTCCAACCCGCCCTGGACTTGATCTAGCCTCTCGTCCCTTGGTCCTTCATTTCCGCTTCTTCTATCTTCCCCCCCAAGGTTGTCTTCTCGACAGACAGGTCCAGCCATGCCACAGCTCTACGGTCGTTCAGTTGACCACCTCGGCAAATGGCATGGAGCGACAACGTCAAATCGCATCAGGAATACGATATCGAAGCTCCGAGCGCTTTGGTTCACACTCTTGTCAATCGCATTGATTCTGATCATGGGCGCTGGTTTCATTGCAGAATATAGAGACCACCCAATCATCTGCTTTCAGAGTCTTCTCGTCGCCGGATTCTCACTGGCAATATTCATATCCAACGTCGTCTCGGCATCGCGCACGCCCGCTTCGTCCGCAAATTTTTTGCATGAAACAAATCGCCAGTCTCTGAAGAGTTCGCTTGCGCGACTTGTCTTAGCTGGCCTCTTAGCTTACGATGTCATCGTTGTCGGGTTGGCTGGACTTGTTTGCTGTAATATTGTACTTCTAATGATTCCCGGCAGCCGGAAAGCGGATGACACTGGGCTCGCAATTTGGGCCGCCTTGCTTTACGGGCTGTTACTCGTGGGGTACTTTGGGATGCTAGGGTGGGCTGGCTGGACTGTGGTAGGAACAGCATGGAGAGCACTGGTCGCCAGTCGACAGAAGTCGAACCGCAAGATGAGTTGAGCATGCGACAGGAGTGTATGTTTTGCTGGCATCGCGGTGATTGCCGCCGCTGTTGAACCAGGAGTAAATAACGACACAGATTTTTGGCAGGCCCTCAAAATCTGTGTGCTGCAAATGCCGTCCACTGTTGCCTCATGTGGATTCTTCGGGATCATTGTTGTTTAAAATCACGTTTCTGGATGTCATAGCCTGGACATGGCAAGCGTCCTTAGCATCTCATCTTACAGCTGGATGGGGCTTTGGCGTTGCATTTGCGGGAACAGTCAACCCTTCATGTCACCGTCGGTCACCAAGGGAGGCAAGCCCTTGCGGCGGCAGCCATCAACAGCAATGACACTGGTATCAAGGTCCAGGAGCCGGCATTGGGGCCAGTGGTGTCGCCGAGCCGCATCTCCGCCTTGGCGAGCCGGCCCCTCTTCCTCTGCCGCGACGCCCTGCCGGTGGCCCCCAGTCAAGGCCAGGAACCCTCAGCCGCCCAGTGGGCAGGCTTGACCAGGGACTGCGGCGTCGTCGGGGCCCTCCGCGGGGAACGCCGGCTTCCTGGTGTGTTCATACGTGTGGCGTCTTCCCCACCTCGCTCATTGAACTCTATCGGTTCGCGCGGGCCGTCGCTTGTGCAGACTTGACGACGGCCCGATGTCCAAGGAGTTGGGCACATCTCATCCCCCGTAGAAGCTCGGGCCATTTCTCGCGCTGGGTACGACCGTCGAGGTTTCTGCGCAGACAGCCGCGGCTGGCTGGTGTGCGACGCGATGCGACGCCGTGGGTGTAAGTGGCCGGTTCCCCCACCCTGACCCAGCAACGGAGGCCTGCGGCCGCGAAAGAGAAGCTGGCATGGAAGGCGTGGGAGGTGTAACTCGGGTAAAGTCTGCATAAGCCTGCATAGGATGGGACGAGACGGGAGGGGACCGGGTGAGAATTAGGTTGGCGAGTGGAGGACGGACGGGGCAACGCGGCGGGGAAGCTAGCATCGGGGCTTGCCGTTGTCGGCAACGGCGTTGTTATTTATCATCGGCCAGGTCTCTTGTTCGTCTCTTGTCTTCTCCCCTCACTGCTCTTGTCACCGGTGCTGCTCCGTCGTCTTCTGCGTGGTCGAGCAAGCTGCAAGTCAGTGAGACGGGGAAAAAAAGAAAAAAGTCAATTGCTACTCCCCCACAACGCCACACCCACTCCTTCGGGCCCTCTCGCACGACACCACCGCCTCGCGATGCACTCCAAGCTGCTCCTCGCCGCGGGCCTCTCGGCCGCGGGCCTCGTCGCGGCCGCCGATAGCAGCAGCGAGCGCGTGCTCGGCGTCTACCTCTTCCACCGGCACGGCGACCGCACCGCCAAGGCCTGGAAGCCCGTCAACCTCACGGCCCTGGGCGCCGACGAGGTGCACTCGTCGGGCGACTTCTACCGCAAGCGCTACGTCGCCGCCGACGCGCCCAAGGGGTCGCGCGTCGCCGGCCTCAGCGCCGACACCGCCGTGCTGTCGCAGCTCGAGGTGACGGCCCCCAAGGACGCCGTGCTCGAGAGCTCGGCCCTCGTCTTCCTCCAGGGCCTGTACCCGCCCACGGGCAGCGGCGGCGCCGACGCCCTCGCCAACGGCTCCAAGGTCGAGGCGCCCCTCGGCGGCTACCAGTACGTGCCCGTCGACGCCGTCGCCGACGCTGCCAGCTCGGCCCAGTCTGAGGGTACGGCCTGGCTGCAGGGCGGCAGCGGCTGCGGCAACTCCGTCGTCAGCTCCAACAGCTACTTCAGCTCGGCCGACTACAAGAAGACGAGCGACGACAGCAAGGACTTTTACCAGCGCCTGCTGCCCGTAATCAACAGCACCTACGGGTCCGACGCCGCCAACTTCAAGAACGCCTATTCGAGTGAGTTGCTCTCTTGAACCGTGAGCGTGATATCCAAGTACTGACATGCATGGTCCAGTCTTCGACCTCATCAACGTCGCCACCATTCACAACAAGACCATTCCCGCCGACAACCTCCTCGACAACTCGACACTCGCTCGCCTCTACGACCTCGCCTCCACCCACGAGTGGAACCTCGCCTACAACGCCAGCGAGCCTGTCCGCGCCATCGCCGGCTCCGTCCTGGCGGGCCAGATCGTCGACGCGCTGCAGGCCATTGTCGACGGCAAGTCTTCGGCCCCCAAGTTCAACGCCCAGTTCGGCGCCTACGGCACCTTCATGGCTTTCTTCGGCCTGGCCCAGCTGCCCGCCGCGAGCCCCGACTTCTACGGCATATGCGACTACGCCTCCTCCATGGCCTTTGAGCTCGTCACCTCGGTCGCCGACGCCAAGCCCAAGCCCGAGGACATTAGCGTGCGCTTCCTCTTCGCCAACGGCACCGCCGCCGACAACGCCCTGAAGACCTTCCCCCTGTTCGGCCAGAGCAATGATCTGCTCTCCTGGAACGACTTCAAGGCCGGCATGGGCAAGTTTGCCATTGCCGACACCAAGCACTGGTGCACCCTCTGCGGCAACACTGACGGCCAGTGCGCGAGCAACTCTACCAGCTCCGGCGGCGGCCAGAACACGGGCGGCGTAGCCGCTGACTACGGCGGCGGCATCTCAAGGCCCGTTGCCGGCGTCATTGGCGCCCTCGTTACTCTCGTGGTTATCCTGGGTCTTGAGGCCGCCATCATGCTCTTGGCTGGCTTGCGCCTCGTCAAGAAGTCAACGCTGGCCGCCGCCCGCCACGGTGCCGCGACGAGCGAGGCTGGCGTCAAGTCGTCGTAGGTCTTGCTGAGCATGGGAGAAAATGAGACAGTGCGTTTGGGAAGTAATCAAAAAGATGAGAAAACGCTGCTAAGGCGAACAGCAATAGGGATGGGCTTGTCAAGTCTTTACCCGGGACGCGAAGGAAATGCCAGCCTTTGTTAATTACTCAGATACCATTCAATGATAGCGAGAATGACGTGCCATGAATCGATGGAATCAATGCTGCTAACAGCAGAGCCTCTCATGCAGGCTTCTCACTCCAGCGCACCGTTGAACATTAGTCCTAAGAGCCAAGTGGTATCAGACCCTGACCCTGTATTATTGCCCCCTGACCTTAAAGCCAATATTTTATTACTCGTAAAAAGCCGAAGATGGCTACGCCCACCCCCCGTCGTAGACGCATGACCAGGTGGCTCATCGCAGCCCGGTCATGGCCAACGGGTCGTGGCGATGAAAGAACGCCCTGATGCGCTTCCCGTAAATATCTAGGCCATAGTTAGCATTTTGGAGGACAGCGTTTCGAGACAGTGGAGGCGCAAAATACTCACACATTGGAATGCTCAGTAAGCAAATGGCGACTTGAATGGACGAGATGATGAGGAAGACCTGACGGATGCCGGCTTGGACCAGCCAGTTGTAGGCATACCAAGTCAGGATGAAACTGAAGATATTCTTAAAGATGATCATCAAGGTGAAGCCTTCAACGGTCATGATACCTGCACAGTGAGTGTCAGCCATCGAGCGCTGCGGAAGGAGAAGAAGTAGACCAGATGCGGGATAGCTACTCACGGTATGCGTCGACAATGTAGAGCGAGCTGGCCACGGTGCCAATAACCATGCCTGCCACCTCAAAGCCGAAGAAGAGGAGTGGAACATAGTACTCGTACTTCCCAGAGATGATGTCATCGGCGGAAATTCCGAAGCCGTAGAGTCCAATTCCGCCGGTAATGAGCATGGGGATGACCAGAACAATTCGAAACTCGGGTTCGTAAATGCCCTTGTTCATCTTGGTGAGGCGCCTCACGGTGGTGTCGGCAAGCAAGCCTGAGATGGCGAAGCCGCAGAGGGCGCCAACAAAGGGAGCCGTGTAAGTGTACCCAGCCTTGAGCTCGCCCCAAAAGTAGGGCGGGCCGATGAAGACAATGGCAATGAGCACGCCGATGAAGATGGTCCAACCTATCATTGCGCCCTGGATTAAGCAGGCCCAGACGAAGGCCGGGTTCATGAGCAGCGGGAACGGGCGCAGCAGAAGGACCCAGTAGCGCTCGTCCGTCTTCCTGCCGTCAAAGAGCGACAGGGACTGGACAAACGTCTTCTTGGGCGTGCTGGCATTGCCAAGGGGCTGCATCGCCGACGAGGTAGGGAAACAGACGAAGCCAGAGGAGCGAGCCCGGGGGCCGTCAGCGGTGGTCGATGCCGAGTTGGGGCTCAGCTTGATCTCCTCGGCAGTCTCGTCAATGTTGAGCCTCATCTCCCGACGATAAGCCGTCTCCGGGCAGAACAGGAAGACAAGGGGAAGCGTCAACGCCATGAATATGGAGACGAAGTAAAAGGTCCACTCCCAGCCCATGGACTGGGTAATCTTGCCGACGACGATGGGCGTGAAGAAGGCGCCGCCGAAGACGGCCAAGTTGGTAAAGGCCATGCGCAGGCCTCTCTGGTGGACACAGTACAGGTCGCCAACGGCAGCAGTGAGCAGACTCTCAAAAGGCGCCGTGCCCACCCCCTGGATGGCTCTCGCGGCGGCCATGCTGTTGTAGTTGGTGCCCGTGGAGCCGGCCCAGGCGCTCGAGGCGATGATGATGACTATGCCGATTAGAAAGAGGTGCCGCTTGCCCCAGACGCGGCCCGAGGGGACGAAGAGGACGGCAGCGCAGCCGGCGCCGAGCAGGAAGTAGCCAGTGAGGACGGCCGTCTCGGTCAGAGGGACGACGAAGTGGATGCTCATGACGAGGGTGTTGGAGGCGAGGATGGAGCCGAGGGAAGTGGCAAGAATGCCGGCGAAGCAGAGGCCGAAGGTGATGAGGTCGCGCCTCCATAGCGGCCAGTTAAGGGGGTCGTTGGGGTCATCGGAGGGCTGGGGGATCTGGAGAGGTTCCGGGTCAGCATGTCGTCAGGTGTGTCGTCGACGGAGGGCAGGACATACGAGGATAATAGGGATCTTGCCGCTGGAGTCGCATTTCAGCGACACTTCGTCGGGGGCCGTCCCCTGGAGATGGTTCGGGTCGTCGAAGTAGCGCGTCGTGCCTGGGGAGCAAAGCCATGGTCAGCGCGAAGATGCTACGGCAGTGGTGAGGAGGTTCTCACCTGGGACCTTTTCGCCCGACTTGGGCTCGAGAATTCCAAGTCCCATTGTCGCGATGGCTAACTGGACCAAGTCGTTGAGCGGCAATCAGCGAGAGTGAAGCCAGGACATGGCCGAGGACAGGACAGGAGTCGGTCGGTGGTGTGACGATGCTGAGTTGGGTCTCCGCTCTCGGTCCCTGCGACGAGGAGAGGTGGCAGCAGAGCTGGAATGGCGGAGCGGGAGGGAAGGGTGGCACGACAGCTTCCCAGAGACATGCGCAGCGAATACGCACGCGCCGCCGGGCGCCATGTCGCGCTATCGCACCGCCGCTGCGACGTTCCAATTGGCGGCACCCTTCAGCTGCGGCAAGCCCAAGCAGATCTGGCCACCTCCACCCGTGCGTCCTCATCTTACATACGAATCCCGCCGTGGCTGATTGACTGCCGGCGGTGCATCTTGTTGGCTTGCAGTGGCACCATCTTGCAACGAAAGATCCGAATACGAAGCTCCCCACACGATTCAACCATCCGCCAGGGTCCCTCCAGATGCAGGGTTCCTCATCATTAGTGTCGCCAAACACGGCAATCCTCCACACTACCAAGCCCCGTAGGGCTCGCGTGTGGAGATCCAGCAGGTCTCCAGTATTCTCAACCAACGTCCATGATTGTAAACAGCTGCAAAGTCCACTGAGTATTTGTCACAAGCCATACGGATATATCCTAATAAACACTGCAATTTTGTGGTGGTCACCCTTTTGCATGTGGAGCGAATCCCGTGACAGTATTCCCGTGCTCGCCTCCCGTCATCGCCAGCCATGCATCGACTGGCCTGGCGCTCCGGCCTCATCGACAAGTGAGCAGCCAAATTCCACTGATTCATCATTGTAACTCATGTCGCCTGTCTTGAATTTGCCTTGCGTGGACTAACCATCGCCCCGATCAACCGACCAAACGCGATGAGATTCTCCCCAAGCTCACAGGCAACACGCAATCGGCTCCGCTCACCAGAACGTACCGGATTTTCGGCGCTCCTTAGCCTTCGCAAGGGAAGGCCTCGAGGCCTGACCTCCATTACCTTTTCGCAAACCAACATCGCCCCTGCGGCTGGTCATGGCAAATGCAGGTCCGTAAATATCCTCGAAGATGCCCTCCTTCTCGAGCTTGTCGCAATCCCAACTCGTCTCTTCGCCCAGCTTCATGTCTCGATTCTCCGCGAAAAATTTGTCCGCTCGCATGGACGAGATGGAGGCTTCATAAGAGATGCTCGGGGCGCCCTTCGCAGTCTGCCTGGCCATACGCCATTTCATCCTCTTTTCCTCTTTTCTCCCCGGAACCAGCCACTTGATCATAGTTAGTGACAGCATGCTGTGACACTTCTCTCGATGGCGGTATTGGGCGACATGGCGGATGTTGACACTTTCGACTGTTGCCTTGAGCCTTTCATCTGTTGTGGTCTCAATCATAATCTGGCCCTCTTCATCGGTCCTTCAAGAAGGAAAGCACAGTTAGCCATCAGTCTTATCGAGGGTGATGATCTCTTATTTGACTTACCCCACACAAATAGAAGCAAGCAAGGCCTCTCCAATGGCCATGTGTCTTCGTGACCTTGTAAGGCTGGCGGATTGCGAAACGCAGACTTGCATATCCCACGGCTGTTGCGCACAGTGAATATTAAGGCAAGCGACATCGTTCTCCAATCCTCGGCAATCAGTCTTCAGCGTCTCAGAGTCCACCTCGACCACAAAGTCTTCCTTCTCTGGAGAAGAGCAGGTGAACTCGTAAAGCACCCAAGTGCGGCAAAAACGCCACTTCTCCTCGTCTGGCGCCTGAAGCTCAGCCAAAACTCCCATCTCTGGCCCCGAAGGAGAGAGAAGAGTCGAGAACCCTGGGCATTGCGAGGTCAATTCATTTGCGCTGACACTGTCCACCAGAATTTCCTCAGCCTTCCCGTAAGGTCCTTTAACGCTGGTTTGTGAGCGAGTTTGATCTTTCAAGTGGAGACGACCGAAGTTCAGGCTGATTGAGACATTGCCTGGTGTCAGCTGCAAGACACTGGCCAGATCTTCGGTTCGAGCTTTCGCCATGATCATGCTGTCGCTATACGTTGTTTCAGTCCCCTCCAGTCTCCGCTGTGCAGGCGAAGGCTCTGATGCGAGGCTTACTCCGAGGTCGATGAGGTCTTCGCCGGGGTCAAGGGCCTTGTTGTAGCCTGCAGAGGCATGCAGTGCTGGAGTAATGTTTGCATTTATCCAATCTTGCTCCAGTGTCTCTGTCAATGAATAGTCTAGGACCGTACTTCGTCTCTCGAAATCCAGGCATATCAAGTCGTCGGACTCGTAGAACTGATGCATCGACTTCCTTGTGGGCTCCGCATCGATTGCCAAACTCTTGTCAGTGTCGCAGAGGCCAGCCGCAAGGCACTTGCCTCGAGACCCGATCTCGCTCTCGGGTGTCTTGTCATTTGGCTCATCAAAGAATAGCAGATCCTGTTCAACATCGGTTGATTTCCAAGGCTTCCCCAAATCTTGGAGTGCTGGGCGGCCAACAGCATGTCTCCAAATCTCTACATAGTCCCTGGATGTATGGCAATTCCTTAACTCGACGAGTGCCAAAGCGTCCTCGAATGTCGCGTTGAGCAGGTCTTCAACAGCTGTAGCGGGGCGCCTCCCGCTCTGAAACTGCTCAAGTCGGGGAGCAAGTTCGACGTCGTTGCCAGCGAGGAAGTTTTGCATGTCTAATTGGGCCAGTGCTTCCGATCCACGATGCACTGGCTCCTCGCTTGGCATTTCAGGGTCGTTTGGGTCGCTGGCGTCAATGCTATGAGTACCTGTTACGTCCCTCTGTTCGGCTTCCAAGATTTTCTGAAAGAGAGCATGGACTGCAGAGGGCTGCTTTGGGGGGTATTTGTATCCATCAATGGGAGTGAAAAACTTGACAGCATGAGACGTCAGTCCACCGTTAGATGAATGCGCAGTTCTCTTTGCTCTCAGTGCCAACGCCGTCTGGAGATGGCGGCACTCATCATTGAGGCAGCCCACGTTGCCGTGAACGTAAGTGATCTTGTCTTGTTCGATGCATGACGGCCATGTATGGATAATTGGGGACGAATTGGGATCATGCGTCAAGATGAGATGCTCCTGACGGTCATGCGCATACACCTAGCAGCAACTGTCAGAATTTGTCCGGAATGCACCTACAATCCGTCCAGGGTAACGTACCGCGATGCGAAGGAGGGCATTGAAGGATGCCATTGCCCTATCCACGACTTTGCGGTGAAGGCTGGATCCAAGATAAACCAAATTGGCCGAGAGGTTGTGGGAGATCCGACAGTGAACCAATGCTTCGAGCTCGGCAATGCAGGTCGGAGCGTAAACATGCTTCCACTTCGAGTTCAGAAATTTGAAGAAACGATCGATTGTCCATCCATCCATCGACTCGAGTCCCCGCCAGATAGCCCGATATTTCAGATCGTGCATACTGCACGGGAACCGGTATTTATCGAAGTCCCTATCGTATGTGTCTGCCCCATTATGAAGATGGGACCAGGGCAAGACTCGGGGATCATCTGCCGATGACTTCGATTTGAGAGGAGCGCCGAAGCCACAACTGTTGATCTGACTTAGTCGACCAATGTCAATCAAGTCGCTGTCCTCCCTCACGATGGTGGCGAGGACGCGCTGTATAAACTCCAAGACGGGCTGCCTGTTCACTCGGTCCGTTATCGCCTTGAACCAAGGGACATCGGGCTCGTAAAGAAGCTCGATCACTTCGTTCTGTGTGTCTGCGTCAGTTCAAACCTTCTCAGCAACCTTCAATAAAACTTCTTACGTCGGTGAAGGCTCCTGTAACTAATTGAACGACAAAGCGCACGCCCTTCGGGAGCAAAGGCGGGCTGCAAGAGATGTAGAATTCGGCAAAGCCGCGTGGAGAAGCCATCGAATGCTTTGTGTGTGCGCTCCAGCGGCGAGCGGAAGTAGTTAACGCTCAAGATCGGGGCCGTTCATGCCTAAGTGTACAGTTGTTATAGGCTGCGAAGGAGAGATCTTTGCACATTGCAGAAGGGCAAAAGATGGAAAATGAAGGTGTGTTGTATTGGAAAGAAAGCAAGCGCGGCGTTTGACGCGGCGAGAAGAGAACGCAAGAGATGACCAACGGTGGCAGGTTCGGCCCACTTCCAATCAATGGACTCAGGTTCGAATACCCAGGGTAGGGTGCCTGAGGCAAAATACCTTACTGTTGCGAGGGAGACTTCTATTCACTGGTCTAGGTAGAGTTCGAAGGGGCTCCAAGCTGCGGTCTGTGTGCTGCCTCCAAACTCAAGTGTACACAGTTCGTTGCTGGGCGAGGTAGAGGCCGTTTGCTGCTGACCTGCCTCGGGCGGATCCTCAACGGTGTCATCGCTGCCGGCCGAGCAATGGATGGAGGAGATGCCGGAATCTAAGAGCGTCTCTCATATTAACAAGTCCCGGTCTCGCCCTGGAAAATGCTTCCTGTGCCCTTCTGGAGCCATTGTCCAGCAGATCTTCTTTTCGAAGCCCTCTCAGCCGTCACATATCACAGTGCACGGTTCTGGGACTCGTCCTTCAAGCACAGACATTATATTCATGACCAGTTGGGGTATCCTGCACGTCTCAAGGATAATTCGAAAAGTAGACGGTACGTGTACCATCACGCCTGGTTGCTCGTCTCCCACCTTCCAACATCTCTCCGTATTTCCTCCTTCCAGAGCAACTGCAGGCGAAGCAGTAGTATATAGAGAAGAGAGCCAGCCACCGCCAGAGATGGCATCTCATTTCAAATAAAAATTGCGTCAAGTCAACGCCCCGAGCGCCTCGCCATGCTGTCCCTGTTCGCTGCGGCGGACCAAGGGGTGGCGCATACTCGTCCGTAGGCTTGGTTAAGTGTCCGTTTTTCTAGTGACTGAGAATCAGAAATGGAAAAATGCGGGGAAAGAGAAGGCAAGGCGGCAAATGTAATCGCAATGCCAACATCTATGTGCTGTGCAGTCGACGAGGCTCAATCGGTGTATGTACAACTCCTCGGTTTAATCGACGCAGCCATGAGCAAGCTGAGGTTTGCAAAAGTAGAAATGCAGCGCTGTGAATCAAGTCCATGATCCAACCATGTGGTGGCGGAAACCATGCCAGCTATTGGGCGTCCTTGACGTTCTTCTTGACGTTGAGAGCCCATTTGAGCTTGGACAACGCCTCCCTCGACTCATGCAGCAACCTCTCTTGCTCCTCCTCTCTCCTTCTCGCGTTAGTCTTGATATCTCGGAGGTCGTCGTCTTGCGTTTTCTTGTACTCCTCAAACAGCCGGGAAATTTCGTCCTTTTCGCGTCTGAGTTTTTTAATGTTGTTATCCTGCTGCTCGCACAGGTCTCGCAGAGTCTGAATCTTTTCGTCGTCCGATCGCCGTTCTTCGACAATGTTTGTGATGTCCCCTCTCATCTTGGTGACGGCGCGCTTGACTTCGTCGCCCTGATCTCGCCAGTGGGACGAGATGGCATTGTATCGGCCTTCCAGCAACTGGGCGTAGCTCGTTGCCTCTTCCACCTGGGCCGCCGACTCGGTCCTCACCTTGTCCAGCTCGTTTTGCCAGCTCTTTTCTCGTGTCATGGCTGCCACTGCCTTCTTCTTCTCCGCGTCGACGGTCGCAGTCAGAGTTTCTACCTGACGCTCCTTTCTCGCAAGCAAGGTTTTTGTGACGTTGGCCTCCAACAGCCGGCCCTCGTAGTCGCTTATCATACGCTCCATCTTGTCCTCGATAAGCTTGGCCGCCTGCTTGGCCTCTTCGGCGCGCAAGCGCTCGATCTTGATGTCTCGCTTCAGGGCGTCATTGTCGCTGACCAGCTTGTTGATGACGCGGCCCGTCTTCCCAAGCCCAGCCTTTCCAATCGTCGAGTCCCACTGGTTGTTGTCCGGTTCGGTGCCGTCGGAGACAGTGGATGCATCGTGCACGGGCGTCTGTTCCACGGCGCGAACGCCATTTGTGTTCCATCTGACGGGCGTGTCGTGGCTCGCCTCGCCCCTTAACCTGACGGCCGGCGGCGTCCTGTCGTACTGGCTGCCTCCCATGGCGGAGGAGCCGCTGGCGCTGCTGTTGACGCTGCTCGCGAAGGCGCTTCGCCTGCTCTCGGGGCTCGACTCTGAACCCTCGAGGCTCGGGACGCTGCGGATGGTGGCGGTCCTTGCCAGGGCGTGCTTCGCGGCGTTTCCGCGCGCCTGCATGCTGTTGATTGCGCCGGTCGTGGCGGGAGTCAGCGTCCTCGCGGGCGAACCATCTAGCTCGGGCTCGTGGACGGCCAGTCTCGCGGCTGCACCAAGAGACTCGGGGTCAGCTACTTGTTCGGCAAAGGGGCAGTGTGCCTGGTTGCTGCCAGACGGGGAGAGCCGAGCTTAGCGTGCACGAGGAAGATGGGCGCCTCGCTGTGGGTGCTCGTACGTCACTGTGTGGGGAGGCGAGGGCAGTACCGTGCGCAGTGTCCCGGTGAATGGCAAACTCTCGCTTCTGCAAAGGGTTCCGGGGCATCTCGCGGCCTGAGCGCGGCGTCGCAGCGGGTGATGCTGGGTGGTGACGACGGGTGCAATGAGCGGCTGCCGATTTTTGGCGGCTTGGAGTACTGGTGCGTACGAGTAAGGCACTCGTAGACTGACGTCCGGGCAGGCGGTGGAGGTAGCTCGGCGGGCACTCCTGGGTGAAGCACTCGTGCTCGTAGAGTGTGCCTTGGCTGCCCTGCCGTTGTACAAGTATGCCGACCGGCGCGTTGGAGTCGACCACCTGACAGTCGTGCAAGGAAACCGAGAAGGCGTGTCAACACCAGGGGAGGTGCAGACGCTGGCGTGTTGTAAACTCCATCGGTCCAGCAATACAACAGAGCCCGGCCCAAAATGGGCACTGGGTTGCTTTTCTTCAACGTCACAATACGACAGCGCCACGCGAATCCCTGCGCCGAGCCCCTGGTCCCTTGGTCGTGGCGCTCGCGGGGCACCTAAACAGCGCTGGCTGGCGGTGGCCCAGCAACGGCCTGCCGCAAGGTGCGCCCGCAATCAACAGCGCCTGGTCCATCCGCTCGTAAGCTAGTGAAGCACCTATGAGTTGTTACAGCAATAGTCGAGACGCGTATTGCTCATGTTGGAGGTTCAAGCGCTTGCATTGTGCAATGTATGCGTCGCCAACAAGCCCCTGTCCAGGCCTGTAACATCGTCAGGTGCAGGCCTATCATCCCCAGCGCTTTCATTTCACGATACCGCCCACCGCCACAACCTGAGCTCTCTCCGTCCTTAAATCCAATCTGTAGCAACTGAGACACAGGGGTAGCCCTTGCTGGCCTGGCTCACGATCTGATTCCCGTCTACTGCGTACGGCGCAGAGTAATACATTGATACGTCTTGCAGTGAATCTAGTCCTCGCACAATGTGCATAGGTGCGATATTCAAAGCCGTCAAACGTCTGTCTTGCTCCCAGAGTTTCGGTCTTTGCTCTCGACACAGGTATCCGTACAACTGTTCTCGGACATGCTTACATGCCATCACCCAAATCCCGTTCTTGAGCCGCGGTCTTCCCTTCACGGCCCGCTCAAACATGCGCGAAAGCCACATTTTCCTGTAAACGCCTGCCCGATGCCGTTGTCGTAGATGTAACGATACGCTCGCGTCCCTTTCAGCCCTGTCCAGTCTCACGTCGCGATGGCCGTTGCTGCTGCCGGCGGTGCCGCTCCCTCGCCCTCGCTCTTGGTGTTGGCCGTCTCCAGGAACGCGGGCCGGTATTTGGCAAGATACTTGCCCGCCATGGGTCGCGAATCTTCAACTGTAAAGCCAACAATGTCAGCAATCAAAACTTGCAGGCGGGACCTCGTCCAACTTACACTCTGTCCAGATGTCCTGCACAGTATCCAGAGCTATGTCCTTGATCGGCGGCCGCATCATGACCAGGTACAGCAAGCTCGTCAAGGCCAGTTGCGTGACGCTGGGGTCACGGCACATGTGCTTTACCCGTGAGAGAATCGTTCGGTTCAACTCGGGGATCTCGCTCAGAAATCGTGTTAGGATCTTGTCCTGCGGGTGCAAGTACGGGAGGAACCCATCAATCAGTCGCAAGGTGCACTTCTCGTAGTACATGGGATGGTCGCCCACACTTCGTCCTTGAATCTTGTCGTTGTACCATTCCTCGCAAAGCCATGACACTGCGACGTCAATGTGCTTGCGGAAATCCTCCATCACGTAGTTGTACAGCACTTCTCGGATGTTGGCGTTGAGAGCCGCTGGTCGAGACGCTTCCTCTGCTTCTCCCTTGACAGAGATTTCCTCCAGACCCGCGGACGAGCGGGTTGCTAGGCGTGTGAGAATAGACATCCACGCATCCCGGCTGCCAGAGCTCGCGGCAAGCCGATTGAATCCGGCCTTCTCCCTCTTGACAGCTGGCTCCTCGAGAGACTTCATCATCTCTACTACTCTCGCGACCGTCCCGCTGCCTGCACTGAGCGCCGTCTCGGCTGTCAGCTCCGCGGGTTGGGGGAGAGTGAATGATGCCAGAGCCAGATTGCCATCCAAACCTGGAAGCACGGGCGCTGCTGATGCCCCATCCAGCTTGTTGAGGATCTGTTCCGTGTCCTCCGCTGGATAGAAGTCCGGCTCATAGTCGTCATCATCATCGTCGACATCCAGCGGCGCGGTATTGGGATTCAATTCAGGGGGCGGGGCGTTTGCCAGCTCATGGAGGCGGCCGCGGACGCCATCGACGGCTTTCGTCAGCACCTCTGCATCCAGTCCCGCGAGGGCCGTCACGGAAACCTTGGCGACCAACGCAAGCGGCAGCTGTGAAATATCAAAGCTCTTGAGCTCATCGTTGCTGATGAGGGTGAAGACGTCTCCGAGGCTATGTTGGCCGGGTCCGAGTGGTCGGATGGGAATGTGAGACCCCGCAACTCGCAGGCGCTTGGCTTCGAGACCTTCCTGCAGCTGCACCTCCAATGGCCTCTTCCTACCTGTTTCATCGAATATCTCCGCCACGCTGCGCATCATGCGCTCAATATGCTGCTGTATCCGCGGCACTATAGGATTGTGGGGGTCTCTCTTGCTAAGATGAATCATCAAGAGCCGCGCCGTCTTCTCCATAGACCTCACCCTAACCCGCGTCTTTGACGTCATGGGTGAGTTGGCGGCCTGAAGAGGGTTGAAGTTCAATAGGGCGTTGAGGATTCGTCCCGAAGTGGCGGGCCGCGTCCGCACCAGGATGGACAGGCAGTTGAGGGTCGCGTCCACGATAAGAGCATCGCTTCGGGATGGTGAGCATGGGATTCATTCGCATGTGTTGGGGAGATCCTACCTGCTCTCTTGCAGAACACTCAGCATACGATCCAACAGACCAGTTGCTTCTGCCTCAAGGTTACGTGGGTCGAGTGACTGATGATTCGGTGGGACCTTATCCAAAGACACATCGAGTGCACCGCCATGCTTGGAGTTGCCGTCAGTAACATTCGTGCAGTGCCAGTGTGCCAAAACCTACTCGAAATTCGGAGCCTGCCGCCACGCTCTGGGCCAGGACCACGCGTTGGGCGAACTTGATGCAGCTGATCCTTACGGATGGCGCCGCAGTGTCCCATATCCGCAGTATTCTTTGCTTGATGCCCACCATCGTCTCCCATGTGACCGTATCGTATCCGTTGTTAATGCTGCAGAGTTTCGTCAGCATTGTCGTCCGAGAATGGACTCCGAAAGGCCACCGCTTACATCCATCGCATGGCCAGCGGGTATATGCTCGCCGCTGCCTGCATAACACTGCGCAAGACTTGCGCATCCTCTCTATCGTTATCGGCCAGCGCCTTGAGCGTCGTGAGCACGTAGAGCTGCATCGTCTCCTTCTCTCCATTCGGCAGCGCAGGCGTCGAGAAGGCCTCGGCCAGAAACTCGGCCCCCCATCGTCGCAGCTCAATCGGTGCAGTAGGGCCGATGATGGGTAGTATGCCCTTCACCACGCTCGGGTAGTATTTGACATCCCCCAGAACGAGCTTGCGGGCGTCGTTGAGCTGGCGGACCTGCTCAGCCACGGACAATGTCGAGGCCGTCGAAGTCATGACGCTCGAGCAGCCGCTGCTGCTGCGCAGAGGCCTGCAGGTTTTATGATAGGTGTGATCGTGTAAGCATGTGAAGCTGCCGGATCAGGATCATGGGCGCGAGCCAGCTGCCCGGCGCGTTCGTGATGTCGCTACGGTTGCTGGTTGCGCGACTGGGTTTGGCGGCTAGAATCAGCTGTGCTATCGTACTCTCATGCTCCGAGCGGATCGCGAATGCCGTCCAATTCTCGTTTCGAACGGTGTTGGCGACGACTGCAGCTTTTGCGCAGCGCGCAATAGTCAAGAGGGTATCGCGATATCGCTTCCGGCTGTCGTCCAACAGGTGTGTGTTTCTTTGGTGTGCTTGGTACAATTCAACTGAGCAGCAAGCAGAAGGTTTGGAGAGCCGCTGCCACGCCTGACGCGGGTCCATGACCAACCCCTGTCGCTGAGGATCCATCAGGCACCCCTACGTCAAGCGTATTTAACCGAGCATGAGCCGAGAGGCTCTGCGCTACGAGTACTGCCACTTCGTCGTCGATGATCATGCCATCTACGGACCAATCCTCAAGGCTGTAGCCACGAGTCCTGATCCCGTCGCAAACGTCTATCGCCGTCGAGCCTCGCCAAATACTGCGGTTGCAATCGCAATTGCGCCAACATGCCAGGGTGAGCGCCCTCCGTCCCCGCCGCTCCCGAGCCACATGCTAAGAAGACATCCCATAGAGCGCACTCAACGTACTACGACCGGCGCCTGCGCCAGGGTCCAGCGCTCGTTCGCGCTCGAAGACCATATCTGCTCAAGAATTCGGTCACAGGCTTGGGGCTGTTGGCAGTCGTGGGAGGCATCTGTACGTCCAATGCGCCGTTTAGGGCCCTACGGAATGATTAACACAGGTCGCAGACTATTACACTCTCAAGGCCGTCGGCCAAGATGACTTTGAAGATGTCAAGGTGCCCGACGCGCCTCAGAAGCCGATGGCGACGAAATAGAGCGACGGCCAGGGAGAAACCGAGACATTCCTGATGAGCAGGTGCTGGGCTTTGGATTAGCCAAAGTCCAATTTACATCCCGGCGCGCAAACGCAGTGATGCCTCACGCCTCGGCAGACGAAGGAAAGCAAGGAGGCAAGAAGCCAGGCGATGAGGTTGGTCTTTCTCATTGAGGCAATCTGCGGCGGGCCTCGACGCCGTTCATGATTCCGAACTGCTATGTACAGTAACACCACAACGCACCACCTTTTATAGATATGTACGAATAGGGCAGGCGATGCCACCAACACCAAAAATGCAGTCCCTTCATTTGAGAATATCAACTGTGAGCCGTGTCTTGCTCCACTTGTGCCTCGCAAGATCCGCGCGCTGTTGCCCCAGTCCGACCACCACCTAATCGTCCCAGCTCCAACAACACTGCAAGGTGGTACAACCATGTACAAAAGATTATGAAAAAAAAAACAGGCAGGAGCCGACAGATCCACTTGGGTATCACAAATTCCGATTGCAGAGAAAGGCTAATCGTCAAAGGGCCAACCCTCAACGATCCGCCACAGGTAATAGGCAGGTCCGGTCTCTAAGCCGCCGCAGTCTTCGGTCCGCGGCCCAGATTTGGAATGCTGCTTACTCGCTTCATCTGATGTGCAGCTGGGTTCAATATGGTCCGCGCCATTTCTGGAGATTCTGACTTCCGGCTCGACGGAACAGGTGATCGGTGTGCTGTGGCCTGGCCGTCGAAGGTAGCTTTGACATCTGCTGGAGGCGGGGCGTTCACGGCTTGATGGACTGGGCCCTCGGGCAGGTGCGCGGGCTTCTGCTGCTGCTTATGAGCCGAGTGGTTCGGGTTGGCCCACGGCGTGTCCTTGATGAATTGCTCTCCTGCGGGGCCGAGTCGGGGAAACGTCGTCGGCGCGTGGTACTCGTCGCGGGGGTGGTAGTGAGCCAACGGCTTCTGTCGTCCCCGCCGAACCTGCTGAAGAGAAGGGTCAGGACAAGTCCTCAAGCTGCTAGACTGCGGGTTCAAGTCATACGTCAATGGCACCGAAGTCGGCTTCTAACTCGGCTGCCGATGCTCCCTTGAGCTCCGGGCCGGCCGGGAAACCCTCAAACTTGGCCAGGCCTGCCAGTGTCGAAACCTCCGTGTTGTACGCTATGGCGTTCCTGACTCGCTGCGCCGGGTCCTTGGGAAACAGCAAGCCGTAATCAGGCAGGCTATGGGCGCTGCGCCGAGCGCTCTGGACTTCGTACCATTGCTGGTTCAGTTTCTCCAAGGCTTGCTCCCTCTTCTCGCGCATGGCTTGGTAGAACTGACTCCAAATCTGCGCACGCTGTGCCACCGCACGTCTCTCGTGGGCCTGCATCCGTAAGTCGAACTCTGTGTTGATCTCGTGCAGCCTCTTGTTCAAACGGTCGTCGATGCATTTTTTCATCTTCAAATATTCAGGGTGGGTTGGCTCGTCGGCAAGCAGGGATCGTTCTTCCTCTTCCAGGCGCTGTAATCGGTCCTTGTACAATCTGCAGAGGCGTGTGAGCCGCGTCAACAATGCGACCAAGAGGTATCGGTACGAACCTGTCTCTAAAGGTGCTGAACATCTCCTCAATGTGTGTCCAGTCCTTGAAGGCGGCACTTTTCCGCTCCACTGCGTACTCGTTAGTTGCGTGCCGGTTCCGGTAGGAGATGGAACACCTACTCTCTTCAATGTTCTTGGCTGCGGCATCCGCCTCTTCTTCAGCATCGCCGTCGGGCTCCTCCTCGTGGGTTTCTGCCTCGTCCTCGGCGGTGGCGTCTGGTTGCTCATCTCGAGCGTCGCTATCTGCCTCGACAGGCGTGTCAACAGCAGACGCGCCTCTCCGCTTTGAGGAAACACGCGAGAATTTCTTTGTCGCCCTCGTTTCTCGTTCCGGAGCCTCGGCGGGCGTGTCTCGGTTGGACGCGGAGCCAGCTTCATCCTCGCCTCCCGACTGGTGGCCGCTCTGCGGGTTCGCCGATGTGGTATCGTCTTCGTTCATGGGCGCTTCATCATCGACGTCGGCGTCGGCGTCGGCATTGGCGCTCGGGGGTCCCACCGAAGCAGTCCGTTTCCTAAGCGGCTGGTCTGACTCGGATTGATCGGCCACCGGGGATCTTTTCCGCTTGCGCTCCAGTGACTCTCGCTTCACCTCCTCATCAATGCTCGTATTTTGCGTCGTGACGGGTTTCGTGGGCGAGTCGCCTACCCTGCCTGGGCTGGAGGCGACTGATGCGTCGTCGCCGGAGAGCGAATCGTCGTCGTGTGCGTCAGCTCTGGCGGTCCGGCGCAGCTTGCTGGGGGTGTGCTCGAAGACTTGGCCGTTGTTGAATTGGTCGACAACCACGTCCCGCTGCCTCTGGTTCTTTGGTGTGTCGTACAGCCGCTCAGTCTCTGCCTCGGTGTCGTTGGCATCCGAGTTGACGTCGGAAGCAGCGTCGGAGAGGGCGCTGTCCGAGTCGGACCCCGCGTCGTCGGGCTCTTTGTGGTCGTCGCCACTGAGGCTCGAGTTGTCGCCGCGGGCATCGAGCTGCATGTGTTCGATTTCGTCATTGGCGTCGCTGAGGGGGCTGGAGACGTTGCTGTCCTCGACGTCGGCCCCAGCAGCCGCCGACGGCGACAACGCGCCGGGCGCCGGAGCAGTGGCCGCCATGGCGATGTCGGGCGGAGACACTCGACAGTATTCAGGGAGGACGCGGGTCGCGAGGGCTCAGTTGCGGCGCGGGAGGCGCTGGCTCGTCGCTGGGCTGGCCCGAGCCGGCGCAGAAGTGGAGGCAAAGCAAGACGCCGAGCAGCGGCACGCAAAGACGAGATGCTGCCGCGCGGAGTCTGGCAGCGCAATTCGGGTCCGACAGATCGGAAAGGGCTTGGGAGAAGCGCAGGGGGAGCACTCGAGCGTTGGTGGTTGCGCTGGCGGGAGAGGGAGCAGGACGGGGAGAGAGCGGGAGAGGGAGGGCGGAGACGGAGTGGAGGGTGCAGCAGCTGCTGCAGGCGGTTTGTGCTGGCAGCTGCAGCGCCCCGACAGCGCCAAAGTCAGCCGAGAGCGGGCTGGGGCGGGCGGTCAGCGGCGGCAGAGACGCCCTCATGGGCCGGCCGCCAATGACGCACGCGAGGCTCTGCGCTTGGCGTCGCCAAAATTCTGGGTCCAGCAGCCGACCGTCCGCATTTTTTTTTCCTGTGGCCGCTGGGAAGCTGGTGTCTGCAAGCCTCGTCCGACCCTTTGCTGGCCACATTCCGCCCGCAGCCATTCGAGATGCCGAAACGGTGAGTCGAGCTGCAATTGCGATTCCTCTGCCTGGTCCCCTGATTTTGCGCTGCCGTTTGTGCGTCCCGTTGGCTGACACCTCGTGCAGAGGAGCGTCCGCGCTCGGCGTTGCCTCCAAGGCCATCGACCCCACCCTTGATGCGCTCTTCGCGGCCAGTGTACGTTGCCTCGAGCACGCTCGCCGCGGTTTTGCAATTCGGACTGGCTAACTTCTGTTGCAGGCTGGTCCTGTGAAGGCACCTGCCAAATCCCGCTACTCGGCGCTGTTGGAGCAGAAGCCCCAGCCTGAGCCCCAGCCCAGAGCCGTGTTGGTAGCCGACGATGAGGGCGACGAGCAGGAGGGTGATGACGAAGTGCTCTCCGAGATAAGCGAGGAGCTGGACTATAGCGACGACGACGAGGACGAGGACGAGGACGAAGATGCTGCAGGCGTGTCCGGTGAAGGTGATGGCGAGGACGACTCGAAGCCAGAGTCCGACGAGCAGGTCGCCCCAGCCGCCGCGGTTGAGTCGAGCGAGCCGAGACGAGAGCGGAAACGCAAGAGGAAGCACGACAATGAGGATCTTGAGGCCAAATACCTGGCCGAATTGACCAAGGACGACGAGCCCGCGCCCCTGGGCAAACGCCTCAAGGCTCAGCAAGAAAAGGGCGAGGACGACGACGAAGTCGCCAATGCAGTTCCCGTACACGAGTCCCTCGCCGCCGAGTCCGGTGTGTCGGATGTGGAAAAGGCATCTCGCACCGTCTTCCTCGCCAACGTGTCCACGGAGGCCATCTCCTCCAAGCAAGCAAAGAAGACGCTGATGACCCACCTGTCATCCGTCCTTGACGAGAAGGACACTCCGCCTCAGAAGCTCGAGTCGATCCGTTTCCGATCTGTCGCCTTCTCCACGGGCGCCATGCCCAAGCGCGCTGCCTACATCACCAAGTCCCTCATGGGCGCCACCACAAAGTCCGCCAACGCCTACGCAGTCTTCTCCTCCCCTGCAGCCGTGCGGAAGGTCGTTGCCGAGCTCAACGGTACCGAAGTCCTCGGCCGCCACATCCGCGTGGATAGCGTCGCCCATCCTAGCCCCATGGACCATCGGCGATGCGTCTTCGTCGGCAACCTCGGGTTCGTCGACGACGAGACAGTTCTCAACACGGACAAGGAGGGTAATACGGTTGAGAAGAAGCGCAACAAGACTCCCTCGGATATCGAGGAGGGCCTATGGCGGACATTTGGAAAGAAGGGCAAGGTCGAGAACGTCCGTGTCGTGCGAGATCCCAAGACGAGAGTAGGCAAAGGCTTTGCCTATGTGCAGTTCTACGTGAGTCCGCTACCCGTCTCGCCGTTGTGCTTGGGCGTTTCTAACCTTCAGTAGGATGGAAATGACGTTGAAGCCGCTCTGCTTCTCAACGAAAAGAAGTTCCCTCCGATGCTTCCTCGTGCGCTCCGCGTCACCCGCGCAAAGGACCCGCGCAAGACGGTCTTAGCCCAGGAGCGCTCCAAGGCAAAGGCCAATGCCGCCGACAGCGCCACCCGCAACACCAAGTACAAGGCCAAGATCACGCCCGAGCAGCAGGCCGCTGCGGGACGTGCCGGCAAGCTGCTCGGCCGCGCGGGCGCTGCGATGCACCGCAACAAGAGCCGCGGTGACGGCGCGCACGCAGGGATGAAGACGCCGGAGCAGATTGTCTTCGAAGGCAGAAGAGCCTCGTCCAGGGATGCACTCCCCAAGGATCTGAAGGGCAAGAAGTCAAAGGGCAAGCCCGGCAAACCGCAGAATCGGAGCGCCCGCAGGGCGACTGCGTGGAAGAAGAAGGGCTCGGCTTAGTCTGCCGGCGCCACGGTGGCATTGCGAACCTTAAAAGTTGAGCATGTAGAAGCTTGTGTAAATAAATACCCCGGTATGCCTCATACATGAATAGGAAGACACGTAGTCACCATGACTACTAATACCTACCTCGCTTCCACTTTCTATCCTGGAGTTTGCGCCGAGAAGGTCCTTGATTCGCAGTAGGTCAAACCAGGGAAACAAAGTATCAGAGGCATAGAGAGGGGATATATCAACATCAAATTGCCTGCCTGCTTATACATGAAGCTGAATAACATGATCTCGCGCCGTGTAGATTTGGTCCAAGAGACCGGCTCCCAAACGATTATAGGGCCACCTCAATGACGACTATAGACATCTCATCGCAACCAGGCACTGGGCACGGTCAACGGCCTGAGCAACCTCGGCACGTCTCCAACCTGCGTGCGTGCCGATATGCTTTTCGCAGGAAGAGTTGCGCTGTGAGGTCAACAAGCTGAGCGGGTACAAGTCCCAGGGACGAAGCGAAACACCCTTGTCCGACATCTAATACTCAACCTCCTCCTCGGGCTCAAACGAATCAGCAGCAACCTCCTCGTAGTCCCTCTCCAAAGCAGCAAGATCTTCGCGGGCTTCGGTGAACTCTCCCTCCTCCATGCCCTCACCAACGTACCAGTGCACGAAAGCACGCTTGCTGTGCATGAGGTCGAACTTGTGGTCCAGTCGGGACCAGGCCTCGGCGATGGCGGTGGTATTGGACAGCATGGATACGGAGCGTTGAACAGCTGCAAGACCACCCTCCTCGGGAGGCGCGGGAACGGCCATTGGCTTCTGGTAATTGATACCGAGCTTGAAACCAGTGGGGCACCACTCGACCAAGTTGAAGGATGCCTTGGCCTTCACAGCAGCGATAGCAGCAGTGCACTCGCGAGGGACGACATCACCGCGGTACAGCAGAGCAACAGCCATGTACTTGCCGTTTCGTGGGTCGCAAACGACCATCTGGTTGTTGGGCTCAAAACCTACGACGCGTCATTGGCTTCGGTCATGCTTGAAGATTAAGTCCCACGCAACTTACACTGAAAAGTCAGGTCGTGCACCTTGAAGCCCTCGTGAGCACTTTTGGCGGCAGAAACTACGGGGGCGTAGCTGATGAGAGGATAATGGATTCGGGGGTAGGGGACCAAGTTGGTCTGGAACTCGTTCAGGTCGACGTTGAGGGCGCCATCGAAGCGAAGCGATGAGGTGATGGAGCTGACCACCTGCGCAATCAATCGGTTGAGGTGGTCGTACGAAGGCCTAGGGATATCGAGATTTCGGCGACAAATGTCATAGACGGCCTCGTTGTCAACCAGAAAAGTACAGTCGGAGTTCTCGATGGTGCTGTGAGTTGACAAGACGGCATTGTACGGTTCGACAACGGCTGTGTTGGTGCGCGGCGCGGGGTAGACGGCAAACTCGAGCTTCGTCTTCTTGCCATACTCGGTGGCCAGACGCTCAAGGAGCAGGGCGCCGAAGCCAGATCCAGTACCACCGCCGAAAGAGTGGAATATCAAGAAGCCCTGAAGAGACTGGCAGTTGTCTGCCGTTCCGCGCCTCAGTTAGTGCCCAAACACATGGCGCCGCGCATTGTAGGTCCCGGGACAAACGTACCGGCAACGCGGCGAACGCGGTCAATGACATTATCAATCATCTCCTTGCCAACAGTGTAGTGGCCACGGGCGTAGTTGTTCGCTGCGTCCTCCTTCCCGCTGATCAAGAGCTCGGGGTGGAAGAGCTGGCGGTAGGCGCCGGTTCGAATCTCGTCGATGGGGGACGGGTCAAGGTCCATGAAAATGGAGCGAGGGACATGCTTGCCGCTGCTCGTCTCGGTGAAGAACGTCTCGAAAGATCCCGGGTCGCCAATGTCCTTGGCATTAGGGTCAGGTCGGCCATCGTGACCGAGACCATGCTCCAGGAGGTAGCTGTAGCATTGCGGTAAGCATCATCTGCGTCGAGAGCGACGAACTTGGTGAGGACGGCGAAGAGGGGCTCTACATACAGCTCCCAGGCAGAGTTACCCAGTTGGGTACCAGCCTGCCCCAGGTGAAGGTGAAGGATCTTGCGAGCAGCCAGTTAGCGAGTGGTGGTGATGGCACGACAGCATGTCTCAGGGGATCAATTGGAAACCCATTGGCCCTGGATCATCACGGGCAGACGCGCCCAGCTGTTATCACCCCTGGAGACGTACCTCGCCCTTCATTTTGTTTGAACAATGTCACGAACCGATCGATGGCAAGCTTGGTCTGGCAAAGCTCAAGGCAGCAGATAAGAGATCCGCGCAGCGCTTGCTGTGAGAGGAAGCAGTGTCAGTGATGGATTCCCTCCCCACTGCATTGGATGTTCGGACGACCTGGGCATGATGTTGGCGGGGTCGAAGTCGTCGCCAGGGGGGCTTTAGTGGGGTTAGAGAGGGGATCGAAGTGGTATTCGGTACCCGCGATTGCTAGGGGCTGCTGCCGTCAGGCTGGGTTTAAGCGACCCCTCACCGCCAATTGTCCGCAGCTTTGTCTCGCGATGCAGGGGGTGGCTTGCGCTCGAACCTGAGTCCCCCTTGTCGGGCACATTGGATGCGCACTCGTAGTGCAGCTGCATCTAACGGGAGACGTACGAATGGTCTCTCCATCGCTTCACGCAGTCAATCAACTCGACTACGCAAGATTACGAAGCTGGGAGCACGGCTTGATGCTTTCAAGGTACCTCAGCTACGAGTAAGGTTATGTGCCTTGCCAGTTAGCGGGGGGGCACGGGCCGCTGCTGGGACATGCTAATATTTCGTGCCCCTCTTCCACTGTCATCCTAGTGCAGCCGCTCCCGCCTTGGACGTTACTTACTCCTACTGTAGGCCTTACACCTACACTGCTCATGAGAGCCGCGCAGCTATCAACCACGGCGGCAGCACGTCCCTGAAAACCGTATCCGTACTTTGCTGCAAGGCGCCTCATATTGACTAGCGCGCAGCTTAAAGCTGCAACACATGCACCATGGGTCCACATCATGCGGGGTGTTACGGTCTAGGGTAGGCTACGCTAGTGCATTTTCGAATCATCCACGGCGATGCCTCACATGAAACCACGTGAAAAGACACCCTCTGAAAGTAGGCTGGCCCGGTGATGGCGACATTATCTATTATGTTGTTCGTTTAACAATTAAGTTTCCTTTTTTTTTTTGGGCCCTAGTCGCCCCAACGAACTCAATTTCATTGCAACAGGGTATCATAGACAGGTTCATCGTCCCAGGTCTTCGCATGGAAAGGCTCGT
>JALHCE010000075.1:0-135286 GCA_024340795.1 Tolypocladium amazonense
TTTTTTTTCACTTAAAGAAAGAGAAGGCAACGGAAGCCCTTTGCCACGTGGCCGAGAATCCGGACGGTTGGCGGCGTGTAAGTGATGGCCATGCCCCACCCCAGGCTCCAGCCAATCGAAACGCGCCAAGTTCAGAACTTCACACTTGTGGCCACTGGCCATTCTGTCGGCTTCGATATCCACCGCATGGCTGGCTCGAAAGTGTCCTTTTCATCAACTGACTCACATGGGCGCTTCGGAGTACATTAAACATCTTTTCACTCAACCAAGTCGTTGGATTTCTGGTTCTCTTCTTCTGCCATTTGCGCTGGACGACATCTTCCGTTTCAAAAGACTTTTCGCCTCATGGCCGGCCAGCAGTGACATTCCAGCAGTTACTCGGAACCTGGCATCTGCATCCCTCAGCAGGCTTGTGCATACGGGCTCATTTCTCACTCGTCGCTTTGCATTTATTTCAAAAAGTCGCACAAGATGGCTCGTGGACGTTCAAGATCAAGTTCTCTACTATTTCTCCTGGCCATGATACTCGGGGTCCTGCTCTGCGTCGCCGTCACACCAGCTCTGGCCGACTCACAACCCGACCTCATCTGCCACACATCCGACCCCAAAGAATGTTATCCACGGATCTTCCAGCCCACTGACGAGTTTCAGACCGTCCACGACGACCAAGAGCTTCCTCAGGGGCTGCACGTGCGGCTCAACATCTGGACTGGCAAGAAGGAAGCCAAAATCAACGTTCCAGGCGAAGGCGACCCGGCATTGGAGGGCTTGCCTGTCGACCAGGCCGTTGTAGTCGTTGACCCGCAGCAGCCCGATGTCCCTCGAGTGCCCAAGGGCGCTCCAAAGTATGAGCCTGTGGGCAAGATCAAGGAGCCGCCTCAGCATGAGTCTGAGTCCTTTGCTTCCGTCATGAAGGCCCTGAGAACTGGCGTCGTTCCTGACAACTCCGCGTTTGACGAGGCTCTCGAAGGGCTGGAAGAGCTCTCTCACGACATCTACTACGGCTTGAAGATTGCCGAGGACTCGGACGTTGTCAAGGCGCTGTTCTGCCTTATGGCGGACCGCAAGGCTCCTGGAAGCGGGGACTTCATTCCGCGCGACCAGCAGGCGGCGTCGATCTTGGCCAGCGCGCTACAGAACAACCCGCCAGCCTTGAGTGAAGTGGCCAAGGTATGGCCCGGCCTTGTCAACGACAAGTGTCCCGGCACCGAACAGACTCTCCGCGAGAATTTGTACTCGAGCTTCATCCCCGCCAGTGCCGAGGACCCCGCGGGAGCCAGGCAATCGGCGTCACGAGCCAAGGCCAAGGTCTCTACCATCAACGGCCTCATCAAAGATAGCTCCATAAGGAGCGAGTTCCTCGAACATGGCGGCATGGGTGGGCTTCTCAAGGTCCTGTTGCCCGAGGAGATCGAATGGGCTGGCGCACAGCGCAAGGTCGGGCAGCTGGTGCTCGACAACTTTCTGGACGAGGACATGGGCGCCAAACTGGGCCAGTGGCCCACAATGCCCAAGTTAAGCGACAAGCAGTGCCAGGCGGAGGAGTCGACGGCTGCGGAGGGGTGCTGGGACTATCACGTCGCGCGAATCATGAAGGCCAACAAGGGGAGCAAGGGCCATTGGAGCAGGGACCTGAATGACAGGCTGGCTGCGGCAAGGAAAAAGCTTGCCAGCGCGTCTCCCAGACACGAAGAATTGTAGAAGCATAGAACGGAGTTTTTGGCATTTTGTTACATATGAGTTATACCCAGCAATGGATGCTTGTCCGAGCTTATTGGCATGTCGTTTGCTAGACTGCAGCCTTAACCGTCCTACTTAGCCCATGATGCATCAAGGCGAAGAAGTTAAAAAAAGGAACCAAGTAGGCATGACATTTATTGTCAAAGAAATTTAACGAGTATCACGCTCGTGGAGTCGACTCAGAAGCGTTTGACTTGGATTGTGGAGCGGTGACTGTAGCGGCCTGCTCCACCAAACTTGGTCTCTTACACATCGACTTCAACGCTTGCACTTGGGATCCCGTCTCAACGTCATCTCCAGCACCGGCAAGCGGCGTCACTGCTCTCGCCACCAGAAATGTCGTCGTCGACGTCGGCACAGCCGCCGACCCTGCAGATTCGGCCCCATGCCACCAAAGGCCGCGCCCTGCACGCAACGCAGCGCTTCGCCCCGGGCGCAACGATCCACGCCTTCACGCGGCCTACCCTCCTGCTCCCCTCGCGGACACACCTGACCGTCGTCTGCAGCCATTGCCTGCGGCCGGGGAACCCCCGTGCGTGCTCCCGGTGCCGCGCGGCCTACTACTGCGACGCCGCCTGCCAGAGCGCCGCCTGGCGGGCCGGTCACTCGCGCGAGTGCAAGCCCTTACAGCAACGCAGCCTTGGGGGCAGACCTGGCGCAGAGCTGCCCACCCCCGTGCGCGCGCTGCTGCAGGCCCTGCTGGTGAGTGAGGTCGGAGCAGCGGTTGGTGCGCTGGAAGGCCATGTACGGCAGCGGCGGGAGGCCGGAGGCGCCGCGTGGAAGGATCTAGAGATGATGGGCATGGCGGGCTGTGCGTTTGCGGGGATGAAGCCGGGCGAGGATACAGTGAAGAGAGCGGTCGAACTGCTATGCAAGGTACGTGATGCAATGGTTCAATGCTGTTGTTGTGGAGGACGTCAAGACTCAGGCGAGGCGACAGATTCAGACAAACGCTTTCCACAGGTGGGATGCAGACCTGGGGCAAGTCGGCATCTTCCTCGAGCCGACGCTCGCCATGGCAAATCACTCGTGCGTCCCCAATGCCATGGTCCAGTTTGTCGGACGCACAGCCGTCCTGCGGGCCGAGAGGCCGATTGAAGCAGGCGAGGAGATTGAGATTTCATATACAGGTTCGCGCCGTGTTCGAGAGGCCTTCGGATTGTCCGCTAACCCAGATCCTAGACTACACATATCCTCTGGCCAAGCGAAAGGAGGCGCTCTCGCCTTACTGCTTCGAGTGCAGCTGTCCCCGCTGCAAAGATGACCTCAACGTCTATCAAGTCTGCGCTGCCTCTGGAGACAATACGCCCCCCAGCCTCGGTCTGGCAGGTGGAAGTTTGAAGTCCCGGAGCCATTCAGCCGTCAACGACTCCGCGAGGCAAACTCTTGCAGTGTTGGCCGGAGAAAAGGCCACCCGGGCGACAGAAGCTCGAGCATCGCCGGAGACACTCCCTGAGCGCCGCAACATGCTGCTGGCGCAGTACCGCGACTGCACGGATTTGATCAAGGGGGATCTGTGGGCGGTGACCCCTGTACCACAAGTTCTGACCGAGATCTCGATACTCTACGCCGAGGAGGGCAACTTCCCCTTTGCTCTGGCGACGGCCTGCTTCGTCGCAACACAATGCGATCCAGTCCGCTACATCACCCCTTTCCATTCCGTCCGAGCCAAGAACATCTTCATGATCGCGAAGCTCCTAGCAAACACCGCCCAGGAAACAGCTGCATTGAGCAGGTCTGTCAAACTGGTTGCCGCCAAAGCTAACGTGGACCAAAAGGTCCAAGAAACGCTTCAAGACATCGACCAGGTGTCGCTCTGCCAGATGCTGCTGGCCATGGTCCTGCGGTTGGCTCCTGATGGCCACGTTGCACAGTGGGAGCTTGCTGTGGAGGCTCGGGAGATGCTGCAAGATATTGAGCAGCTCCCCGGCCGAGACAAGGAGACGTCTCTCATCAAGTCCTGGATGCTAGATCCAGCGGGTGATCAGCAGAAGGCCTTCTTCGATTACGCTGTCATCAAGCCCGTTGACGCCCTCGCCGCCTTGGGGCGAGCTGTGCTGAAGGTGGACTTTGAGACTGGCTCTTGAGGGGAGAGAAAACCAATTGAATGTGCAATATCGGGCCACCACCTGATTCAACGCGCAGCGTTCCAGCCTCGCTTTGGGGTATTCCTAGTACCTATGTTACCGGCCCTGGTCCGCCTGGTGGTGACTGGCGCAGCAGCAACACCATTGGTACCGGGAGATGAGCGATACAGATCGCTAGAGCGAGCGTAACCCGCCGACAACGCGCTGCCGAATTCCGATGATGTCAAGGCAACACGCTTCGGGGGCGTCAGATCAAACCCTTGGGCGTCATCTCTGCCGGCAGAAGCACGCTTTTTGCGTGTGTTGCCCTCGTAAAACGGCTGCGCAATCTCGTCGTCCCGAGGACTGGCGTCGCCATTGAGGGTTGGGAAGCCCCTGTGGGGAGTCGCCGCAGACATGCTGGCACGAGCCTCGAGGCGTTGGATGCGGGTCCTAAAAAGCTCAAACTCCATCTGCAGAGATTCGACTTGGCTGGCGCGGTTGCCGATTTTGGAGATGCTGCTGGAGAGGATATCCAGCTCGTGGGAGGAGAAGGACGAGGGTTCGGACGTCTGAGGGTGAGCGCGTTCCTGAGCCAGCTCTGATCTCAGCTGCTTGATTTCCCGCCTCAGGGCCACGGTTTCGGAAGCACACTCTTTAGACAAGGCCACGCTCTCGTGAGCAATTTGCTTCGTTTCCTGCGCTTCGCTCTTGAGCCGGGCTGTTTCGTCCCTCGCCTCGTGAAGCTCCTGCTGCGTCAGGGCCAGCTGTTCGCGTAGAAGCTCCGTTTCCGATCTAGACGTGTTAAGGGCTTGCCGTAGCTCCGTAACGACCCTATCCGTGGTTTGGAGTTGCTGGTCGAGCCGCGAAACAATCGAGCTGTTTTCGCAGTCTAGTCTCACGTCCGTGAGCTCCGACTTCAGGGACCTGAGGTCGTCGCGGCGCCCGTCGGCGTCCTTGCGCACGCTGTCGATGGAATCGCTGAGCTGCTTCATCTGTCGGTCCACGCGGGCGATGGCGGTCTCAAAGTTGGACACGACCTGCATGCCCGTGGAGCCAATGCGGTGGATGTCGACGCGCTGCGCGTCAAGGTCGGCTTGCAGCTGCATGAAGTCGAGACTCTCCACGTTAGGGCTATCCTTGCCTGTGTCGTTTTCGGCTTTGTTGAAGTTGACGAAGGGCTTCTCCTGGGTAGGCGTTGTGTGACTGTGGCCAGTGGTCGGGGAGTCGTTTTTCAACTTGAGAACCTGTTTTATCTTGGGCTCGGCCCTGCGGCGCAGGTCGGTAGAACATTTCAAAATAATTGACGATATGCGAAAGATAATCTGGCCGCTGCACAAGTCAGAGATGCCCAAGGCCAACGCCGTCATGCTCAAGTATCTCACTCTTTGAAAACGTGGTTCATGGGCGTTTTCAGGCACATTTGGCCTAGGTTGGTATGGCATTGTGCGCACTCGGCGTCCTGCAGCTGGCTATGGCGAGCGCATACGCATCAGCTGGGAGTTTTATGAATGTTGAGGGGGCATGGGCAGAGAGTTTGCGTACCACCCGCCAACCAAGGTGTCGGCATCGCCTTGGCGAATGGCGCCAGAGGTTGAGACTCGAAACCGCTCTTTACTGCCCGCCGGGGTGAGATAATTTTTGCCGATCTGCGTCCAAAGGTTGGCAACGCGGCCTAGTTTGGCGTCACAGCTGGCGCACTTGCAGGTGAGATCCATGGTGATGAGAGGGGAGGAGACGCTCGGCTGTCACACGCCCGTTAGGATGAGCCTCAGCACTTTGTGTGAAGGGTACAAGCGCAAGCTTGCGCCGGAAATGAGCTCAGTTGGACGAGTTGCCATCGACGGACGCAGATGGCAGCCGTATGCGCGCTGGTCTGGCAGCAGTGATGGCGTTCATGCACCCTTTCACTCGGCTACCCTCGTCGCGTCTTGGCCCCAGCGTGAGACGCGTAAAGTATGGGGTCGTCGCGATGCCCCGTGACTGGCAGATTACCGCTAAAATCCTCCCCCGCATACAAGTAACACATTGCTGAACCGACCGTATTAAACTCACTTCCAACGCTACAGTGGGGTAGGGCCCCTTATCTTATCGCCCTGCAGAGCCCCGTCACCCGGGCCATTTTTCTTTGGAACTCGACACTTCACGTCGCGGCAACAAGCAACTTCGCACCGACAAACACCAGGCGGCGGCGACGACCCGGCACGCTCACTGACAGCTGCTGTTCGCGCTATGGTCGCCAATCTCAGGCAGAAATTGCAGCGCGCCAAGCAATTCGCCTGCACCCTCCTCGGCGTCTCCTCCTTCTCAGAGACGGGGCCTTCGCACGTTTCAGACGACACCGCCGAGAAGACAAGCCCTACCGCCGAAGCCGACGCCGACGCCGCCATGAAGAGAGCCGCTCCAGATGACGCCGGCGCCGACGCCGACTCGCATCAGAGCGACGGCAGCCTCAAGCGGCCTACCCCCCACGATGAAGGCGACGGCGGCGGCGAGTGGCAGACGGTGACGCGCCCCAGCAAGAAGGCCAAGAAGGTGCCTCGCCCTGGCAAAAACTACCCGGCCCTCGTCTTCTCCCCCAATGCCCGCGTCTTCTCCAAGGTCAACCTCAACCAGCTCCGCGACCTCGTCCTGTACATCTTCGCCGACGGCGCCGGCCCCCAGTGGATCAATGTCACGCACCGACCGCACTTTCGGAAGATTGTCGCCATCATGGTGCCCGGCCTCGAAGAGGCCATGTTCAAGGCAAATGTCGACTTCCTGACGTTCAATGACGTCGCTTCACAGGACGAGCGTCAAACGCTGACTGCCCCCGACGACAACTATCCGCGAAAGCTCAACAAGGAAGACCTACCAGAGGCTCTGAAGCCATTCGCCGACATGTTCCCTCACCTGTGGCCCATACGGACGCCAGGTGACGACAAGCATGCCAAGATGCACTCCCCCATGGCTGCGTTCCTCACCGCGCCCCTCCCCAAGGAGAAGACATCGCAGAAGGCGGGCGTCAAGCCGGCGGCCGAGCCCCAAGGATGGAAGAACGAGCGAACACGAATCACCAATTTCCTTGCGTCTACCGAGGAACTTGCCGAGAACGGCTTTGTAGTTCACCCTGCTCTCCTCTCAGAGGGCGCCCGCGAGAAGTTCGTCATCCCCGAGGGCTGGGTCATGACAAACGTCGACAAGCTCGAGGACGGCGACGTCCCCGAAAGCGAGATCCAGGCTGGAAGTGTGACGGCTGGCCGAGAGATCTTGGGCTTGGACTGCGAGATGTGCATGACTGGCGAAAAGGAGTTCTCCCTGACCCGCATCACTCTCCTGGATTGGGACGGCAACACCGTCATGGACGAGTTCGTCAAGCCTGACAAGCCCATCATTGATTATGTCACGAAATACTCGGGCATCACTGAAGCAATGCTCAAGGATGTCACGACTACACTGCGCGACGTTCAGCAGAAACTACTCAAAATCCTACACCCGCGAACGATTCTCGTCGGCCACTCCCTGGAGTCTGACACCAAGGCAATGCAGCTGTCACACCCTTTCATTGTCGATACTTCCCTCCTGTTTCCTCATCCCCGAGGGCCTCCCCTAAAATCCTCCCTCAAGTTTTTGGCTTCCAAATACCTCGTGCGCACCATTCAGAGCAACGACACTGCGGGTCACGACAGCATTGAAGACGCCAAGACCTGTCTCGATCTTGTGAAGCAGAAGTGTGAGAAGGGCAAGCTGTGGGGTACCTCAGATTCCAACGGAGAGAATCTGTTCCGCCGCCTTGCAAGAGCAGGCACGACTTACAAGGCTCAGGGAGGCGAGGCAGCCTTGGGCGGCATCGAAGCTGGCAAGACCAGCGCCGCCGTGGACTGGGGGATGCCGTCCAAGGGCATGGGTGCGGGAGCTACGTTTCAGCTCGGATGCAAGTCAGACGAGGAGGTCGTGGCCAACGTCATCCGGGCTGTCCAGGGTGACCCGGACGGCAAGGAAATCCCAGGCGGCGGAGTGGACTTTGTCTGGGCCCGTATGCGCGAACTGGAGACGTTGCAGGGCTGGTGGAACAACAACCGCGCGGAAAAGCCCAACAGCGACGGCGGCCCGCCCGACGTTGACGAGAAGGAGCCCTTGGAGAAAGCCCTCACCAGGCTCTCGGAGCACCTAGCCCGCATCCACGAGGCGCTGCCCCCGTGCACGGGCTTCATCGTCTTCAGCGGCTCCGGCGACCCCCGCGAGATGGCCCGCCTGCAGCAGATGCAGAACAAGTGGCGCAAAGAGTACAATACCCCTGGCAAGAAGTGGGACGACCTCAGCGTCCAGTGGACAGATACGGAGAACCAGCTACTGCGTCAGGCGGTCCAGAAGGCCCGATCCGGCATTGGGTTCATCACCGTCAAGTAGAGAGAAGAACATGTTGGAGATGGCATCGAGATGTATGGTTGACATTGAGGCGGGCAAGGGTCTCGCGAACATACTACGGTGTGCCGATGTGCAAGATAAGATACTCGGGCAGGCTTGTTCCATTGGCTACTAGTTGAAGATGTAGATGTAGATACCACTATGATCACATATCCGAATGAGTAATACATGAGTCTTGAGAAAGTCAATTTTTCACGGACTGTCATTAGTGGCGCCGAGTAAAGCTAGCATCATTCGCCAAGTCACTTAGGCTCGGCAGTGCGTCTGTGATTGCACGCGTATCAATAACTCCCACCTCTCGCGCAGGAATTCCAACCAGCCGGCCAGATGCACACATGCATAACGCTCAGGCTCCCAAAGACCATCGCTGCCGATTCCCAATCCAGGCATTGCGTCCTCCAAGTCAACCAAAAGCCGGCTGTATCATTTTGTGAGCCCAACCGCGGAACACAGTCCAAGAGACAGGATAATAAAGTTGTATTGGCTCGGAAAAAGAAAAGCAACGCCCCGCCCAAGTAATCCCGATTCCAATCCCAAAATGTGGCGCTGATGTTGTAGATAGTCCCATGACATCGGCAGATGGACGTTTGCCAATGGTGAAGGTTCATGGATCCACGTGCGTAAATGTGATGCCTGTTAGTGTGTGGTAGGCACTGAATCTATACATGTTGTGCGGGCAAGTCTCGCGTAAGAAATTGCCGTGAATCGTCATGATGTTACAGGAGAAAAACGGCCCCCTTGAGTACCATAGTCTCCGTTCAGGACAGGGGGCCCTTCGACGATGACTCAAGTCTTCTTTCTCGTCGAATTCTCATCCACAAGCTCCGCTGAGCTTCCCAGTAAGTCGGCTGGCGAGTGCTCAGGGTCGATTCGACTGATTCCATGCTGCGGGACCACGCCCCAACTGGCTGGCCGCTCGTCTCGTCTGCCCTGGAGGTCAACGTCGGTGAAATCGCCGGGGAAGTCCATGGATGACTTGGACGAAAGCCGCTTCGAAGATCCCGTGCGCTCAAAAGGTAGAGTAGAGGATGCCGACATATTCACGCGATGCCTATGGGAAGAGTCGTTGTCCTCGGCGCCATGATCTGAATGTGAGGCAGACTCCACCAAGCTTAGCGACGAGACATGCCGAGGGTCTATTAAGTCCGAGTGCCTTTTAGAACTCTTTCGGGGAATAGCTGGAATGTCGAAATCGAATTCCAGTGGGCTGACCCGTCCTGTGTCCAGTACAGGCGGCTTGTCCGATACGTGTCGTTCTTCCTCCGGGCTGACTGGCTCCTCTGGATCAGACTGAGGTTCTCCGCAGTCCGTCAGCAGATCATCCGGACGCTTGGGCGACCGCTTTGCTTGTGGTTCGTCGTCATCCGAGTCGATCGGCCCATTCCTCAAGACGCCCATTGCGACAGGTATGCCTTCTGGCGGTGTCTCGTCACCAAAGCCGCCGTTGCGTACCATGGCGGGCGGCATCCTTGAGCTTCTAACAACCTCAAAGCCCTTGCCCTTCTCTTTCGTCTTGCCACCGAACATATTGCGGAACCAGCCTGTTGCAGTGGCCACAGGGCCGGTAGGGTCGGCCGGTCCGGTCCCGAGCTTCCGTCCCAGTCCTTCAGAGTTCAAAGCCGGCCCTCGAACGCCATAATAGAAATCAACCTCTCGAGTCGCATAGTCTGGTCGATTGGCCGGGAGATTCATGGTCGAATTTTGGCCGTTCGCGGCATTAGGTGGATTCGGAGGTGCCGGGGTTGCACCTCGAGATATATCTCCGCCGGTCTCGGTTGCTTCGCCAGACGGGCCGGATGTTTGAGCGGGTGGTTTCAAGTCAAGCGACTCTTGCCGAAGGTCGGAATACATGGACTCCCTGAGAGTATCCCGCCGACGGCGGGGTGGGCGATAATAGGGGTCGGAAGCCTCCATGCCGACGGGAACCGCCTGCCTTGCCAATGTAGGAGACGCAACAAACGAGAATGTGCTTGTTTCGCCCGGCGTTCCAGGTAGATATGAACTGGCATTGTCCATGGTGCGATGAGCGCCCGAATACACATCGATGCTGTCGAGTGCCGAGCTGCTTCTGTGTCGATGGTGGCCCGCCATGCCCCCGAGGCTAGCAGCCGATCCCGAACGAACTCTACCGCTCGGCATCACGTACCCTGCTCTGCTACCATCCTCCACATCCAGCATGGCCGCCGTCGACAGCTGGCTGGCCCGAGACGGTCCCGTGCGGTGCGTTTCTCGCCGAGACAGCTGCCTCATTCCGAAAATCTTGGACAGCCCGCCGCGTGTCAGACCAGTCCTGTTGTCCCCGCCGGCTCCAAGCATTCGCGCCACAACCTCGACGAGGGTTTGCAGTGCGCTCAAAAAGAACCCAAAGATCAACACCGCGCCGTGAATGAGCAAAATGGCGTATCCTATCCACCCCTTTGGCCCCTCGGTGACGCCGAGGCTCGGGACAAAGGCGACCATGAGCATGATTGTGATGGCGCGAAGGAGGGAAAAGAGTGTGTGGTAGGCATTCATCGACGTGTTCGACTGAAAGGGTCGGAAGGCATGAACCGTGAACATCTGGATGACCTCGCAAATGGCGAGCAGTACAACTTGCGCGATTCCGCTTGGCTGAACAGCTCCGATGGCAATGCCGCGGATGAAATTGAGCAAAACTGGGATCAAAGCAAAAGCAGCCACCTCATCCGAATAGGTATTGTAAAGAGGACCGTATCGAAGAACTGTAGGCAAGTCGTCGAATAGTACGGATTTCGGGCGTGTCCTGATGATGAGGAACAGTATCCAGACGGCAAAGCCCATAAGTACCACCAAGGTCAGGACAGCCAAGGCGACTGTGTATGCTGGAGAGTTGCCGGCGATGACGAGCTGGAAGGCTGACAGTGCCACGATGGGCAACAGCATGTAGTTGAAGACAATGCGCACTACGTTGCCAATGCTGAACGGTATGTTCTTGGCCCGTAGGTCCTCCTCAGAAATCTTTTTGACCTTGCGCCAAAGCCACTGGGCAACGAAGACGGCTTGGACGAGCACGAAGACTCCAAGGATGATGACGCAGAGCCAGACCATCATGCCGGCCCATATGTCCGTGCTCTCAGCCATGCCAATGAGCTGCCCCAGCTCGTGCAGGCCATATCCGTCCGTGGCGTTTGTCACGTAGATGCCGTCCACTACGCTATGCCAGGACGGCGCATTGGTGACGAGACTTTCATTGAACATGAGCGCGGACCAGCCCACCTGGCTCACAACAGGCTGGTAATAGCCCGGGTAGCTCAGCGACAATCCGCCTGTGAGGGCAATAAATTGTATGTACTGCAGGCAGTCGCCAAAGCCCGGCGTAACCAGTCTCAGGAGGTCGGCATCTCGCCCGTAATTGGACGTCCAATGGAAGACATTGGCAGTGCCCCAGGGGCTGAAGATGGCGGCGAAGACGACCGCAAAGCCGCAGAATAGGAGCACGAGTAGCGGCAAGAACTTGAGCACCCACGAAACACTCCCCAAGTCCGGGGTTATCGTGGCAGACATGCACCCGATGTTGGTCTCCTTAGAGCCGCCGTTAATGATGAGAATAGTCGTGGCAAAGGAGGAAAAGGCGTAGGAGGAGTAGAAATCGTGGCTCATGTTGACCGATGGAAGGTTGTCGGGAGCGCTATCAAGTCGGCCGGCCAGTCAGTATCCCCATCACATGCAGGCCTCACAAAAGGAGGTGTGGCACAATTGGGTTGGAATAATACTTACAGGTTGCCGAACCTGGGAGACAGAGGACAAGTCCCATTCACCAGGCCGTTCTTGCAGAAGTTTTCCACATCGTGCCATGGCTCATACGTGAGGACATTGACGCGCCGGAACAGCGTCGTTGCGATCGGTTTGTCCATGTCAGGTTCTGGCGTCTCGACGATCTTGCCGTTCGTCTCATTGGGATTCGTCCAATAGTCGCTGTTAGGCGGAGGCAGGACAGCCCGGTTCTGCGAGCCGGCGACGTTGCCCCATACTATCAATTGGAGATTGTGGCTGTCGTTATTGGTATCGAACTTGGCGTCGGCGAACAACGGTACCCATTGCAGCGGGGCCGGTGTGCTCGACTGGTAAGAGTCGGGCAGGCAGTTGGTGACGTTGATGCGGACGGCGACGGCGGGGGAAACGGCGAGGAGGATGAGGAGAAGGGTGACGAGGGCGGTTGCGGGCGTTGGGAGCCTTGCAGAGGATAGGAGACTCGTCCGTGTCGTCCGTATGCGGGCCGTCCGTGTCATGATCCGCTTGCCGCTGTAGTTGAGCCCGGGACGAGGAGTATCCATGGCCGGCGAGGATGCCGACGTGAATCCATGGCCCGGCCGTCTCGATGGGTGTGACGGTCGACAGTGCTGGCACGGGTGCTGACAGCTCTCGCTCTGGCGATGCGGCTCGCCAGCCCAGCTTAGACGCATCTTGGGGCCTCGCAGCCGTCAAAAGCCGCGCATCTTGGGAGGCAGCGACTGTCGAGACTCATCGAGCGCAGGGCAGAGTTGCCGTGTCGTATCGTCCGCAAAGCGAGAGACACCGCAGACGTCCACCGCGCTGGTCTGCTGGGAAGGCCGACGAATGGTAGGGTGATAATGCAAAACCAAGGACAAGGGGAAAAAAGAAAATCAGACGAGAAGATCGAACACGGACGCGGCCCCAGCTGGGTAGAGCCAGAGCTGGGGTGGAGTAATTACCGCTGGCTGGCAGGTCACTTGCAGGCAGCCCAGCACCTGTACGAGTTAACGTCAGGCAGGCTAGCCGGATCCAGAGATCATGGGCTGGGATAACGGGAATTATTTTTTTGTCGGCTGCTTTGGCGGATAGCGACACTGGAGGGAGAGATGGGAGGGTGGCTGAGGCCTGAGGCCCGGGGACCAACCCGCATCAGGCCCTTTTTTGGCAGCGGAGCCAGCTCTTTGGCCCACCTGCATGGGCAGCTCCAGTGGCGGTGCAGGCCGCTAGCGCCCAGCCGGCGAGGCCTGAAACCCGGTCCCTGCTGTCCCTCGTCCCTGTGTTGGCGGGGGCGTCGCCGCCTGCTGCCGAGAGTGGTGACGACGCACTGTCACCTTGGGAGCCCATGCATGACGGCCGCCCAGGGACTCGTATCACCGCCAGCACGCAGCGCGAGTGTCGCACGCCTCTGATGCTCCATTGCTGGCCGCCTCACGTTGGTCTTTGTCCGCCGGGCCAACCAAGCATCTGCTCTCCCTTGTCTCGTTTTGTGCCTCGTACTTGTATCATCGGCGCACAGCGCCACCAAAGCTCCCCCTGTCGTGGTTCCGCCGCAGCATGTAAGCCCGTGGTGGAATACGGGATCTTGGCCGCTTGCTTACCCATGCGACTCTTCCCAGCGACCCTCGACCGACTCCCTGAGCTGTGCGGCGTGGCGCAACCCACGTCGACATGCGCCGGCTTCCGCTGGCAATCAGTTACATGTCCGGTATCATCACCGGAGTATCGCACGCCCTAACGCCCTCGTCTGAGAATCAAGTGATTCCGCTCAACAGCTTCGTCTCGTGCCAATATTCACCTGCGAAAGCACACCGCGGAGCATAAACAAGTTTGGCGGGCATTGCCTTAAACGCGACGTACGCACGCCTCCCCATCACTAGCAGATACGAGAGCGCCCTACAGACCCATGACGCACCCTGGTCCGGCTTCACCCATCCAACTTTCGTCTAGCTGTCCCTCCTTTCCATTCGTCGGAATACCGCACTAGCCTGACTCTATTTTCAGGTCTTGATTCCGTATCGCGGTGGGTTCACGGTCTTCTCTTGGTGGACTTTTACATACGAGTAGGCTCGAGCTATGACGAGAGGCGGCTTATCTCCATATGTCCCGAGCACGATGATCCATGCGCAGCTCGACATGTAGACGCGAAGAAACAGGCGGCTATTGCCTTTTACCCAGCCGCGGATTATCCTCAGGAAACTCTAAATAGGTTCATCCACCAGGCAGCCGAGGCCCGCTCCTTGTGCCATGAGTCGCCTCTGTTCCTCTTGTACAAGCCAGTACGGGTGGGCTCGCAAATGTGAGATCCCAGTCCCTCAGCACTCTCCTCTCAACGCCCGGCACACTCATCGTAAGCAATGATACTCTGCTAGGTCACTGACCGTTGCCCTGATCCTCAGCTCGGGCTCACAGCTCATCCCCTAGCCTTGCCTTTTACCTCTGACTGAAGCTTGTATGCAATATCCTCTACCCCTATTTTCCCCTTGGCCATCCACGACGTCACTTGCAGTCTCAGGCGGTCTTCCACAAGCGCCGCCTCGGTCATATCGCTGAATGGCAATGCAGCAGCGAGACGACCATACGGTATGTATGTGTCCAGAACGGCAAGCTGATCCATCCGACTTCGAATGCCATGGCACAGAATACGGATGGTCCCTGAGGTATCGTGTGTTTTTCTGCTGGCAGAAATTGTCTCCAAAGGCAGCCTCCTGGAAGACATTCGCCTTACATGTCCGCGTTTAGCCCGTGAACGCTGCCGGCGTATGAAATAGCGGCGGGGATCTTCGTCCGCATCCTCCACTGAGCTGGTTCTGGATGTCCGCATGTCCGCATGAGCCTGCGAAGTAAGTTGTGCTGGCGTTCGATATGGACGGTTTGTACCCCTTATTAGGCCTTTGGGACTATCAGTCTCAGAGTTTTTAAATGCGTGCGGCTTCCCCGAAAGGAAAACATGAGACAATTGAGAATGCTGGTTGTCTGGGGGTGAATGGCTCGTCCGCGGTGCGACTGCTCCAATGCTGGCTTGAGATACCGCCTGGAGGTGATCGAGATGCTTTCCAGGTCCATCACTCTGCTGCTGAGGGTTCTAGCCTTGAGCAAACACAAGTAGAGGGTTGTTTGTTGTTACGAGATCTGGAAGCGTAGGGAGCTCTTCAGCGATGGCTGAGTTGCTCCCGAGATCTATTTCAGCTTCTTCTTCTTTCGTGCTGTTACGGAACCTTTCAGCCATGGAAGTAATAGTCATCTGTGCCAGCCCGTCAGTTGCAGCCACGTCCGTTTCGGGCATACTTCTGCGTTGCGTCTGTCTTGGTCTCGGAACAACGGCGGTTCGCCGGTTTTGAAGCCGAAGTGGACGGTCGGAAGGTCTTCCGCCTCGGATAGGATCCGAGGACGGCGGTGTCGGCATAAAACCCTGCCCGATGAGTCTTTGAGAAGACGGAGTGCTGTCTGGAATTGATAGACCAATTGGAGATGGCGGGCTGGCACTTCCTGCGTGCTCAAGAATCTCATCTCGACCGACGAAATCTTGACGTCGACTCCTAAGCGACGCATAAAGATCTCCACCGGGCTCAAGGCGTGGTCGCAGGATCTCTGGCTCGACGTCTGAGAATTCCGAGACTGAATCCGATTCACGTTGCACTCTGTTCACTTCAGAATCGTTCATGGTCTTTAATGGAGGTCGGCTGGTCGGCTCTGAGACAACTTGATTTTCGCATTGTTCGTCTAGAGTTGCTGTTTCATCACATGCGATGTCGAAGCTCTGTCGTCGCGTTGGTTGGAAATACCGATGTATACCTTCGAGTAGTCGTAGTCCAGGTCTCTGCTGCTCGACCGTTGCACTGGCCTTCACCACAGGTGGAGGTATCTGAACATTGACCAATTCAGCCACGCTATTCTCATCGGTAGCATTGCTTTCTGTGCGAGCCATATCGACTCTCGTGATTGTTCTCATCTTGGCTTGGACCTTGCCTGAGGCTGCTTGCTCTTCCATTTGACCACTCCGGGTATGACTTGAGCCGGAGGCAGGTTGATGCGTCTCGTGACTCTGCAGCGTATTGACTTCGGCTTGAATTTCATCTAGCTTTTCAAGTGCCTCCGCATCGAAGAAGTCGTCATCATTGCCGGTAAGGGGGCTATTTCACAAGTGAGCCTCGATCATGTGGACCTTTATTTGGAATCGTATCTACTTACGTGCGTTGGTTCACTCGACGAACCTTGTTCGATGAGACGTCATCAACCCCACCATCGTCGAGGGTTGGAGTTTGCTGTCCGCCATACAGGTTCCGACAGAGGTCTTCAAAGCACTTCAAAAGCTCTGTCTCATCCGCAAATAGCACCTCGTCCTTCAGCGGGGCTATGTTCGCATCGTAACTGGGAGAAGAGCTACGGATGTTGAGCTGCATAAATTGTGCGGATTGTGGTCTCACCGAATCTGGCCCAACGACTTGAGACTTGTGGATTCGAGCCATCTTTTTGGCAAGTTCACATTTTGGTGACAGAGGTCTCCCGTCGACTGAAATAAAAATGCCTTTGCCCTTGACGGTCTCCATATCGCAATCACGCTTTGGAACAAAGGCATGCAGCGTGAAAGTCGCACATCTCAGGTGCACCATTTGAGCCTCTGGATCCTGACGCTGCCAGCCGGTGGATGTCGTTTGAACACAATTGGAAGCCAGGCTTCTGCCAAATATCTGCAGCACTGCCTCTCGCACTGTTGGTGCCTGATTTGGCGCATAAGACCAAGTTTGAGCGCTGTCGTTGGCCACTTTGAAGGACAACTTGAGGTCAGGTCGTGCCAGAACATAAGCCTTCAGAAGCTCTTTGATCTTCAAGATTGTCTTGTGTCTTTCCTTCAGCAGGGTATGTCGTCTCGCAGGTATGTTCTTGAAGAGCTGCGTAGCATGGACGGTTGTTCCGATCGGCGCTGATACTGGTCGTTTTTCTTGCGCACCACCGACACCAGGTCGCAGCTGAAGCCACGTCGCAACCGGCTCCCCTTTTACCTTCGTCATGATACTGATTGAAGCGAGTGAGTTGGCACTGGCCAACGCCTGTCCGCGGAATCCCAGCGTCTTGCCAGTCATGGTCTGCAACTCATCGAAGTTTCTCAACTTGCTTGTGTGCGCCCTGCGGCCCAAGGAATCAAAGTCCTCGACCAAAATTCCGTTCCCATTGTCGCGGACAGACACCTTTTCGACCGTGTCAGCAGAGATTGCAATCTCAACTGAGGTTGCTTCAGCGTCGATGGCATTGTCCAGCAGCTCCTTGACCAAGTCGCATGGCGAGGTGAGGTTCATGGAGGAGCCGAGGAGACGGACTGTCGGCTGAGGGAGCGCGCTGATGGCCATGGCTTTTGGACGACACGAAAACAATGCTAGATATCATTGGCGGTTTCGACCTGAGATGTAGGAATAGAGTAAATCCTTTTTCAATGTCAAAGATTGTGATTTGGATACAAAATATTAAGGTACCTTAGGGATGCTTCGAGAAAAGAGATTACATGTTGAGAGAGCGGTGAGGCTCTTCCACGAGGAGTGCCTAAGGCACCCTGTTTATGTACATGTTGAAACTCATCTGCCTGGAGGTTCGTGATACCGAGGAAGGAGAGCTTCACACCTGGTTGAAGAGCGTCCCTCGAGGCAGCTACTACTCTACTTGTAGGCGGGAAGGAGTCAAGGGCCCTGCAAGTCAAGTGGGGACGACGTACCGCCACTCCGGCGCAGCTTACTGACACCTTACCGAGGACCCCGCGGCCGCCCTCCTTGAGCCCCGCCGTTTGTCAATGGCACAGCAGAGCTCTCCCTCGTGATCCCAAACAACTCGACAACACACACTGCCAGTCTTGGTCTTGCCGAACCACCACCGTACATCATCATCGTTAGCCATGTCTCTCAAAGGCCCAGCCCCCCAGCACCACGATGGCTCCGGCCTGCGCGTGGCCATCGTCCACGCCCGCTGGAATTCAACCATCATCGAACCCCTCGTCGCCGGGGCCCGCGAGAAGCTGCTTGCCTCTGGCGTCAAAGAGTGCAACATCGAGGTCCAGTCCTGCCCGGGCTCGTGGGAGCTGCCCTTTGCCGTCCAGCGGTGAGCAACCAACTTTCTGCGTCCCCAATCCACGCGAATCGGCGCACGTGCGCTCCGTGCTGACAATTCGATAAGAGTCATTGCCGCATCCACCGTCCAGTCCGCGTCCTCCGGCGGTCCCTCCGCCACTGACCTACTCGGCTCCTCGACGACGGATCTGACCTCCCTCCCTGGCGGAGCTGCGTCCGGCACCTTCGACGCCGTCATCGCCGTCGGCACGCTCATCAAAGGCGAGACGATGCACTTCGAATATATCTGCGATGCCGTTTCCCACGGCCTGATGAGGGTTCAGCTCGACACCGGCGTCCCCGTCATTTTCGGCGTCTTGACCGTCCTCAGCGACGACCAGGCCAAGGCTCGCGCGGGCGTAGACGGCAAGGGGCACAACCACGGCGAGGATTGGGGGCTTGCTGCCGTCGAGATGGGCGTCAAAAGGAAGGAGTGGACCAACGGCACCATCCAAGGTTGAGCAGAGGCTTCGCGGACTGGCTATGTTTGGGCAACCAGATATGCCGTCGTGGGCAGTGTCAAAGGGTGAGAAGGAAAAAAAGCGCCAGCCTGGCCAACTCTTAAGCACAGGTTCTGCGGCTTCTGCTGTGTGCAAGGCATGTCATGCAATGGCATGTATAGCAGGAACTGCAAGGAACATGGGCAATGGATAGAGATTGAAGGCGCAAATCTTTACAGGAGGTATCAGCGCGTAGTGAACGTGACGATAGAGTTGGATCAAATCTTTCAATATTTCCAAATCGCACTGGATTCTCCAGTGTGCCCTGATATACACACGCCTCGGTCCATCGTCCAATTAGTCCATTCGCACGTATAGCCATATCTATCGTACGCGGGCGCAAAATCCGTCGTCGAGGCACCAATTTCCATCGCATTTGTGTCTGCTGGCGCCCCGAGCCGAACAGACATCTAGCTCCAAATGCAACCACTTTTCGGCTCTCTCATCAGAATTATCCAAAATGCAAGAGCCATGACAAAAGAAAATGAGTCGCTGCAAAGGGACGGAGGGCTTCACTGTTGCCTGATCCACCCTATGCACTAGGATGAACGTTGGAGGTCGTCTCAAATCACAGCGCCAGCTCATTGTCATAGCTCTTCTTGCTCCTCCACAGCGACCTCTTCTTCTCTCGTTTCGCCCTCATGGCCTCCCAGCCCTCTTCGTCGTCGTCATCGGACCCGTCGTTTGCCTTGTCCGCGACCTTGACGGACAGCTTGGTCTTGTCATCGCCCCAGCTTGAAAGCCCTCCCGACATTGTGCTCTCCCCATGGTTGAGACCTGTCATGGGAGACTGTGCCGCTTGAGAAACAGGCCTGTAGCGCCCTGGGAGGCCAACGTTGCTTCGCTCAGAAGGGGCAATCGACGGCGCGTATCCTGCGTATGAACCGCGAACGGACGGTGCTGAGTACTGATGCTGCGGAAGGAAGGAGGCCGAGCTGGGCTGCACCATGCTCATGGTTCGCATTCCATGGTCCATCCGGCGAGGATCCATCATCGTTGGCTCGCCGATCATGGAGTGCCGAGACGACAGGTCGACCATGGACTGATTACCGGGCATGCCGCCGCCGTACGGTGGCTGCATCGGTGGCTGCATCGGAAAGTTCCCGCCGTTCTGGTTCCCGGCCATCATCTGCATGAACTGCATCTGCATCTGCATAAATTGCTGCATCTGCTGTGTCATCTGGATCTGGGCCTGGTCGCCGGGCGTGAGCGTCGGCGGTGGCATCTGATGCATCTGAGGCATGCCCGGCATCCCGCCCATGCCATACATCATCTGGTGTGGAATACCGTTGACAGGGTCAAAACCCTGCCCCCCGTAGGGTCCGCTCATGCCGCCGCCAGCCATCATGCCACGGTTGTCGAGGCTGGGACTACCGCGACGCATGGCTCTCGAGCGTTCCTCGTTCACAATCACACCGACGAGCCCGCCGGGAGGGGAAGGGCCTTGTGGCTGATGGTGCTGCGCTGCATCGCTAAACGCGAGAGATTCCCTCACGGCGGGTCGAGCGATGCCAGCCCCAACGAAAGGATCCTGAGGTAGATTTCGCGCGAATGCCGGTAGCGTTGAATTACGTCGGGAAGCATTGTCGCCCATGGTGGAGGCGGGCCGGCCGGGTGGCATCCCCTGCGCTGAGACTCGAAGATTGGGGTTGGAACCGACGTGGCTCAGCCTGGTAGGTGGTCTGTTCTTGCCGGGGAACCCGTGCGCCTGGAGAATGCCCAGCGGAACATCCTCGTCGTCGTCTTCGTCAGATGCCAGGTTGACAGGCTCCGGTGAAGGTGCTTTCAAATGGCTCAGGTGTGGCGCGCTGTTCGATGCGAGCAGCCCAGGACGGCTATTTCGGTTCGAAATTGGGGCGCTGGCAGTCTCTCCCGTGACCTTCATCATCTGCTGCCTGTAGACTGCCATGTGAGCCTCCTGCTTCCTTCGCTGCTTGGCCTGCTGCTTCGATTTCTCCTGCTCGTCATCGTCGTCATCGTAGTTGATTTCGTCCTCGTCCTCATCCTCGTCATGTTTGACGGCTGATTGGGCGGCATGTTCAGTTGAGTCTTGAAGTTCCTTATCCCGTCTATACTTCTCGAATTGCGCCGGGGTCATGACCTTGTTCTGGGGTGGATTCGATGCCCGGGGGGGAACGTATCGATGAGACGATTTCGAAAACCGGGATAAGCTACCTTCAAACATGTTGTCCTCCTTGCTGAAAGTCGACGCAATGGGCTTTGGCGGAGCCGCGGTGAACGTGTCTTCGTCTCGCCTGTATCGCTGTGAATTTGTTCTGGCGGAGCTGTCGTTAGGGTCTGACGAAAGAAATTTCATTGCAGTGAACGACTCTCGTAGAAGCTTGGCATCTTCGTCTTCCACAATGTCTGAAGGGCGATGTGAGTATTTGAAGGAACCGCCCAATGTCTGGTGGCGAGGGACGGGGGGAGGCGCATCATCCTCGATCGGCTGGGGGCGCTGGCCAAGAAGCGGCTCCGCCGCGGTGACAGTGTCCGGGCTTGTTGGAGCTGGCTGGATATGTCGTTGTCCTGTAAGAACTCTCGGTTCGACGGGTTCATCACTTTTCAACGTTGCAACGCTCGCTCGCTTGTCGAAGCTTGTAAACATGGAGCCAAAGTCTCCTCCCAAATCCATGGCCGAGTTTTCTGCGCTGATAGGCGTCGCGGTACTTGAAGTCGAGGCCGTCATGCCCCTGGGTCGCTGCTCCCCGCCATCCCCTTGCAGAGTAAGAATGGGAGGTACGTCTGGGATGCGATCTTCTTTGGGGGGCGGGATAGAATGTTTCTTTTGCCCACCAAACGAAAACGTCCTAGTCGCGCGGTCCAAGAAGCTCGATTTAGATCCTCCTCGGCTAGGAAGTGAAGAAGGCTCCGGCTGCGACTGCGGCTGTGGCTGCGGCTGCGGCTGCGGCTGTTGCTTCGTATTATACCGATGGGTTTCATCTTGCCCACTTCCGGCGCCAAAATCGGTAGACGACGGGGCGGTCGAGGCATTGCTGTGCCGAGACGAGTTGTCGGTCGATGTTGTGTTTGTAGTGTTCGAGACGCCGCTACCACTACGTCTGTGTTAGTAAAGTCACGCGGTTCCAGCATGTGAGCGACTCAAGGCGAGCCTTGCACGAATCCACGCCAGCAACTGGTCGAGAAACGCCAAGAGGTACTCACCGGTTGGCCTTGAGGTCTGCGAACATGTTGTCTTCCATGTTGAGCTCCAGCAAGTGCGGTTTGGGCGTTACATTGGCAGACATATTGGCCGAATGCCTCGCCAACTTCGCTCCGCCGTCGAAAGACCTGCCGTTGGCGACATCGTTTCGCTCGATGACGCGAAACGAATGCTGCTCCGGCGTCGCTATGGGCGCATGTTGGAAGTCGTCAGAGGCGGATTTCCGCTTGGAGAACGCGACGGAGAATCTAGGCATGTAGAACGCCGGCCAGAGATGACTTTTCGTCTTTGCTTAAGGCCCCCTCGAATGGCTGCCAATGGCACTCGTGAGAACGGCCACAGAGGGGCTATACGGGGTACTGCGATCGTGCAATGACAAACGGCGATGGCAGGGCCGTGTCCGAAATTCGTCGAGCAAAAACTGCGAGAGACACGCTAAAGAAACACTGCATTAAGATGAGATGCCAAGTCAGCAGTCGGCTTCCTTCGTTGACTGGGTCCTTCGGGGGGGAGCCAACGGCGATTGCAGCCAACGGCGAGTACGTAGGAGTAGGACGGAGACCAAGGCGGGCGAAAGGCAGAAGGAAGCAAAGTTGCTTTATTGGCAACATGCCGTCGTTCTGAGACCACGCGGTTGGCCGGACGTGGCAGGCATGCTGTCCGTCGCTGGTGGAGGAGAAAGGAACGGGCATGTGAGACTCACATTAATCCTCGGGAGGGGAACACGCCGGGGAGGAGACGGCCGGTACGCAGTGAATCGCTGCAAGAAACCGGTCCAGAAAAAGAGGCCACTCGAAGGTAAAACGGCGCAATGAGACGCAAACGATGGCGTTGACGGAGAGAGAAGAGGAGAAGCAAAAGATGACAGACAGGAGCAATTAGGGATGGCTGGATGATGGGATGGGGCAAGACATGCAAAAAAGTCGATCGGGCGAGTGGGTGAAACCGAGGTCGACAGAGATCCTGGTCGTCTGTTTGTACACGGCACGGCGCAATGCAACAGACGTACGCACAGGTCTGAGGCCCAGCAGGACAGAAACGAGCGTCAAGAAGGATGCGGCACTTGGGATTCTAGCGACGATTACGGAGTACGGTTGAGAGCGAAAGACGAGGGTGAAAGGAGGAGCTGGGCTGGCCGGCTGCTCGGCTGGGGCTGCAGAGCGAACACGACCTCCTGGTGCCCGTGCCCAAGCCCACTCCGGCTAGGCCGGCCGTACAGCTGGTCCCTGAGTCCTCTGCTGGGTCGATCTGGACGGGTCATTGATCCCTCCCAGACCCGTTCCATCAAGCTCCCCTGCCCCTGGCCCAGGTGCTGGCAACGGCGAGCAGATGGCAGAGCTCCGAGTCCCTCCCAGCTACTGGGCTCAAGGAGGCGCGAGGCCGATGCCCGCCAGCAGACAACGAGGGCATCCGCGGTCCGGCAAGGCGCATGTGCACAGCAGGGCACGGTACAAGTACGGACCACCTTTACGCATGCAAGCCCGGCACAGGTGGGCTCTGGCCAGAATCAGGCAAGGCCGTCGCAGGTGAGTTGTGGTGAACTGACTTGGCGTTTGGTGTTCGGTCCACCAAGGGAGGCCCTCCCGGCTGAGCCCGCCACTGCTGCTGCTGGCTCCCGTGCGCCGCGATAGGAGACGTATCGTAGCACAGCAGCTGGCTGAAGGTTCGGCAGCGCCGCCTAGTCCGGCCAGGGTTCGTAGCTGGCGCCGCGCGAGTGTGCGCGAACGGCTTGGTGGGTGGACGAGCTAATCTTCCGAGCCTCTTGCATGGCCGCATGCATAAGGTAGCTGGGTCTGGAAGAGCCCCCGTGGCAGCACCGAACGCCTCTGCCCTTGACGCGCAAAAATTGCACGACTTTGTTGGCCAGTCCCGGTGCACGAGTACTGTACTCGTACGTGAATCGAAGGATTGGCCCTGCACCTTACAGGAGATCCGGGACCAAGGGGACTTCGGCGATCATCATGCGTGGGTACTGAGCTGTACGAAGCAATGTCGACTAGCGAATGGGGGAGAAGCCATTGACCCATTCATAGGGTCAGGTACCTTACTCGTAGCTAGCTGACCAAGCCGTCTGCCAAGCACTTCGTTCCCCGTCCGTCTGCTCTATACGGGGTACGGAGTAGGTACGAAGTGAATTCATGCAACCGCCGCGTTCCACGTGCGTGTTGCGAGCGCCCAGGAGGCCAGGAAACGTGGGTGCGATTCAGACAAAAAGGAACGACTCCGCCAAGTATGTACGAGTACTCGTAGGGCCAGAAAATAGATCCTTGACGCAATGCATGATAATACCACACAAGTGTTAGTAAGGGGCACCGCCGACGCCTCTTCCAGCACCTTGTCAGCGGCGGGTAGCATGCCAGGACCGACGCTGTTTCTGGTTTTGCTGCTACCAGTATGTGTTTGACGGGCCCAACCTTACTCGTACGGGGTCACGTCCAACCTCGGGGCGGTCGAACCAGACGAGTTGCCGACAGGCCTGCTGGTGGCGACTGGACTCGATCCTGTTGTTTTGCACAGATCCCGGGACGGAGATTGAGGCTAGCAGCGGCGACGAGTGCCTTTGACGGCAGCTTACTCCGTGGGTACCAGCGCAGCAAATACGGCAGTATGGGTACTCATACGCAACACCCGTAGATATTTTTGGCACCGACGGCGATGTGCATTGAGCCACTGACGAGGCACAAGGCACCAATGGCCACGGGCGGGTGGCGGCGGTAGCTGTGGATACGCCCGCTGAGTCTCATGCCGGTCGTCGCCCCGGCAGAAGCAGAGCGCGAGAGCACGCGTTCGACTGAGGTGCTGCGTGCCGCGTACTGTGCTCCTTAGCTGTAGAGCGCCGAGGAATCGCTGATCGGAAATCTCCTGGAGCCTTGCATTTGCTCATTGCGTCGCCAGGACGCGACGCAGCTGGCTGCAAGGCTCCCCATAACAAACCAAGCAAGCCTAAGCTTCTCCTCGCAGCAGCCGGGCAGGCCGCGTGTGCTCGCTCTCCACAAAACCCCTTTCTCTTGGCTGCTGTTTGCGGCCGGCCACTCTGCATGCAAGCGAAAAAAAAGTTCTGCCTCTCTTTAGCTGCGCCTCGGCCCCAGAAGGGCTCGCTCTTCTGGTCCACCCGGCATTTGGCCTCCAGGGTGCAACTCGTTCAGTGTCCGGGGACCGACCTCGAGGTTGAGCGGTGGTGTTGACGGATTGTGGACAAGCTCCTTATGTTGTGACTGTAGATGAAAAGCCTTCGCCGCCACGCTTTCCGGCGGCCGTGGCAACACATGCTTCTGTTGGCTCTGGTCGGCCGCGACCGCACAATGGAACTCCAGCCAGATGAAGCATCGTGCAGGGATTCATGCCACGGAGAAGCCTCGCCACGGGACGCTGGAGAAGAAGCCTCGGCCTCCGGCGTCTTCGAGGTCTTCGGGACCTTCAGGACCGAGAGGATGCGGGCAATGGATGAACGGCTGGTGTCTAAGGTACCTGGTAAGCTGCAGGCGGGTGAGGTCTCAATTGGCATGTGGTTCCATGCAACGGCAGGCACGCGCAGATGCCTCCATTCCTGCCCGCGGACCACCCCAAGTTACTATCACGATTCACGCCGCCAAGGTACTGCTGCTGCCTTGCAACCTGTCGATGCTACGCTTTCGATGAAAACACCACGACTCCTCACTTTCAGCTGCGTCAACCTCGATCCTTCCACTCACCGCCTTCAGCAGAGACCAAGGCCGGTAAGCAGCGTCTGCTGCAGCTCGCTTCCTCTCTTGTGTTTCGCAGTTGGCAAGCTCAGAGCCAGACGGACCCCTGTCCATGCTTCGTTCCATTGCACCCCCGACGCCTCCTCGTAAAAAGAAGCGCGTGCTGTACCACGGCGAATTCTCGTCAATGCAAGATCGGCCCCATCATCGGACCCCCTCCAGGCGACGGGCTGCACTGGTACTGATCCGTTCGATCGATCGCTGCCCGCGCTCAGAAACCCCGGGCTCAAGCGGTAGCTGAGGGGGATATCTCCGCGACGAGCGCCGGGTGTCGACAAAGTTGCAGCTCGGCGCCGCAGAGCAGCGGAGCCCCGTGCCGCTTTGACGGTAGCTCAACCCTTGTTTGCAGATGCAAGAAACCCCTTCCCCCGCTGGGGAACTTGGTCGCATCACGTATATACGAGGAGTGATCCGAACGCACGATCAGAGCGTTAAATGCCCGCCAGGTCCGTATTTCTGCGCGAGCTTTTAAGTTGGCCAATCCGAGGGCAGCCGGCCCTGCGAATACATACAGGCCTTGACGAAGCTTCGGCGATGCCAAGGCTGAACTGAACCACCAATAATTTGTTGTCTGCGGACTAAATAAGGACGGCGTTTCGCAGGTGGACACCAACTATTCTCAGCGCATCCGAGCTTGTAAGAGCTGTTGGGTCCGAGGCAACAATTCGCCGGCACCAACACAAGCGCTACCCACGCACGCACGCACGCGCAGCCCCGGCCATCCTGAGTGGTCGCAGAGTCGCGGCACTTGCCCACACTCAATCTGTGCCGCTTAGGTTCTAGTCGGCGGGTGGGATTGCCATTAAGCTCCACCACTATCGGGGTCCATTCCGGGGTGAAAAGTAAGAGACCTCGTCGCAAGCCAAGCTTATCTCGCCGCGTCTCCGAGTCTCCGACTCTTGACTCTCTTTTCTCCCTCTTCGACTCTGCCGCGGCCGCAATTCCTCGCCGACTCAGTGCTTTAATTGCTGGCCGCCCTCGCCCGTACGGCTCCGGACTCTGCGCCATTGTCGATTTCGCCCGTACCGGCGCCGGGGTCGGTCGCCGTCACGAATCAGCAAACAGAACACCCTACCAATGAGCTCTCCGAGCCCGCGAGGTCGCCCTATCCGGAGGCCCTCGCTGCTCTCGCAGGATGACAGTCACTACCACTACCCGCTGTCCACGCGGACTGGCACACTGGCCTCGCTGATCAGGAGTCGCTCCCAGCATAGCCTCAACGGCTCGGTGCCGCCGCCGGCGCTTCGCTATGCCTCGGACGACGAGGAAGCAGCCGCCTGGGTGCGCCATGAGGACGACGACATTGAGAGGCTACTGAGGGATGAAACCCGCCTCAGCCAGATTCTCAAGGGCCCCCAGGCCAGAAGCATGAATCTCATTGGCAAGAGCAACCCTCGGTATCGATGGGAGCGCTATTGGAAGCAAGAGGACGAGCTCGCGGTCATGAAGAAGCCCATGTGAGACATGCCCTATCCTCTCTGATCCTCTGTAGCATGCTTTGCCTTTCGAATGCGGGCATGTGCGCTGACCACGGGATTTCAAGCCGCGAATACTACGAGCGTACCAACGATCTCATCCAGCAATACCTGTACATCGACTGCCTGCTGGACTCGTCCATCCCTCACGACCTGCTCAATGAGTACTCGGCTGAGCTCGAGGCCTCCGCCTTCCGGCCCATCGACGTCCCAGCTACCATCAGCGAGGAGCCCAATCTTTCTCAATCCCATTCGCCTTCCCTGGATCAACCCAATCCCAGCTCCTCATACGGCTCGATTGGCCCCGAAGCAAATGGCAACAGCGCCACCAATGGGAAGCCATCTTTGCCCCAGAAGCGAACCCCCAAAGACATTTTCCGCTCATCCGAAAACCTGCCTTTGCTCCAGCATGTGGACGACGAACGTCCCGCCCTGACTCCTGTGTCTTCATCTGGAGACTCCGGGCCCAAGCCCCACTTGCCATGGCTCGAAGACGCCGATATTGACAGCGATGACCCGGTGGTGACGCTCGCCATTTGGATCAACCTGGTCGCCAACGTGATCCTTCTGGCTGGAAAGATTGCTGTCATCATCTCCGTCCCGTCCATGTCCGTTCTCGCCAGTCTTGTTGACGCCACCCTCGACTTCCTCAGCACAGCCATTGTCTGGACCACGACCCGACTCATCTCTGCCGGCCAGAATGACCAGCACCGCTATCCAGTCGGCCGCCGTCGGTAAGTCCATTTGCCTTGACATCTGCAGAAGACCGATGCTGAATATCGTGCTCGCCAGGTTGGAACCTGTGGGGGTGTTGGTATTCTCCGTCATCATGGTGACCTCGTTCGTGCAAGTCGGCATCCAGTGCGTGCAGCGGCTGGCCGACCCGGAGCACGAGATTATAACGCTTGGTCTTCCCGCCATCATCATCATGGTTAGCACCATCGTTATCAAGGGAGCATGCTGGGTCTGGTGCCGATTGGTGAGGAACTCTAGCGTTCGAGCCTTGTAGGTCGCCCTTGAACAACCCACCATTTCTCTGGAACGCTCTATCTAACAAACCTTCTCTCTAGGGCCGAGGATGCCAAAACCGATGTCATTTTCAACATCGGGTCTATCCTGTTCCCTATCAGTGAGTCATCCAATTGCCTGATTCTCGTCCGAAAGCCCGTGAGGCTGACCGAGTTGCTCTTCAGTTGGGTTTTACGGTAGGGTATGGTGGCTCGATGCCTCTGGCGGTCTACTTCTCTCCCTCGTCGTCATCTTCACCTGGAGCCAGACATCGGCTCACCACGTCCGCAACCTGACGGGCTTTTCCGCTCAGCCCGACGAGCGAAACCTGCTACTCTACCTGACCATGCGTTTCGCCACCGCCATCCGCCAGATCCAGAATCTTCGTGCCTACCACGCCGGTGACAAGCTCTTTGTCGAGGTCGACATCGTCCTCTCCGCTATCACTCCACTCAAGGATAGCCATGACCTCAGCGAGGTTCTCACCTACTTCCTTGAGTCTGTGCCCATCGTTGATAGGGCTTTCGTCCACGTCGATTACGCGAGCTACAACGCACCCACGCACATGCTGAAACAATCGTCCGCATAGAGCTACTGCTAACGCGACATGGGGCCATCTACAAGCCGGTCGCCCCGAATCACCTTTACGAGATTGCCGCGTGGCCTGAAGCGTTTGGTCGCGTAGTGGCCATCCATGCGGCTAGGGATTGAAATGGGCAGCGTTTCATTTGGCATATTTGGCGCACTTTTGTATATTAAAAGCGGAAAACTACTTATCTCTCATCGTGTTCGAAAGAATAGCGGACTACCGTGGGCTGCAGTGAATGCAATGAGCTTTAACTTGCTCAGTAAGGGATGCCATTGGTCAGCAGCTGGAACTGATCGTAGACGCCCGTGCTGTGGCTGGAATAGCTCTTCTTTATGAGATCCTTCATGAAATCGGCAGCCTCCCGCTCGCTCTTGTCCAGAACGAACCGCTCCCTGAAGTGCTTGACGCTCTCCGGCTTGAAGCACGGCAAGCCGCTGTCCATCATGAGAAGCACAACCTGGCTGAGCTTCTCACAATACTGCCTACTGGCAATAAAGGCCTTGACGCAAAGCTCCTGGAACCACTTGAAGCTCTGATGGTCCATGGAGCCACCCATGACGGCGACCATCTCCTTCGTCAGCTTAAAAGGGGCGCGCTCGAACTTGATGCCGCCCGGCGCGATGTCGAAGCAGAAGCCGAAGTCAATGTGCAAGATGTGCCCTGCATCGTCGATCATGATGTTGCCATTGTGGCGGTCCTTGAACTGCAGCAGGAAGGAGATGACCGAGTAGGCGGCCATGGACTTGACGAAGTTGTTGCGAGCCTGCTGGAAGCGGAGCGAGTCCTCGTTGCCGTATTTAGACACGAAGTAGTCGTAGAGACCGTTGACGGCTTCACGGCCAAGCATGTCGCGGGAGATTGAGTTGGGGAGCACGTCGATGACGCCGCAGCCTGGCGCCGTGGCCGTGACGCGGTACGGGAATACGTACACGTCCAACCCGACGTTATGGAAGATGCCTCGGAAGGCGGCAATCATCTGCAGAGCCAGCACGTCCTGTCTGCAGTCGTCGCCGACCTTGAAGATGGCAGACTGCCAGACCTCGATGGTGTTCTCCTGGGGCTCTCGTCCCCGGTTCGTCTCCTCGAGCATATCGTCAACGTCCTCCAGATCATCACCCCTGTTCTTCTTGATGCGGAACGTCGCCATGAAAGGCGCCTTGGCGTGGCTCTGCAAAGGCTTTCCCGACTTACGGTCGATGCCAATGACAACGCCATCTGGATTGCTGGGTAAATAAACTCCAACCTCGAGCTTGATCTTTCGCAACTCTTCTTCAATCTTCTGTTTCTTCTCTGGCTTCGGGCGTTTGATGAGCGGCTTCAGCTTGCCCGAGATACCCGTGACCTCGTCGAAGAAGGCGAACTCCCGCTCAAAAAACAGCTTGTCCTCGGCAGCGAAGCTGTCAACCATCTTAACCATGACGCTGTCAAGCTTCGGTTTGATTTCATCCGGCACCTGTGCATCGTCGTCTTTGTACGAGTTCGCTTTCATGTTCCAGATGATCTGATGAGCAAATAGCTGAGAAAACTGCGCGGTTTCAAGGATATAACGCTCGACGTAACCCAAGTTGTCGTATCTGAGAGTTTGCACGATCTGAGGGACATAAAAGAAAGTGACATCTACCGGGTGACTCTCAAGAGCTCGCATTGCAAATTGAATGATGAACGGGTGCTCTTTGTACGCTGGTAAAAACATTGTGACGGCAGTGAGAGGATTCACCGGTACCCAGAATAGCAGATACTGCTCCTGAATTAACACATGCTCGCGACTCTGGACTCTGGCAGTGACATACCTTCAGCTGCGAATTGACATCGTCTGGAAGATGCCCATTAAATATAAGGGGCAGGGCTTCGGGCTCGGAAATTGCCCTTTCGGGCACCATTAGAAGAAGTTGCCGGACCTCTCTATGGAGGCGAGGCAAATGGAATCTCGTTGCAAGCTCGATGGCAATTGCAGGATCTTGCATCCAAGCCGTGCGGACCAAAGGCGTAAGTGCGGTCTCCAAGGCAGTCTTGGACACGTTGTGCGCTGAGGATTGTCCTCCATGCTGGCTTAACGGGTTGATCCATACGATCAGCCGCGACTGTTCGTTTTCAAGCAAGATTTGAAGCAGCTGCTCCTTGGCTTGCAGGGATTTAATATTGCCAACGGTGTGTGCTCCAATAAAGGACACTTCTTTCAATGCTGCCAAAACCTCCGAAATAAGTCGGACCTCGGTCTTCAGTTGAAGAACGTTGCTGCCAAACGACCATCGCGGTGAGTTTCTGAACCAGCTGAGGCCTGCCGACAGGATTTTCTCCTTGAACTTCCATTGGGCAGTGGGACCAATCGTGGTACTTGCGCGCAGCACTTTCAAGCCGAGCAAAACAATCTGAAATCGCAAATCTCTAGCCATGGGGTGAGCAGTGGACTCCTTGAGAGCATCCATTGAGAGGTCCAGCATGCGGAGAAAGACCCTCTGAATGTCGACACTGCCCAGCCGCGTCGCGTTGAAGTGACTCCGGAAGAATTGAAGAAGGCGCGTGTGCGGCGAAAGGAGGTCATGGACGTGCTGCCTCCTCTTCGTCAGAGCCTTCTCCTCGCTTGGTGCGAACTCCTCCTTCTGGAAAAAAGGGTCCGGATGCACCAAAGCATGGTTGAACAAGCCGATTTTCCGAGTGATCGTAAGCTCCCACTGCTGGGCGATGCTGCTCAACAGCTTAGACTCCAGTCGTGGATTTTCATTCATGACGCCTAGCCACAGTGAAACCCCAAATTTGATTGACTGCTTGTTGAAGAGGGCAAATGGTATGCTGACGAGATAACGAGCAACAGCTGACTCGTCCCGAGAACTGCGGCAGAGCAAAGCCGCTCCCCTCCTCAAAATGTCCTGTACCTCGCTCAGAGACGTGGCTTTTTTGCTGAGAATCCTAGCCTCGACATGGGCCAAAGCTGTAGATGCGTTTGCACTCTCTGTCACAGACGATTGCGCGAACGACGACCTGCGGCTCAGGTTCATGAAGCTCATCAGCTCGGTACCGCGGTCAGGTAGCGTTTCACCGTAGCGGTATTCCTGTCGTGTTGTATATTGCGCAATCAGGTCGGATGCTGTGTTAATTTCGCAGTCGCCAATTCTGTCCAGTGACTGGAGACGATTATCGCTCAACGGGATGACCGATCCAAGCTCCAGAGCAAAAGATCTTCCAAGAGAAACGTGCCCATAAGCGCCTGCATCGTCAAATTCAGACAGATACGTCTGCAAAAGGCCCTTGACGTCCAACGGAGCAAGGTTGATGGCGTTGTTCACCCAAATTTTGGCTTTTCGGTTTAGGATATCCAATGTCCAACGTCGAAACTCGTAGTCGTCGGAAAGTTCTACAGTCACTTTGCCGAGCTCGGAAGAAAATGTTGATCGCGGTGCGTAAAGATCCGTTTCAGCTTCGACACAGCTCGACCACATGAGCGACAGGAGCTCCAGCAGTGCGAATAGAGAAGTCTTGTTGCACAACGCCGAGGGCACGTCTCGTATAATGCGGTCGGCACACTGGAACGCAGCCTGCTGCACCCGCTCTATGCGATGACAGCACTTGCGGAAGACGGATGCAAGTTGAGTGGCAGCATATTGTGCGGAGAAGGATGGGTCCGAACCTCCCAGCGTTTTCTTGAGGTACTTGTCGAGAACAGCAGAGGTGATGCCCTCCATGGTGCTGATGACCTCGGGCTTGCGCATGCTCGGCTCCAGGAAATATGAAAGAACCTTGGTGCAGTCGCCAGAGTCTGCACGCAGACTCTCGACGAGATACGCTGCTTGGAGAAAGATAACCTTTCGGTAGCTTAGATTCTTAATATCAGCGGCCTTTGACGGAACGAGCTCGGTGAGAAGTTTCTTCTGCGTGGCTTCCCGCTCGCTGCTGTTCCCGCGGCGCAGGACGGTGTTGAGCTCAACATCGCTCTCAACTTGCTCGCTCCGCTCGCCAGCGACCAAAGGCGGTGAATGGATGGCAATTATACGAAGCTCGTTCATGTATCTCCTTCCGCGGTCTGTGCTGGCTGTGAAACCATGCACAACGATGTTGAACCACGCATCTCGAAGCAGCGAGTAGACCTCGAAATCAGCGAGAGGTTCAGATGCCAGATCATTACTGGCCATGAATACGGCGAGAGGATGCAAGAGTTCCCCGATCTCCTGAGCCACAAGCTGAACGTCGGCTTCCCTAGCATGACTTGTTGACTCGGCATCGCCGAGTGAAATGATGCCATCCAGCAAATGCTCCCAGTAAATGTCGAACAAGGGAGACTCGCGTCGCAGATTGGCAGAGATGTGAGTCCTGGCTTTCATCACCGCTGCCAAAAGGAACTCCTTCTTGTCCACAATGCCGATGTGGCATAATCTGCTGTACATCTTCAGCAGAGAGCGGAACTCCAGTTGACCACCGCTTAGCGCCAGAGTTGCAGCGCCGGAGATAACTTGGGCATCAACGACGGCATTGACCTTGTCGAGCTTCTGAATCAGCATGGACTGAGCCAAAGCCGTGATCTTCTCGTCTTGACATGCCGACGCAATGCCGCAGATTGCCTGCACAACGTTGCCGCAGACAATTGCAGCCTCGTCGTCACCATTCATCTGCAGTGAGATCGAGCTTCCTGTGGATTGCCGGCGAGCATAAACCGGACCAGAGACCCTCTCATCTCCAGCCGTACCGTTGGCCTGGCTGCTGGTGATCGCTCCTCCAGCTTCGGGGCTAAGCACATTTCCAAGGGTGTACAGCGTTGTGATGACAGCATCCTTAGAGAGCGTCTTCAAAATATAGGCCAGGCTCGTTGCTGCCACGCGAACGGTGTCGCCATGCGGAGTGGTCTGGACAAGGAATCGGGGGAGAACTCGGCTGACCGCTGGAGAAAAAGCAGGAGAAATTCGGCATATCAACGCGAGGCTCCGGAGGACAACGGAAGCGAGAACCTCGTCTGCCATCTGTGAGGGATCTTCCAAGATCTCCTGCAGCCAGTTCATGAGAATATCTGCGTCTGCTATTTCCTCATTGAGCAAAGAGCAGTTCAGGTAGGAGATTATGGCGGCAGACTTGACAGCCCCGGCTAGCTTCTGTTGATTGGGCGATCCGAGCCGAACAAAGTCGGCGCCGGCTTCAATGTGGTCCATCTGTTCGATGGCCAGATTGGCGTATACCTCAATGGACCTTAGTTCTCCATCAAGCAATTGACCCGGCTCTGGCAAAACGTTGCCGCCTCCAGACAGGAGCAAGTCAAGGATGTGAGTGTTCCTGAGAGTCGATCCATCCGTGAGCATTAGGGCTGTACTGGACAGGACCAACCACATGAAGCTGCGTTGCAGAAGCATTGCTCCCAACGGCCTTCCCGACGAGGCATAGTGACGGAGAAGTCTCTTCCAGTCCTTTACTTCTCGATCCTGGCTGTGGGAGTTTCGAATAGTCGAGAGCGATGTTTCGACAGCAACTAGGAATGGCTCTGACAGAATCTGTTTGATCTTTTGAACCAGAGCCAGCCGTCCGCCGGCCTTCCAGAAGTCTGCTTGGGCAGAAGCAGCATCCAGAAATCCTAGAAGCGCGAGGGCAACGGTTGCCGTGCGGATCGCCTCTTCTATTGGTGGGTGCTCTAAATCGCTAGACTGCAGAGCAAGGACGCTCTCCCCAGCCTTGGTGCAAGAGTTGGTGAAAGCCCATACTGCCTCCGTCACAGTTTCCCTCAGGTCAATGAACTTGACTCCAAGCGCCAACAGCGCTCCGGTGACGTGGAAGGCGAGCGATTCGGTCGGTGAGGGATCGATCTTGCGGAAGAAGGGAGAGGGCGCAAAGACTTGAGAGTGCGCATCGAGAATATAAGGAATGAGCTGGTACGAGAGCTTCTGCGCGCTCTGGCTGGACTGGATAATCGGCGCCGTCTTGCACAAGGCCAGAAGAACCTCGAATTCGCGGATCGGCTTTGTTCCAATCAGCCACTTGATTATCGGCATCGCAGTTGATGGCGTCAGCTTACCATGGGCACTCTGCCCAGCGAGCCCGCCTGCTTGGCGCTGTAGACGCCATGGGCGTACTCTCGGCCTCGGCCTCCTGAGTGGCATGCCCTGCACAGCTTGTCGAGGTCGGACCGATCGAAAGATGTCGTAGAGCTACTGGCGGACAGCGAAGCTATCTTCTGCAGCGCCTTGGCGCGAATGTCTCGCGTCATGATCGCCGTTCATGAAACAACAAAATCGCCTGAAAGACGGCAAATGGGCGCACGAGCTCCGAGAAAGAGTCTCCCAACCAAACGTCCCGGCCGATGTGCTGGGAGCGCGTACCCCCCTGCGAAATGACACTCCTAATGCAGGAGGCTTGGTCGCCGAGGCTCACTCCCACCAGCTAATACCCCGTGCAGTCTGTCCGCGCCGGCTTAGTCATCGGAGCTACCCCGGGCGCAAGGCCGGCAAGGCTCCAGACCTGACGCGTGCTGGCCAACAACCTCAGCTCCATCCATCGCCGACTTCGAGATCCCACCATCACCCGCACTACGCATTGCTGTCGCCATCAATCCGACCGACGGATCCCTCGCACAACACCTCGGAAGCCCTTTGCAGCCGCCAAGATGGCCGCCATGTTCAGCCAGAACCCGGTCATGAACGGCCCCAACTACTCCTTCTCCGACGGGGCGAGGACCAACAACGGGGAGCCGAAAGAGCATCGCTTCAACCCGTAAGCTCCGCTGTCCCGGGTCGTTGAAGCTCTAGCTGACTTGAAATAGCTACACGGACAACGGCGGCTCCACGCTCGGCATCGCAGGCGCCGACTTCACCATCATGGCCGGCGACACTCGTCACACCAGCGGCTACAGCATCAACTCTCGCATGGCCCCCAAGGTGTTCAAGGTCGGCGGCACCACGGCCTCGCAAGACGACGCCACGATAGTTCTCTCTGTTTGCGGCTTCGCCGCTGATGGTGCAGCCTTGCGCGACCAGCTGGACACCATCTGCAAGATCTATCGCTACCGCCACAACAAGCCCATGACCCTGAATGCCTGCGCCAAGCGACTGTCCACGATCCTTTACCAGAAGCGCTTCTTCCCGTACTACGTCACTGCGATGCTTGGCGGTCTCGATGAAGAAGGCAAGGGCGCCGTCTACTCCTACGACCCGGTCGGCAGCTACGAGCGAGAACAGTGCCGCGCTGGCGGTGCGGCAGGCAGCTTGATCATGCCCTTCCTGGATAACCAGGTCAACTTCAAGAACCAATATGTTCCGGGAAGCGGGACGGGACACGACCTCAAGGAGCGAGAGCGCCACCCGCTGTCGCGGCCACAGGTCGAGACCATCATTAAGGACGCTTTCGATGGCGCCGTGGAGCGGCATATCGAGGTTGGCGATGCTCTCCAGATGATGATTATCACAAAGGACGGTATCGAGGAGACGATATTGCCCATGAAGAAAGACTAGACGAGGGTCCTTCATTGGTGGAGACTTTGTGCGGTGTGTAAGAACAGCTTTCTAGATAGGTACAATAGAGACCTGGTGTCGTATCCGAGCGTACTTGGAGGCCAATGAATTATGCGACCTTGGGCTAGGAATTGGTATCTCCGTCGCCGACAGCGCAATACTGACGTGTGAGGTTAATGCGAGAAAGGACGGAGACATCATCTGCCCAGGACCAGATGGTGTGGCAGCGTCGAAGATAATGAAATTTTTGAGTCTTCAGCTTTCTCCTCTAGAAGATGTACACTTGGGGATCAAGCTGTATTCACTAGAGCAGAGGCAACTCCTCGTGTCGACGACGAACCATTTTGCAAGATTGGCCATGAAAACTTGATTGAAGGTGGCCATTTTGCACGAATGGACGAGCGAAAGCACGGCTCTGTGGCAGGCGTAAATTTGAATCAAGGATAAGCTGTTTCAGTATTTGGAAGTTTGGATAATGTAACCTTTTGTTCATCAAACATGCTCCCAAGCCAATTCAGTCACCGCTGAGAGTGACAACAGCGGGACCGAGAAAATCTGCCCCGGCTGCTCCGACAAGGATTTATTTTAAGAAAGCTCTTTAAGCTGGCCATGTTCTTCAGGGTCGGATGGATACTTAAGCAACAGGGAAGAATTGGGTAAAAAGTTTGGCCGGGGCACAGGCATAGAACAGCAAACCGATAGCAATGCTATCTTTGTCCTGCTCTTGACAGCATTTGGATTCGACGACTCGCTTGCGCAACATGCGAGTACTCGGAGTGTTTTCCATGAAAACACGAAGATTCGACATGACTACGGGTTGTGGGTGCGGAACATCAAGTTGGTCTCAAAATACAGCCTTAAGAGTTTAGGACATATCTTGTAACCAGGGATTCGAGACGTCGCCTGAGCTGGCCGAGATGAGTTATGGAAGGGTATTTGATGGCAACGCTGAGAGAAACGACACTTCCAACGCGGGCAGCTGGAGGCTGGAAAGGATGCACTAGGTATCACATGGTTCAATGACAATCTGGTTTGGGGGTGAGCCAGTCCTCTTCTTGGACCGGAGGAGAGTCCTGAAACTGTTCGACTGTAGCGCGGTGAGGATGGACATTGTTCTTTTTTTGTCGAGAAAGAAAAGGTGCCTGGACACTCAACGTGGCTCGAATATTTAATAATTACGAAGTTGGGGGGGTTCACACAATTCGGAAGTCATGTACAGTTGCATGGTTTACGACTGTTCAACTGCTCTTGGGAGTCATCAGAGACACCGGTACGATAAGTTTGAAATCCGCTGTCGTCGTCGCTGTTAAAAATGCAACCCTGGTCAGTCGCGCAACGTCAAATCTAATCACGGCCGAAGTGGTTTGAAATATGCCAATCCAAATGTCACGCTCATTTGCGACTTAAGACCGTGTTTATGATGTCTCGCGGCTGTCTTCGTTGTCCATGTGCTCTAGGGTAGGTCATTTCTCGGTGAGGCAGCTCACCGAATATTGTGATGCGGGCAATGCAAGCCAATGGCAGGGGGTTTTGCCGCTCGGACCAAACTGCACCGAATTTCAGCGTGTCGTTCGATGCCGCGGGTTCTTCACCCGGCTAGGCTACCCGGTAATTCACATGCCGTCCCTGCGACGTATCCCACTCGTACTCGCCTGACGATGCCAAGACGATACCCTCTATTCGAATCTCCAGCCGTTTGCCGCCATCGTCATATCTCGAAGCCACAGACTCGGTCGCTCTCAGGAACAGGGTCCAAAAACTGCGTCATCGTCGTCATCGAACAACATATGAGAACGCCATCGGCGCGGAACAGCTGGCAAAGTGCCAATTGGCGTTATGCAAGATCGCAAGATGACGATGGCGGCTCGTCGGCGCCGTGGGGTTTCGCAGCGTACCCCAGAAAATGGGCTGACAAACCGACTGCCATGCGCCGTGTTCCCTGACAATGACGACATGATGGTGAAGAGACCATTTTCCGTCCAAAACCGTGTCGATTTCAGCAAAATGCGTTCCCGTCACGACGTCATTCCGGCGCGGGAGAAACCCGCACGGGGTGGGTAGCGGGCCTGTCCTGCTAAACTGGGATAAGATCACCGCCCGCAGTCCTGAACCCTGCCACCATTGAGGCGTCCCTCGAGAGTGAGTGGTGGCGAAACATGCACCCATGCCCTAGGCTATCAGCTGCCAAGTCAATGACCTCAGATGCCGTGTGCCCTTTGTGCATCGGCATGTGGGGTGAATGATTCACCGCCGCCCTCTCCAGCAAGATAACGTGTGCCGAGCGGCGGTGTTTTTCTTTCACCCCGCAAGGCCGGGCCGTGCCAAAGTGCTCCAGCTCTGCTCTGCTTCTTTGTTTGCATCGATCCACGCCACCACGCCCTGCCCCGTCCCCTTGTGGGAACATAGCCGCCCAACGGCGCTTAGAGTCGCTGATTGCTCGCCTTGTCCGGAGCATTCGATCCGGGCTGACACAACGAGCCAACGGGAAGGGCTCGGGTCCGGGTTCGGGCTAGCCGTTCCCGGGGCCTCGAACAGGGATGCAGGAATGGGAGGACTTCCCCATATTTCGCCCGCCGCAAAACAACAGGCCGACGGCTCGAACCCTCGCGGCACTTGGATTGCGGCGTGAAGCCGGGTGCGCGATTGCGCGAGTACGAGAGTCGTCGGACCGGGCAGGTGAGTGTGATCTGCGGGCAGGGCCCCCTACCGTCGCGGATGTGGTGCTGGTGATGAGCCGGAATTGCCATGTCCACGGGACATCGTGAAGCTCCAAAATCCCATGCACGGTCTTGGCAGCGGGAACCCCCCACTGTCCAATTAGAAGCCGTCAAAGGGGTGGCAAAGAGGTTCAATCAAGGTAGCGAACGGAGTAAGGGCTGCGGGACGGACGCAAACCCTGCGGGTTGAACGAGGCTTGGTAGCCACCGGCGGTGGGCCACATGCCAGCAAAGGGAATGATCGTCGACTCTCGCCCCGTGTCAATGCCTCCACGACTACTCCGCTGCATGAGTATTTTGCGAGCCTGTAAGTCACTCCGTACACGTAGTGCCTTGTCGCCGCCGCCAGAGCTGTGCATTGGTTATGAAACGGCATCTCCTCGACCCGACGAGAAATAACGAGCTTGCGGAGCGCAGTGGCAGTAGGAAGGGGGGGCATGGCGCTCATGACGGGCCAGACTTCAAAGTCGTGAATGTCGACGAGGGGCCGCCTTTCCAGGATGGCGGCAACTGGTCCGTGGTCCGTGGTAATCCTCATCCGGTTAAGGTAGGCAGGCGACCGTACATAACGTAGGGTGAGGCTACGGAGTGGCCGCTGAACTGGGCCAGCCAGCTTTGATTTTAATAAGCATCCACGATCGATATATCATCCTCGAATCTCTCCGCAATCGATGTTTCGAGATTTTGCCCTGCAGCCTGTCGATCGGATCTGCTGGTCAGGGTCCGTCGACCTCCGGAACCAAGCATTGAGTACTTGTACGTAGTGCCGCGCAACGAGTTGCAATGGACACGCCAGCTCGTGCCGCAGTACGCACGTCGTTTACGCAACGAGTGCGACAAGCGAATCTCTGGCGGAAGTCGGCGCGACATTGCTGAGCGCCAGGGGTGAGAGCTGCAAAGTCGCCACTCAGGGTCCACGCAAGACGTGGTGCCACAAACTCAATTGTGTCGATTAGCTGCCATCGGGATGTGGCTCATGCTGGCCCGGCTCCCCGACTACTGGACAGTGATCCAGACAAGCTCAGACATCGCAGCTGTACGGAGTAGGTACATTTGAACTGTAAGGTACCTAGGCACGGAGGGAGGTATCCATTCGCCGTACGAGTAAGGGTACCCAGCTGCCCTGGCAGTGCGAGGACGCAATGGCGCTCCCGCCATCTGTCGGGGTCTGCTGCTTGCCGGTGGCATTGGACCCAGAACCCGAGAAGCACCCTGTCCTCTGGTCGTCGCCACATCACAGCCGCACTGCCCTGCCCTGCGTGGCATTACATGGATGAGACGGAACCCAACGCTGTGGCTTACACGCAGCAACCACTGGGCAAGCCGCCAACAGGAGACGCCGGGCTCGGTGGCCCACGGAGACCAAACAACGGCGCGGCCTCGATCCACGTCGGCGTTGCAATCTGCAACCTCCCTGTCTCTCCCGCAGGCTCCTGACCTGACGTATGTAGAAAGCTCTGGTCTGCTCGATGCCGGTGGCAAATGTGGCCTCGGCGAGAACCGACCCAGGCAGCGCTCTTCATCCCAGTCCACGATCTTTCAGTGCTCCCCGGCTAGCTGGGCCAAGAAGGAACCCAAACCTGGCCCCGGCAGCCCTTTGACATTTTTGGGGCCTGGCGGCTCGCACGAACATCATTAGCACCGGGAGCTACAGGTTTCGTGGGATAAGATCAGCAGACACGCCCGTGCTTGACGAACCCTTCAGCCCAGTCCTGCTCTTTTTCAATTTTCAGTCACACGAGCTTCCCTGGGAACAAGAGAGAAGCACCCCGAGGCCTAATTCAGAGCGAGCAGTCCCTGTGGCACCTGCTGCGTTTTACAGGAATCTAAACGTGGGTAATGTACAGGTGGTAGGTACGGAGTACAGTCCGGTACCCTGCCATACCCGCCTGCCCACATCGCCCTAGCTTCTACTGCCGTATCTGGAGGTAGCTTGGCAGCCGAGCTGTACTGTGAGCCGCCCTACGGTAGCTTCCTGAGGTACCTCGCATTTCTCCGACCTGCGGCTCGTCGAGAAGCACAGGGTCGTCTTCTAAACCCGCTCGCCTGCCTGCCAGTACGTGCCCTTCCAACTTCACCTCCACAAGCCGCCCCAATTTCCTCTTCCTTGCATGCAGAATCTGACCTGACATCTCTGGCCGTCCAATCCAGAGACTGGGCAGATGCCTCTTTTGCAAGCACCGCCCCCGACTTGGCCACCCGCAGCTCGGTACTCGTAAGTCCTTACCGGGTCCTCCTTGTACAAATGCCAGGGACCACCTTAGCTTTTATGATGGTGGCATTTGCCTCCCACGACGACTCCAAACCTCGCCCTATGCTCGGTCTGTATAACAAGCCATTGCCCTTTTCAATCTAACAAAAATACCATCAAGTAGCTACGGGGTGTTGCTGTTGTAAGCACCTTGACATCAGACTCCCTGGCCGTTGTTGCGCTCCAGCCTGATTTCCAACCTACGCCGCCGTCCCCCCCAGCGGCTCCGATTTCGACAGTTTCCCATCCTGGTAGCTCAGTGGCTCCGTTGCTCAACATCCCTGACTCCCCGCCACAGTGGGCGGCTTCTTCGGCGGCTCCCTCGATTTCTCAGCGAAGAACCGGCCCGGGACTGCCTCCTTCAGCCCCTAGCTGAGACTCGAAGCCATACCGAGTGCCGGTTTCTCTGTCGTGTCGACTGCCCACATCTCAGGACTTCACTCGAGCTTACTGCGGAGGCTACTCGCCGGCAATTCTTTTGCTAAATAGGCGCCGCCGGCTTCGCACACGCCCCAAGCGGGCTTCAGTCAACCCTTTTTTCGAGCCTTTCTCAACGCTGTACTTGGCTTACCAGACTGATCATTCTCCTGATATTTCCCGAGGGGTTGGTGCACTTGGAACCGCGCCTGGGGCAGCCTCCGCACTCCACACGTCGTCCGGACTTTTCCTGCAGGGCAGTCACGCCCCCCTTGTAGAGCCTCCTCTCCCACAATTCGGCATCGACCAGCCACAGCGGCCGAGCAAGGACAAGGGGTCAGTCCGTCAAATAGCTTGCTTATCCTGTGGCGTTGCATTTTGGTAGAGGGATTTGGATTTCAGTCCTCCATCATAAGACGACGCACCCTGACAGCCGGCTTACCGTCCCTGGACTGGCATTAGGAGGATCGACTCTGTTACGGGTAACCTTCCCTTGCTTTTACATGTCCTTGGGTTAGCACCTTGACTTGTCTTGAGGGATGGCGCTGACAGATACACCAGAATCAAGCCTGTGGTGCCGACTGATATCGCGCCATCTGGGTTTGGATTTCCAATGGGAGACGTTTCGACCCCTTCCACCCTGGGGGCAGCAGAGATTGATCCCACTCCCCAGAAGCTTTCTGACTCTTCAGGACACCCAGTCCTCGGCGAAAAGCAGAGAGATTACAAAGCGGACGTCGCCAACCCGGCGCAGATACCACCGGCCATCGCCCAGCATGCGTTTTCTTCTCAGCTCGACATGACAACACCACCCCCACCACCACCGCCGTACGGCCAACCTCAAGGGCCTTACGATATGAGTGCTATGGCGAACACCTTACCTGCCGTCAATTATCGACCAGGTCAATACCCGCAAGGGGGGCAGAGATACAGCCACGGGCCTTCGCAGCCGATGCTCCAACAAATGACACATATGGCCTCGTACGGAGGACCGTCTTCAATGCACATCACGAACCAAGGCTACTATTTTCAACAAGCGCAAATGCCTCAGTACTATGGTACCGGCCCAGTGTCGCCAAGCCAATCGCAACCTACTATGCATGCCAGGCAGAGCGTCGCATATTACCCGAACCAGATGATGATGAACCATCCCCAATCCACGTTTTACTATCCTCAAGCGAATCAGTATCCCGGACAGCCGCAAAATATAGTGGCCAACATAATGCCAGGACAGTACGTGGTTGGCAGTCCGACTAACCCCGATGCCCGAATGCACCGCCCGGCCATGGATGTTTCAGGGACGCTTCCAGAAGTCGATGGGCAAGATCAAGGTAGGGTTGCAGAGATATTTCGCGATGGTCGATTAAGTAACTTTACATTAGATGAAGTTGCCAGCCGGCACAATACGGTCCGAGGGCCACCTAGGAAGCCTCGACAGAGCGGTATTATAGTTGGCTCCCCCAACAAATGTACGGGTCTGGCTAACTTTGTCCCAGGGCACGCCATCTGGATCGGAAATCTTCCGCCGCAGACAGACCTGATGAGTCTCGTCCAACATGTCTGCAAGGAGACACCAGGGCTCGAGTCGCTCTTCCTCATAACGAAAAGCAACTGCGCATTTGCCAACTTTAAAGACGAGACGACGTGCGTGTCTGCTCAGCAGAAGTTGCACGATTCGAGATTTCAATCCGTCCGACTCGTCAGTCGGCTGCGAAAGAACACTGTTGAAGGAGCTACTGGTTTGACGGCACCGACTGGGCCAGCGGCTGGTTCAACGAGCAGTGCTGCGCAAGTGGAACCGTCTCAAGACGATGCCCCTTCGAAAACTGATACTCCGGGACCAGCCATCAGCCAACCAGCTAAGCCAGGGACGAATCCTGTAGGCGAGGGCAGCTCTCAACAGGACAAATTCTTCATCCTAAAGAGCCTAACCCTGGAAGACCTTGAACTGAGCGTGCGGACTGGTATCTGGGCAACGCAATCTCACAACGAAGAGGCTCTCAATGCTGCATTCCAAGTGGGTATTCGGGAACGCTGTTAACACGTCAAGCTTGAAACTAATCACGTCTGATCAGACTGTTGACAACGTTTATTTGATATTTTCGGCCAACAAATCGGGCGAGTATTTCGGATATGCAAGGATGTTGTCCCAGATCAACGAGGATCCATCCGCAGCGATAGAGTTTGCGCCAAAATCGCAAGCTACGACGGCTTTGGATCTACCGAAAGCCATTCCTACCGAAGCGACTGAATACGCACCCAAAGGCAGAATTATTGATGATTCAGCCAGAGGAACAATATTTTGGGAGGCTGGGGGAGAGGACTCGGAGAGTGGGTCCGACAATGAAAGCGAAGTCTCGTGCGACCGAGTCGCGGGAAGTCAAGAAGACGCCAAGTCTTGGGGAAAGCCATTCAAGCTTGAGTGGCTCTCGACGAACCGGTTGCCATTCTACCGGACGAGGGGGTTGCGGAACCCGTGGAACTCAAACAGAGAGGTCAAGATCGCAAGAGACGGGACGGAACTCGAGCCTTCGGTCGGGCGTAGACTCGTCAGACTGTTCAACCGAGCACAGAGCCCTGTGCTGCCATCGCCAGTTGTGCGCCCGCCCATGGCGATGATGCACGGTTTCCCCACAATGCGCCCGTACGGCTAAGGCACCGTTTTGATTTGCGAGAACGCTGGACGAGTGGTCCCCAGGATGGGATTTCCCACCATCGTTTTGGAAGAACTGGTTCGAAAAGTGCTGTACGGGCTTTCTTCAGTTGCAACATGAACATGGCAATCTGGAGATGACTTGTACGGGATATGTTGGACAGGAGATATCAAAGCTTTTGAAATCAATCTTGGCGTGCCTGTCGTCGGGGCCACTACAACAGAGTGTCAGTCTATTTTATGGCAAACTCGATTCGCAACCAGATCACCACGATCAGTGACGACTCGTTCGTTTGAGGCCAGGGGGGGAAGACGTGAAAACGATTCGAGCCATGCATTTTCGCAATTGGCCTGGTTCTGACGGCTTTCCAGCAAAGCAGCAACCCCGAGCTATACCTACCCGAGGAGAGCTGTCCAATCGACGTCTCGGCACCTACTCAAGACATGAGCCTGGAACCCAGTGGCGTGTAGGACAATATGTCAATGAGGTCATGCCGTGATGTTGTTTGGGACATTGAAACGTCAAAGTGCCATTGCAGCCAGGAAACCTGGCGCTCCAACGAACATCAATGGGTGCTACGGAAAAGAAAATGCTACGGCAGGTAAACTCTGACGCAAAAGCTCTGCGAGAGCGCGCTAGATGTAGGAAATACTATATTACTTCTCAAGGCCAGCATGATGATCGAGTCGCACTGCTTCATGATGTTATCTCGTATCATAGAAACCGGCTCGAGGATCGTGAGCAGTCGGGGAGCCAGAGCGGAACGACGTCATGCCGCCAGGGCGACCGGGATTGTGTGGAGACGTCTCAAACAGGCATAGCGCCAATTTATGTCAGCCTGCGACGCCCCAAATTCCAGAGTCGTCGCGTTAACAGATTCATGGACACGTCCGTTTATTCCGGAGCATGGAATCAATAGCTGTCTGTGCCGATGCAATAGGTGCTGCTCACGTCTCGGATGGCTTCCCCTACTATCGATTGATCTTTTGTTGATGACTGGGGCGGGCGCAGCCTTGGAGGTTGTCATCAGCTGTGCAGCAAGTGCTGCCAGCCGCTAGAAGCTTCTACCGCCGTCCAGCGACTTCTGGGTGTCACCACCAACATCGACTACCACTTACACGCCCATATGTCAGCATATTTCAGGCGAAATGCGTAAGCTTGGCTTCTCAGGCAACTCTAATCATTGCTGGTAGTTTCTAGAGATGTTCGGTGACGCGATTCTCGGGCGTTCTCGAAGTTTGCGGGATGCCTGCTGTGCATCAACATCCGCGTATAAAGCAGCAGCAATCTTTCCTTGAGCCTCGCCCTCTCTCTTTCCCAGAACACTCACAAACACAACACACAAGCAACAAGAAGCAAAGAAGTTCATGCAAGCTTGCAAACCAGCTCTTCCTCGAAGACTTTCACGCAACCTGAAGCGAATTTCTCTCAAGCCTACCACTACCCAAGCCCGCACAATGGCCTTCTTCCCGCGAAACTTCTACAACGCCGACACTTCCTTCACTCCTCTTTTCCGTCTTCTCGACGACTTTGACAACTACTCTCGTCAGAGCGGCGGACAGCACCAGGGCCGACGTTGTGCGCTGCCCACGTGGCAGCCCAAGTTCGACATTCGCGAGACTGCCGACAACTATGAGCTCCATGGCGAACTCCCCGGCTTGAGCAAGGACAATGTCCACGTCGAGTTCACCGACCCTCAGACGATGCTCGTCCGCGGCAAGGTTGAGCGAAACTACTCTTCTGGAACTCCGCCAACTGGCCAGGTCGAAGATGCTTCTGTCAGCCCCGCCATCACCGAAGGCAGGGAGCGCAAGAACTCGCATCAGGCGACTGTGGAAGACGAAGAACCTGTCAACACTCCCACAGAATCGACGGCCGATGCAGTGGTCGAGCAGGAGAAGACTGAGGTGCAGAAGCCAACCGACAAGGCCAAGTACTGGCTCACGGAGCGCAGCATTGGCGAGTTCTCCCGCAGCTTCAACTTCCCCGGTCGCGTCGACCAGGACGCCGTCACTGCCAACTTCACGGATGGCATTCTCTCCATTGTGGTCCCCAAGGCCAAGCGCCATGAAGCTCGCCGCATCGCCATCAACTAAGCTCGCCAAAATGCCGATGCCTTTCGGGCGCTTTTGAGATGCATTTGACGGCTCGCGACGCAGGGGATCTGCGCTTTCTTTCCATGACCACCAGATGCATAGTATGGTGTTTGGGACTGCATTGAATTTGATCTGATAGGAACCTGGTGCATGGACGGGCTGGCCGGACGACCTGGCCGAACGACCTGGCTCGTCTCTCGCTCATTTGCTTTTACTGTACGAATTATCTAGCGTCATAATCACAATAAATTCACCTTGATCAAAACTTTTTGTAACCAGCTGTGCGTGACGGTCGTGATAGGTAAATTGAATACCAGGAGCTCTGGCTGCGTTCTATTAATGGCTGACGGGGTCACATGATCTGGCGTTGATGGTGGCGCTGTTGCCTGTCCTCGACGCGTCCCACCGCGCTTCCTAATCAACACCATCACAACTCTGCCTTTCCGCGCCAATCCCCGTTCCTTGTTCGTCTTCGCAACCTTGCATGGCCATTTTTTCGATTTGATTTTCGGTGTCCATTGCGAAATTCCAACATGAGTCAGGAGTACGACGAGGCCCAAGTGGGCGAAGATGGAGGTCCCGGCGGCCCTGGAGCACCCACGCCCCTCTCAGCACTGGAGGTAGGACTACACCGTCAGGCTCGTCGCGAATTCCGCTCACAGCTGTCTCTTTCAGGGAATAGCAGGATTGACGAAGCGCGACATCCAACTCGTAGTCGATGGGGGGTTCAACACAGTAGAGTCGGTCGCTTACACTCCACGGAGGATGCTGGAGCAAATTAAAGGCATCTCGGAGGTGAAGGCGGGAAAGATCTTGTTCGAAGGCACGTTTGCAGATGGCTGCTGTGATATGTTACTTGTGCTAACCGACCCAACAGCATCGAAACTTGTCCCGATGGGCTTCACAACGGCGACTGAGATGCACTTAAGGCGAAGCGAACTGATCTCCATTACCACTGGGTCCAAGAACCTGGATACACTGCTCGCAGGCGGCATTGAAACTGGCTCTGTCACTGAGCTGTTCGGCGAGTTCAGAACCGGAAAGAGCCAGATATGCCACACGCTGGCTGTAACATGCCAATTGCCCTTTGACATGGGTGGTGGTGAAGGAAAGTGTCTATACATCGATACAGAGGGCACATTTCGTCCGGTCAGACTTCTGGCCGTAGCCAACAGATTTGGTCTATCCGGAGAGGAAGTCCTAGACAACGTGGCCTACGCTCGCGCCTACAACTCTGATCATCAGCTTCAACTTCTCAACCAGGCCGCGGCTATGATGTGCGAAACGCGATTCTCCTTGCTCATTGTTGACAGCGCTATGGCGCTGTACCGAACAGATTTCTGCGGCCGTGGAGAGCTATCAAACAGACAGACGCATCTTGCAAAGTTCATGAGGACACTCCAGCGATTAGCAGATGAGTTTGGAATCGCCGTGGTCATCACGAACCAGGTGGTCGCTCAGGTCGACGGTGGGCCGAGCGCCATGTTCAATCCTGACCCGAAAAAGCCTATTGGCGGCAACATAATGGCCCACGCGAGCACAACAAGGATCAGCTTGAAGAAGGGGCGTGGTGAGACGCGAATTGCCAAGATTTATGACAGCCCGTGCCTGCCTGAAAGCGACACTTTGTTTGCGATTAATGAGGATGGCATTGGCGATCCGTCCCCGAAGGACATGGAGAAGGACTAGGCGACTGCGGTGCAGGAAAACATGTACTATCAGAGAAGGGTGTCGGGTTGCCTGTGATGAGAATATGCATGGATTTTGGCGTTGTGTGTCTGAGCCGCTGTTTTGCGGTGCTTGCATTTAGAGATAAAGCTGCGGGCTGAGTGTGGCGCAAGACTCTGTAGGCAATATCTGAGTAGCACGCATATGTCATCGAACTGCTTTGAAGCCATGCAATGGGTTGTCCGTCGTCACTGTGTCTGAAAGGCTTTCCTTGTCGATGTTGGACCTCGCTCTCGGTTGCGGCATTGTGAGGCTGAGCTGATTTCCACATCGGGCTAGCGCGGGCGCGACAATCGACCATGAATTTCTGCCCTGCAGCGCGACCGCCGACAGACCTGCAACAACCAGAATCTCAGCGCGCCGACCCCTTCGCGAATTTCGTCCTGCCTCCACGCACGTCGGGCTCGAACCGCTTTATGGAGGCGCGATGGACTCGAGCGAGACTCAATATCTCTTCAAAGAGACACGCTTGAACCTCGAGCCTCCTGGCCCGGCGTCGGTCGTTACCATCCGAGTCCCCTCGAAAGCCGCCAGCAGCAAAGGGCAGCGGAGACTTGCGCTCGATTCGTCGTCCGAAGACGAAACGACATTCCGACTCAAGAATTTGGCCGCAGCATCGTCAATCTATCACCGGAAATGGCACGACACGCCGCGCAGCTTCCTGTGGAGGGTGCTGAACGACGGCACGCTGCTGAGCATCCGCGCGGTTGATGTTTGCAAAAAGGACAAGACGCTCGATGCACCGCTGGTACTGAACTTCAACTTCGCGGTGCCCATACAGCAGGGATGCGTGGCGTTTGCGGATCCAGAGGAGCACGACGCTCTGTGCGTCTTTGTGCTGGATCAGGCGTCGCAGCTCTACACCTTTACCCTCAGACCGGATCTGTTCAGAAGGAGGACGGCCGTTGACGCCGGCCTATCAGAACTGGGCAAGGTTCAGTCACCAGCGGGTTTGGGGTTCAAGAGCCCCCATCGATTGATAGCCGTCACGGCAAACACGCTCCTGGCGACGGTCAATGACGGCGGCATGATTCGATTTGACAAGACCAAGACCGACGACTGTAGGCTACCCAACTTGTGACGTGCATGCAGGGCCAATCGCTGACTGGAGACACAGCTTCGGGCGGAGTATGGAAGGAATCCTTTTTCAACGTACAGGGCTGGGCTCAGAACCTCCGAAGCCTGCTGCCCTTCCAGGGCAAGCACACGATCAAACACGGCAAGATCAATATGGAATACAGCGCCGCTACGTCCATCCAAGTATCATCGTTCGGCCTCGAAGAAGGATTGTTCGCCGTCACTGTCTGTCTCGACCACTGCATGCGAGTCTGGAACGTCAACGACGGGCAGATTCTTTTCACAGGCGACCTCTTGAACGTTGACAGGGCGCCACATGAGGTGGGCAAGTGGTCCATTGATCCGTCACAGTCGAATCTGGTCCAGATCGTTGGAAGAAATCGAGGCCAGAGGATATGCGCTACTTACTCGCCAATTGGACTAGGAGAGTTCAAGTTCTGGAAGATTGTTGCCAAGGATCCCCACACAGTCATCGTGGAAGATCTGTTCCCTAAGAACACTCTGATTCCGCCAGCCCCTTCGTCATCCGATGTCTGGACCCTGGCCGATTTTATCCTTGCATCACCCGCAGAAGGTTCCATCAACATCTGGACGCTGTGGAAGAACAACATGACATATAGGGTGCAGCGATTGGAACTTGATCGGAAAAATATGGCGCAGACCTGGGAGGACAGCTGGGATGGAGTCTTCTCTGAAGTGGGCTTTTCTGCTGCCCAAGCGTCTGGCTCCTGCGACTCTACAGACGTTACCGAGAAATGGCTTCAGACCATTCTTCAACCAGGGAGGTTTACGAAGGCAACATTAGAGACTGCTCTTTCGATATACGAGCGTGGATTGGGAACGCCGAAAGATAGCAGCAAAGGACGAGGCCTTGCTGAGTCTTTGTGTTCCGTATTGGGCGCTACGGCGTCGCTTGACCGCGGCTCATCGGGAGCCATGGACTACGACCAATTCCGGGCCTCCAGCGAAACCCAATGGCGGAGATTTTACCGACTTCTGATTGAACTCGACAGGCAACGTGGAGAAGCCATTGGGCTTGCCCTCGACCCAAACTTAGACATGGTATGGGTCGTTTGTACTGACTTGCTCTCCGCAATAACCGACTGCAGTGACCTGGAGCGCCTATACCACACTCAACCCGCTCTAGACGAGGCCGGAGAACAACAAGCAGCTGCACTGATCAGCTCGGCCTTGACATTCGTGGATGGATTCTCGGACAACTATGTTCAGCTGTGCAATGCTGTCCTACGGCAAGAGATATTCGAAGAGTCTTCCAAGACCGACCTGGAGCGCATACAATGGTTTTCGGACAAGGCAGGCTTCTGGCGGGGAATCTCTGACGACGACTGCGCCCAGGTCGTCGATGCCCTCGGCGCAAATTTCGAAATCGTAACGGATGATCTGTATAGGGCTGTGCTCGGCCTGATCGCTGCGCCGCCAGAGGCAAAGCGTCGACATCTCCGACATCCCTTGACCGAATTTGGAAAGAAGCTCATCATGAAGGGCGTGCAAGACAGGATTGAGCTGCAGTGGAAGGTTTGCTTTTCTCAGCTAATTCTCCTGGTGCACATGGAGTTTGAGTTTGACAGCGAGGATGAAGCCCTTCATCATCGAGTCGACGTTGGAACGGTATTCCGCGAGCTCATCGGTGCACTGAAGAGGCTAGAGCTACTGAAGTGGCTGGCGCGAACGGAGTTGTCAGTTCCTCTATTTAGGGCCGAGAAAGGGTCGCCACCGGTGCTATCGAAGAAGGGTGGCGAGGAGTCACAGATGGTCACGGCTTTAGAGGCTAACATTGGACACCTCCTTGGTTTCGGCGACGTTGAAACCGAACAGTTCTCCCTCAGCATCGCCGAACTCATCGCCAATCTTTGCGCGCCAGACAGCGACATTGAGGTGTCGCCCACGTTGATTCAGTGCTCCCTGATCAAGCAAGAGAGAGCTGATCTGGCACTGGATCTGGCACCATTCTGCGATCAAAACCCTTTCTCAGTCTACGTGCAGGGCCGAGTATCATTGGCGCTAAAGGACTTTGAATCTGCAGCCATGAATTTCAGGAGGGCAGCAATCGGAATGGGTAAGAAAATAAAGCCAACAGTTATTCCGAAAATATGGCTGACCAGCTACAGGCACGGAGAATGTCCAGTCCGATCGACACAGTTGCGGCTTACTCGATGACACCGAGTGGAACCTCCTCAACTGCGGCCAAGCCGAGTATTACTCCCACATCGTCGCACTTTTCGAGGAACACCGGGCATATTCGTTTGTTCTGGACTTTTCTCGATTGGCCGTGCAGTTCTTGGGCTTGGCCAAGGGCAACGAGTCTATCAAAGCCGATATGCTGAGCCGCTTGTTCAATGCGGCACTGGCCACTTCACAATTTGAGCTCGCGCACACGAGCTTGCTGTCCAGCAAGGACGAGGCATTGAGGCACTCGAGCCTGCGGAAGCTCGTCGACAAGATGTGCGAGACGTACCACAACATCGAACTCGTGTCTCTGCCGTTCCCTGGAATGCAGCAGGAGGTGGACAACATTCTGGCTCAAAGATGCAGAACCACGATTGACGTTGTGAACGGCTTTCCGTACCACCAGGTCCTTTATTCCTGGAGGATCAAGCGCAACAATTACCGGGGCGCGGCCTCGGTACTCTTGGACCGAATCCAAAAGCTGAGGCACGCAGGAGAGGGAGACAAGATCACAGGTGACGACATACTCGACACACCGGTGACGCGGCAGTACCTGCTGCTCATCAATGCGCTGAGCTGTGTGGACCCTAAACAGGCGTGGGTCTTCGACGAGGGCGTGCCGGGGGTGCATCAGAAGGGAGACGGCGCGGATAAGCGGAGAGTGGTATCGCTGGCGGATATCAGGAAGCAGTATCAGGATGAGCTGGACCGGATTGCCGCAATCCAGAACAACCAATTCGGGTTCGAGGCGGATGACATCATGGAACTGGCATAAGCCTGGCTGAGAGGAAACGGGAAGAACTAGTTGGAAAACCCCCTCCCTTGCGTACAGGACAAGGAGAGCGGGCTTGATACCTTGGGAATCTGATACAGGATCATTACGGGAGATTATCATCATTTTTGTGTCTTGAGGTCTCTACGCTGACGCGAATTAAACGATATGTTGCCCCCTGTGGAAACCGAAGAACGCCAAACCCTATGCTAGAGGTCGCAATGACCTAAATGAAGCCACGATAAATAGAGTCCGCCCCTCATGCCTGCGCCGTGGCAAGTCTGCTCTCGCTGGGAGGTGGAACGGTTTGTATGCCAGGCTCGCCGGGAGCTGGCAACGCTTCCGGGGCTTGGCGGTAGAGGATGATTTCTGATTGTTTGAAGTAACGTCGGGCATCTAACCGGGAAATCAGCATGCGATGAGTGCAACGGGGGTCACCGAACACTAACCTTCATCGATGAGAACCAAGCTGAGGTAATATCTCGTGGAAAATTTCTTGTTGACATCGCGGAACGTCGGCGTTAGGTCGAAGCCTCCGAGGAAGAGGCGGATGGGAATCGTCTCGCCGCGCGAAGGCGAGCCGTCCATGATCTCAAAGCGCACCAGCGTCTCGCTCTCATTGTACTGGTTCGGGGCGGCACCCGTCGTCTCTCGGCGGATGATGGATAGCTCCATATGCTTGATCTTGAGGCGGACGAGGAGGAAGTAGATGCGGCCGACTATGACGTCCTTGAGATGGTACTTGCTCTTGCTATACTCAAACTCGATGTGAAGGCAGTCCTCGATACCGACATCCATCTTGATGCTGCTGTTCATCTCCGGCGGGATGCGGTAGCTGTAGACCCAGATGTCCTTCTCGCGGATGACGTCGGCCATGCGGCGCGAGACGGTGACGCGGACAAAGTAGCGCAGCTTGACGTTGATGCCGTTGTACGACTCGTACTGCTTCTCAACGTTCTTGAAGTTGAAGTCGAAGGTCTGGGGGTGCTGCAGCTCGCCGGGGGCGGCGAGCTCCTGGTTGAGGGAGAGGAACTCGTAGTGGTTGCCGCGGTCGAAGAACATCTCGATGGTGCCGATGAACTGCACCTTGATGCCCGTGTGCTCGAGGCGCTTGCCGTCCTTGGGCCGGACGGTGACGGCGCCCTTGACCGACTCGCCGTCCATGTAGAGCGGCGCCTTCTCGCGGCGGTTCTTGTCGAGCTTGACGTCGACCATGGAGCGCTCGTCGGCGTTCTCCAGGACGATGTCGATGTCGACGGGGGTGGAGAAGAAGTACGACATGCTGGGCTGCGGCTTCTCCGGACGTCGTCGTTTCGATTATGCGGAGAAAGGGTTCGTCGGGCGCGTCGCAGCGCCGCTATCGTGAGTGTTTGGAGGCTGAGGTGTCGCGCGAGATGTGGTGGTGATGGCGCTGACGTATCACTGGCACAGCTTGGTGGCTGCTCAGTGCTAGGGGTACCGCCGCTCTCGGTGGGGAGCTGGAGCCGGCTTGCTTCCCACTGCAGTTTTGGCTCGCATACGCGTACGCGGGACCACGAGTAGGGATTGGGACAGGGACTTGGGCTTTGCGCGAGGCTGCAATTCAACTACAACTCTCCTATGATATGTCGTGCACGTGCACATCTGCAGCACAATCCAGACTCTCTTTGCCTTGCCTGTACCTAAACTGTCACTCTCTCAAGATGTTAGTCGGCTCTGCATGAGTGGAACCGAGGACGGACTTGCCAACAGTGCTTGGTCACGTGTTGGGTCACGCCCCGCTCCGTCCACTTTTTCCGCGCTCTTACTCACGGCTCAACTTCGGCCGTGACAACTTTTGCCCTCACGTGCAACCAGCCCTAGAACTTTTCCCGCCCACACGATTTCCGCCAACATTTTCGTCGTGACCGCCGCCGACATCGACAACCTCACCTCCCCCGACATCCCCAGCACAATACCGGCAGGATGAAGTACATTCATTCTCAGGAGCTCCTTGACATCCCCGAGGGTGGTACGTGAACGCTCCCCGTCAATCCGCTCGCCTTTCGAAAAATTGTGTCCCGCCGACCGCAGCTCCGCCCGCCAACGAGTCCGAGCCGTTTGGTAGACCGACGGGAGCCATCACAATTTCGAGACGGCAGCGGCACATCGATGCGCAATTGAGAACGAGAGAGCTGACTGGATTGTTCGTGTAGTCAAGGTCAGCATCAAGACGCGAGTCGTCACCGTCGAGGGTCCCCGAGGTACGAATCATCCCGAGCCGATTTGCGATGTTTCGACAGACGTCTCTAACGGAGGAATGCAGGCAAGCTTGTCAAGGACCTGGGCCACCTGGCTGTCAACTTCGGCCACCCCAAGAAGAACACCATCTCCATCGAGATCCACCACGGCGCTCGCAAGGATGTCGCTACCCTCCGAACCGTCCGCTCGCTCATCAACAACCTGATCATCGGTGTCACGAAAGGCTTCAAGTACAAGATGCGCTACGTCTACGCCCATTTCCCCATCAACGTCAACCTGGACCAGAACAAGGAGACCGGCCTGTATGAGGTTGAGATCCGAAACTTCATTGGCGAGAAGATTGTCCGACGGGTGACGATGGCCGAGGGCGTCGATGTCGAGGTGTCCAAGACCCAGAAGGATGAGCTCATCCTGTCTGGCAACTCCCTGGAGAACGTCTCCCAAAGCGCCGCCGATATCCAGCAGATCTGCCGCGTCCGAAACAAGGATATCCGAAAGGTGCGATCCCGTGCCCCGCACGCCGCTCCTCCTGGGCTTCATTGGATGCATGTGCTAACAGTGCCATCAGTTCCTGGACGGTCTGTACGTTTCCGAGAAGGGCAACGTTGTCGAGGAGTAAACGCGGATTCGGATCTTGTTTCTTTTGCGTTTCTGGGTCTCAGGAGTGGCGAAGGTTTAACCATTTGCATGTCATGTAGCAAAGGGCTACAAAAGAAACTATTACAAAAAGTTAAGCGAGAGTCCTTCTGTGCTCAAACCAATCGTCCGCGTGCCGAATGCGAAGCCTGGAGACTGCCAAGGTCGGCAGCGGGAAGCCTTGAGAAGGGACCATGCTTTTTATGGGGTGATATCGTCATCATTATTATGTGGGAATGAGCTTCATGCCCAAGGCTAGCTAACGACTCTTCCCGTCTATCATGCAATGCCGTTCAGAGGTCGCCAATCATCGAGGCGTTCACGCCAAAACAGGCGTCTCTGTGGCTCCAATCATCTCACGTTTCGTCTTCTCTCATCTCGTCAACTCTTTCCAGCAGGGCTCTCATGTCCCTTCATGCCTTCGGAAAGCGGTCATTCGCTCTCCCTCGTGGCGATGCCCAAAACAGGCATCTGAGCAAAAATCTGGGGCCCCGTTTGTATCGCGCCCTTGAACGCCACCACAGCGCTTCTGTGGTTTTATATGTGCCTTGTGAAGAAAAAATGAACATGGGTGCAGATCGAGGCTCCTCACACCGAGATGAGGCTGCCGCTCACGATCCAACGATGAATGCGGGGAGACATGTACAGGGGTCGCATCCCAGTCGCGGGAGACCCGGTCAAGGAGCATTTCTAAGGCCGTCGAGAGGACCTGGAGTAATGCGATCGGGCGGCACGACTGGCGGCACGGCTTCCCTCCGTGCGCCGCGTGTAGTTGGTCCGCCGGCCAGAGCTGGCGCTACCTGCCGAGACTGTTAGTTTTGCTGCTCCCAAGATATCGTGGACTCTCGAGCTCGGGGGCTTACTGGGACTTGTAGCGTCAGAGTAGGTGTAGTACGAGTCGCTGTACCGTGACGACATGGCCTTTCGAGGCTGCTTCTTGTCCTTTTTCAGGTTCAAGAGGGCGAGCAGCGTGGCGGCCGCACCGGCAACGCCCAGCCACCACTTGCCGTCCGACGACTTCTTCTCGCGACGACGGCCTGCCGAAGACGGACGCCCGCCGCCGCCAAACCAGCCGCCGTGGCGTTCTTTGCGCGAGTAGGCAGAGGGCACGCGGCTGCCGTGGCGGGAATGATAGCGCTCCTCCGAGATGACCGTCTCGACATGCTCCTTGTCCTTCTTGCGCCCGAAAATGGCATTCCAAAGGCCGCGGGCGATGCAGCAAAAGCAGAGCAGCAGTAGCAGAGCCACACCGACGAGGGTGCCGATGACGATGCCGGCGATGGCGCCGGGACTGAGGCCGCCGCCGTTGGTCCCGCCGCCGGCGCCAATGGCCTCACCATCGCTGGTGTTGGTCGCCGTGGCAGCCGTGTTGGTAGTAGTGGCCGTAGCCTGGCCAGTATTGGCGCCGGTGGTGACGATGGTGGTGGTGCCCGTCACTCGGAAAGGCGCAGAGTAGCGAGTCGTGACCTGACCGTCAGAGGTGATGACGATGGTGCTGGGCTCGGCGTAGCCAGGCTTGACGGAGCACTGGCCCTTGAAGGCGCACGTCTGCCAGCCGGCGCAGCAGATGGAACCGCAGGCTTGCTGCTCGCTGTTCTGGGGCACGCAGTCGACGCCGGCGGTGGGCTGGGGCGCGGGGATCCAATGGGTCATGATGGTGCTGGTGAAGGTGCGCGTCTCGGTCCACGTCGTCGTGTACCCGCCCCAGGAGCCGCCAGCTGCGCCCACGCACGTCGCGACGTTGTTTGGCAGCGTCGTGCAGACCTGGCTGGAGTCGCAGCAGAACTGGTTGTCGGAGCCGCAGTAGGCGGCGCACGCGCGCGGCATGAGATATGAGAAGCCGGCATCGTGCAGGTCGTCTTTGGGATAGGGCGTGGCCGAGGCGAGAACGGCGAGGGCGAGGACGAGGGCGAGTCCCCGCGTCGTCGTTGAGGGTGCCGAGAAGGCGGAGCAGGAGGAGACTGGAATGTGTCGCCGCATGGCGAGCGGTCGTGCGCGGTCCAACTCGAGCGGAATGCGGGTAGCTGAGCGGGCGCGGCCCGGATCGCCAGGCGTCCTTTCACCAGGGCAGCGATGGCTTCACGAGGCGGCGATGTCGCGACGGCGCAGATCAAGCTTCCTTGAAGGGACACAAACACAAACGTCTTTTTTCTCGTATGGTGCACAGGAGAAAACCAAAGGGCGCGGGCGCTGCATGCACAACCTTTAAGAGGGCATGCAGCGTTGGCGGCATCCCCAACCTCCCACTTACACCTACCACCACACGTACCAACCACCCAGCCCCGCCATTTCGAGGTCAAACGTCACCCTGGAGCAAGCGCAGGGACCGGGGGGATGCAAGACTTTTCTTCTCTTCTTTTTTCCGGGACCCCTGCGAATGGCATTATTTTAGCTCCTGCAAGGGACACCCGCGGTGATGGGTGAACCAACGACGCCTGTCGACGAGAGTTCGTCAACGGCCGCCTGGACCTCGGGGCGTTGGAGGTGAGGCGTGCGGTGCTGGTGGGGAACGACTCGCCAGCTCAGCGCCCGACTCTGCCGGGCCGAGCCAACTTCTAGCGGCCGCCCGCTGAAGGGGGTGCTGCGGCGCCTCCGTTTTACTGGATGCTTTATCGATAGCGGCGGGAGGAGCACATGCTGGCTCACACAAACACCACCTTCAATCTGGCCATGACCATTCCAAGCTGCAGCCAGACGCGGCAAGCCTGTGGGACTGGGACTGGCCCTGGCTTCCAGCTGCCTCATTCAGGAGCTGTTGCTGCAGTCGTGCCGTAGAGTCATGCCATGGCCCCGTGTCGTGGAAGTGCGGTGGCTGGGCTGGGGCGGCTCATCCGCGGATAACGTGCCAACAGCCAGGCCAATGCTGCCGTAGGTGGGGCAGCTTGTTTGACTAGCGAGCTTCCAGCGGCGTCAGCTGTGGCACTCGTCCCTCACTGGCCGCTGGCTGCATCATCAGCGACCTCACGTCACCTGCTCCCAGCAGCTCCCTCCGGCCGCCATCCATTCACTCGCTCGTCCTCAGGCCTCATCTCCCCCCCTCGCGACGCTCTCGACGCCGGCCGCCGCCGCGACCGCACCGTCACAATGTCGCTCGACCCGCCCACATACCTCGTCTCGCTGCAGAGCAACATCCGCCAGCGGCCCATCCCCTGGGACGGCGCTGTGCGAGCCGGCACCGTGACCGAGGAGCAGTACGCCAAGATTCGCGCCGTCGACAAGGCCAAAAAACCCGAGCAGAGGAGGGAAATTGTGGAAGGCGACGTTGATGGATACCGGCTGCTGTTTGTGGGTGGCTCGGGCAAGTCCAGCGTTCTAGAGACGGCAGGCAAGCACGCCAATGTCATCCAGTACATCCTGGTGCTGTTGTCCGACTTGCTCGATGGTGAGTCTAGCATTGGAGCTTTATGAGACTCGAACGTGCATCTGAGGATGTCATGTACTGACTTGGTGCTCTAATTTCCAGCTGTACCCTCCCTCGCCAAAGCCTTGTTCGAGAGTCCCGATCCGTACCGACATTTCTTACCGCTGCTGCACTCCAATACCACCGAAGACCCTATTCCCTTACTCACGTCGCACGCCCTGACGAACCTGATGAGTCTGGCGCGAGACGAGTCACAGGCGACCAACCAGGCGCTGCCCGTGATGCTCACCTACCTGTCCGGCCTGGCAAAGAGCACCGACGCGGGTCTTCAGGACATCGCTGTGCAGGAGTACTCGGCGCTTCTGTTCGGTCACGTCTCGCGGGACCAGTTCTGGAAGCAGAGGAGCGAGACGGTTGCGCCTCTGGTTGCTATACTTCAAACAGCTGCCGGGATCGGCAACGGAGGCAATTCGTCAGCCAGCCTCTGGAGCGGCAATGCCACGACTCGTAGCACGGGTTTTGAGGGTTCTCTGGGCGGAGGTGTTGGTCTACAACTGCTCTATCACGTGCTGCTGGTCATCTGGCAGATGAGCTTCGAGGCCGAGGACATTGGCGACGACCTAAACGAGTGAGTCCGCCTCAGGATGCTTGCTCTATTGTTGCTGCTGCTGACCTTGCAACAGCGAGTACGACATTATCCTGCTGTATACTCACCTGCTGCGGCTTTCACCAAAGGAGAAGACGACGCGTTTGATCTTGTCTACGCTCTACAACCTGTTGGAGAAGAATCAAAAGTCACTGCTCCCTACCGCCGTTCTAGCCCGACTTCCGGAGTTGCTGGGCAACATTGGCAGCCGCCATCTTACGGACCCTGACCTGTTGGAGGACCTGGAAAGCCTCAAGGAGCTGCTGGACGAGTACACGAAGACCAAGACAACGTTTGACGAGTACGTTGCCGAGGTGCAGTCGGGCCACCTCCGCTGGTCTCCGCCTCACCGAAGCCAGGTGTTCTGGGCCGAGAACGCGCGCAAGATTCTCGAGTTTGAGAACGGAGAGATTCCGCGAATGCTGGCCGAGATTATGAAGAAGCCGTGGGACAACGACAGGCAGGTCCTGGCCATTGCATGCAACGACATCGGCTGCCTGGTGAAGGAAGTCCCCGAGAAGAGGCACCAGCTGGAAAAGGTCGGGCTGAAGAGAAGGGTCATGGAGCTGATGCAGTCCGAGGACGAGAACGTGCGATGGGAGAGTCTGCGGGCGCTGGGCGGCTGGCTCAAGTACAGCTTCGAGCAGAAGTAGGCATCCAATGGTTGGTTGCCTGGGGTCTTTGTTTCATAAGTTGTTGACAGAAGCGGAGAGCGCATCGCCTCGTTAGACGCTTCTTCTGTACGTAGTAGACTGTTCATGAGCATACTGCAAGTTCGGAGGGCACACACAGGTGGGCACGAGGGGAGACGGCCGAGACAAGACAGATCGTATCAGATCAGAATCAATCATCAATTGCCATTAGCGCAGTCTACATGGCTAGGCTGAAAAGCAGCTGCGCAATCGTACGTGTGAGAAGAGACAGAATACGATGCTGAAGCCATGTCAGCGCCTCTGTGGTTTACATCAGGTAATCATTACTCGTATGGCGCCTTATCCTTGGTCCGCCGGGCCAGCGCGCTTCGATATCGGAGCGCCGCCGTGGATACCCGAGCCCCACCAGAGCTGCTCCGCGTTCCTCCTCCTCCATTGAGCATTTCATCAGTCATGAATTCGACGTCAAGGCGGGAATCTGGGGTCGCACCCGCCGCATCTCTTTCCCCACGGCTTCCCACCGCGCTTCTCTCCTTCCTCTGCATCACCGTGCCTCCATTGACTTCGCCCTCATCTCGTCCGCTTCCTCAACGACACATCAATTGAAAGAACTCGGCAGCCATGAAGGGCTTCGCATCGACTGTGCGCGCCGCACCCCGCGTGCAGGCCACTCTCGCCCGTGCCCATTGCCGGCCCAGCGCGGCCCTGCGGCTCGGCAGGCAGCACGGCGAGGCCCGGTGCGCCTCGGGGGCCGCCGCCGCAGCAGACCTCAAGAAGACGCCGCTGTATGATCTGCACGTCGCCCACGGCGGCAAGATGGTGCCCTTTGCCGGGCACAGCATGCCCGTGCAGTACGCCGGCGCCTCGCTTGCCGACTCGCACCACTTCACGCGCAACCATGCGTCGCTCTTCGACGTCAGCCACATGGTGCAGCACATCTTCAAGGGGCCCGACGCCGCCGCCTTCCTCGAGCGCGTGACGCCCTCGGGCTGGGCCGGCATGGGCGGCATGCAGAGCAAGCTGACGACCTTCCTGTGGCCCGGCACCGGCGGCATCGTCGACGACTCGGTCATCACGCGGCTCGGCGAGGACGAGTTCTACGTCGTCACCAACGGCGCATGCTTCGAGAAGGACACCAAGTACCTCGACGAGCAGCTGGGCCAGTTCGGCGGCAACGTCGAGTGGACCCGCCTGGACGGCTCCGGCCTCGTCGCCCTGCAGGGCCCGCAGGCCGCCGAGGTGCTCAAGGAGGTGCTGGCCACCGACGTCAACCTCGACGGCCTGTACTTTGGCAACGCCGTCTGGGCCGACCTGAAGCTCGCCGACGGCAGCAAGACGCACCCCGTCCTCATCAGCCGCGGCGGCTACACGGGCGAGGACGGCTTCGAGATCTCCTTCAACGGCAAGCTGTACCCGGCGCTCGAGACGACGACGCCGGCCGTCGAGGCGCTCCTCAAGGCCGCCGGCCCCGAGCGCCTGCAGCTCGCCGGCCTGGGCGCCCGCGACTCGCTGCGCCTCGAGGCCGGCATGTGCCTCTACGGCAACGACCTCGACGACACCACCACGCCCGTCGAGGCCGGCCTGAGCTGGGTCATCCCCAAGGAGCGCCGCACCACCGGCGCGGGCTTCCACGGCGCCGAGGTCATCGTCCCCCAGATGACGCCCAAGAGCAAGGGCGGCGCGGGCGTCGAGCGGCGGCGCGTCGGCTTCGTCATCGAGGGCGCGCCGGCCCGCGAGGGCGCCGAGGTCCAGCAGGACGGGAAGACGGTCGGCAACATCACGAGCGGCGTGCCGAGCCCGACGCTGGGCAAGAACATCGCCATGGGCTACGTCAAGGACGGCCTGCACAAGGCCGGCACGGAGCTCGACGTGCTCGTCCGCGGCCGCAAGCGCAAGGGCGTCGTCACCAAGATGCCGTTTGCGCCGACCCGGTACCACAAGGGCAGCGTCTAGAGGAGCCGCTGCGTTGGCTCGGGGAATGTACGACTTTTTATCATTGATCATAGGGATACTTCAACGTGTTTCAAACCCGCATGGGAGACTCCCTTTAGTACGGGTTGCTTTTGCTTTCTTCTTGTGTCTAGAGCGTTTGTCTGTGTTTCTGGGACGGCTGGCGAAAATGAGGATAGGAGTATCCAAGATATAGCATATATATGTTTGCGAGAAGACCAAATACCATTTCCACGCGTACTTGAGCCTCTCGGCTTACGTCCTTGCAATGACGACCCACGCCTCAAACAGCATGCCCCCGTGCTCCTCCACCTCCCGCTGCAAGGCGCCCTCGACGGCCTGGGGCCACCTGGCCCGCTCCTCGTCGGTCCACTCCCGCGTCGCCGTCTTGGCAAATTCGGCCAGAATGAACTCCTTAAGCCCGTGGAGCTGCTCGCCCTTGCACACGACGGACCGTTGCAGCACGCGCATCCGGCCCTCGGGGAAGCCAGCCTCGACGGTGAGCCGCGCCAAGACGCCCTCCTCGAGGAACTGCGGACCCGGGAGCCGCATCGGGGGCAGGTCGGGCCGGACGAGGCGTTGGGCGGCGTGGATAACGTCGCTGAAGCCGAAGCGCTTCCAGGTGAGCAGCGCGGCGAGGCCCTCGCCGTGCGGGCGCAGGCTGGCGTGGATGGCACGCAGGGCGGGGAGCGGCTCGGGCATGAGGAACACGGAGAAGTTGAGGATCGAGTGCGAGAAGCGGCCGTCGTCTACGCGCAGCGCCTGGGAGTCCATCTCGTCGGCGGTGATGCTGGGGAAGTCCCGGAAGATGTCTCGCGCGGCGGCCACCATGGCGGGGTTGTTGTCCGTGATGAGCACCTCGGGGACGGCATCACGGAGCTTGTCGACGATGACGGACGTGGCGGTGCCGACGCCGCCGGCGTTGTCGTGGACGACGGACGAGCCCGTGATGGGAAGCGCCTCGGCAATGTCATCCCACGAATCGGCGAAGATGATGCGCGTGGCATCACCCGTCTGGCGGGTGTAGTTGGCCGCGAGGGCGGTGAAGTATTGCGGGGGAGGGATTGCGGAGGCAGCCATGGTTGCTTTATGGATGTTGCAGATGGCGATATAGTTACGTGGCACGGGGATGAGGAGGTGGGAGGTGAGCTTGTTCGCTGGGAGGTGCCCACGGCTTATATACTGCATGTAATCGACGTTGTCCAACACCGTAAGCGCTACGGATTACTCTACAGATGGACCCATCTTGTTTGGCCGGCAGCGTCGCTCATGCCGTGCTATGTAATCCATGCAGACACGGCTGAGATGGAGTTGCCGGCGAGGCCATCGCGCCTACGGAGTTCTCGGCGCGGACTTTGCATTGCACGGGGAATGCTATCCACAGTGCCGCCACGGCCAGACCATGACTCACCCGGAGCCAAGAGTCGTCAGCCAGAGAGTCCCAAGAGGTCCATCTCCTCGTTCACCGCTCAAGCACCGAAGCTAGGAATGTGGCCACGAAAAACCATAGGAGGCCGCCACACGCAAAAGAGCGCAACGACAGCCTCCCTCAAACGAGCGGCAGCAGTCCGTCTGGCAACGCGAGCGTCCTCGAGCGGGCGACGATCCTATGGGGGAGGAAGAAGGCCTTGGAGGTGAGGACGGATGTTGCGTGGTGAAGAAGGGAAAAAGAGAAAGCTGGGCCAGCAATTTTCGGGACGTAATTTTGGGCCGTCCCGCGCTCCACATTGGTGTGCTTGGTTAGCCAACCCAGCCCCCCTGTCGCGCGCCAGCCGCCGATTGTGTCTTCCAGAAGCCGACGATATTCTATAATTACATCAGAGACGTTGAGGAAGCAGAGGAACCGGATGGGTCGGCAAACTGGCTGTAGTCGAAATGGCTCCTGCAAGGCCATGTGCTGGCATAAGTCAACGCAGTTTCTTTTTGCCTGACAGGATAACATGATGCTTTCTTTCCAAGTGTCTATTCAGAAAGTAGAGGATCTAACTACTCTTTACATGTTTCAGCAGGAAACGAAGCAAGGAAGCTCCTCACTCGAAGCCTGCTCTTGGTAGGAAATGACTATTGAAATGCCTAAATAGTCTCAAAAGGCTTGTAACAACATGGCAACGTCTGCGTTGTTACTTCCTACGGAGGCATTGGTAGATTCCGCCTGCAGGGTAAGTTCGGTTGTAGCTTGAGCCTCGAGATGCCGTGCTTGCGACTCGCCAACGGCATCTTGTCGAGGCCGTTGGCCAATACGGGTCCAGAGATACGACGACACGGCCCGAGGGGCGTGACGGGTCGCGTCGTCCAGCCCAACCGGATCGTCTCGAGGCAGCCATGCGTGCTCGATGGTCGTGCTCCGCGCAGTCACTCCGTCAGCTGCGCCAAGCAGCGCCCGTCAGGTGAGACAGCCAGATGCGCCCGCCGCGCCCCCGGCGACATTGCCCATCAGGGTGGCAAGGCGAGGAAAGGGATGCGCGCAGCTGCGGGCGGACGGGTCGCGTGCTCTCTGGCAGCGGTGCCGTCGAGCGAGGCCGTCCCGTCGTCGCACGTGTGAGCAGAGATTGGCTGGCCGGCCGACGGGGGACCCTCAGCACCTCCACGCAGGCCTCGTTGGCTTTGGCTTTTTCGAGTCCCTGCAGTCAGCTTCCTTGCCCATCTATAAGAAGGCAGATGCCCAACACGACTTGCGCGCGCAAAAAGGCAGAACGGCTGCGCTGACGGGTTTCCCTTCGCACGCGATTCCGTCACGAGCGCCGAACTGCGGGCTCCCGCCGCTGCCGTCTCGCTGCAGCGCTGCGGGCCCTGTAGCGTTTTTAATTTGCGCCAGGCTGCCACGCGCCTGAGCGACCCAGCTGCCAGGATTCCCCGGGGCTGCTGCGCGGCGCCTGCATGACCTCACTGCCGGACCCTGAATCGTCCCATCCCCATCACACTCAGCTGGCCACGAGCCGCCGACTTTATGCTTTTTCCCTGCCCCTGCAACCACATGGTCTCAGCGGACAGACATTGACGACGAACACGAACACATAACTACTCACAGGCCGGCCCTCTGCAGGCCCATGAGCCGCCCGACTCCCTTTGTTCCTCTCTCCAGCATTCTTCTCCCTTCCCAGGCTTTCCCGAGCACCGCTGCTGGGACAACGTCACGATGCCTCGCGCCGGCTGCGTCTGGCTGCAGCTTCTGCTGGCGCTGAGCAGCTGCAGCAGCGTCGCCGCATTGCCTGCCGATGGCCCGCAGGCGGTGCTTCGCCAGCCGCCCGGAGCGCAGCCGCTGCGGCAGCGCAAGTTGCACGGCCGCTTCATGCATATCACGGGTACGTAAATTAACTGCCCACCCCGAATCCCACCCTATTTACCCTGACGCCCAATCCACCACAGACTTCCATCCCGACGAGTTCTACAGGGTGCATTCGTCCCCGGGCGTCGCCTGCCACCGCGGCAAGGGCATCGCCGGCACCTACGGCGCTGAGACGACCGACTGCGACTCGCCCTTTTCCCTCGTAAACGCCACCTTCGACTGGATCGAGGCCAACATCCGCGACGACATCGACTTCGTCGTCTGGACCGGCGACTCGGCCCGCCACGACAGTGACGAGAGGCACCCGCGAAACGCAGCCCACGTTCTCGACGCCAACCGTGCCGTCGCCGCCAAGTTCATCGACACCTTCGCCTCGGAGGGCATCCCCGTCATCCCGACGTTCGGCAACAATGACTTCCTTCCCCACAACATCATGGGCCCGGGGCCCAACAAATGGTTCCACGAGTACAGCAACATCTGGAAGCCCTTCATCCCCGAGGAGCAGCGCCACTCGTTCGAGTTTGGCGGCTGGTTCTACGTCGAGGTCATCCCCGGCAAGCTCGCCGTCTTCAGCCTCAACACCATGTACTTCTTCGACCGCAACGCCGCCGTCGATGGCTGCGCCGAGCCCTCGGAGCCCGGCTACAAGCACATGGAGTGGCTGCGCATCCAGCTGCAGCACATGCGCAACATGGGCATGAAGGCCATCCTCATGGGCCATGTGCCCCCGGCGAGGACCGACAGCAAGCAGAATTGGGACGAGACGTGCTGGCAGCGATACACGCTGTGGCTGCAGCAGTACCGCGATGTCGTCACCGCGTCCCTCTACGGGCACATGAACATCGACCACTTCCTGCTGCAGGACACCAAAAAGGTCGACTTGGCTCTGGACGCCGAGCAGCTCCATGCGCGAGGCTCCATGGAAGACGACTTTTCAATTCAATCAAAGGAAGACTATCTCCAAGAGCTGCGCGACGAGTGGTCCGACCTGCCTGGCTCAGCATTCCGCATTGAGGATGAGGACGAGGACGAGGACGAGGAAGATGACGACGGTCATGATAATGACTCGGTCGACTCTACCCTGACAAAGAAGAAAAAGAAGCACAGGTACAGGAAGATTGGCGGCAAGTACGCCGAGCGGTACCACGTCTCGCTCATCAGCCCCAGTGTGGTGCCCAATTACCTTCCGACCCTGCGAGTCTTCGAGTACAATATTACCGGCTTGGACCAATCTGCCATTTGGCAAGACTCCGGCTCCAACGTACAGGACGCTAGGGAAGAGGAGGATGGGGATACACGCCAAGAGCTCAGACGCGATGTCACGACGGAGCGGAAGAAGCATAAGAAGGGCAATCGGGGAAGGAAGGGCAAGAAGGACCCCAACCTCATCATACCCGATGATCCACCAGAGGATGTCCTTCCCGGGCCGGCCTATAAACCGCAGCTCTTCACGCTGACCGGCTACGTGCAATACTTTGCCAACCTCACCTACATCAACAACGACTTGGACGACTCGGACGTTGACGGATCCAGGTGGCGCGACGGAGACTCCAAGGATAGGAGCCCGAAACGCAAGCCGCCGCAGCCACTCCCCTTCCAGTACGAGGTCGAGTACAGCACTTTTGACGACAAGGCCTATAAGCTGCCGGACTTGACAGTCAAGAGTTACTTAAACCTCGCGTACCGCATGTCAAAGAAAGGAAAGGGGGAGGAACTGGCAGCGTGGGATGACGAAGACGAGGACGATGAAGACGAGACGTTGGAGACTGTGGATGGCCACGTCGACGGCGAAGGGAAGAAGGGCAAGAAAGGAAGAAAGAGCAGGAAGAAGAACCGTGGCCGTGAGAAGAACAAGACTTGGCTGCACTTTCTCAGTCACGCATTCGTCAAGACGGTTCCGCAAAAGGAGCTCGAGAGAATGTGAGACGCGAGGGCTTTCATTTTTTGATTTATGCATTTTGGGATCATCATTGTCAAGCGTGCGAAGGCGTCTGGCGCGAGTCACGGGTAGAGGTCTGCGATGGGATGCGGCCTCTTCTGAGCTTGGATATTCGAGTCAGCCTCATAGGTGGTAGACTTTCTTGCATGGAATTGATCTCGGTTTCCGCAGAACAAAGTATATTAATATCCGGTGCGTGCCGAGCTTCCACACTCATTTGTACATGGTGCGTCGTAATTATATCCTCCCAATGGTATCTACCGTCCGTGCCGCCGTAAAATATTTTACCAAAAGCCTCCGTGCAGAATTAGGCACTGACTTATAAAGTTTTGGTACACCCCGTCCCAACGCCGTTCGTGTATCATCGCAGTCCCGTAAGATGCGTGCCCTACTCCAATACCAATACATGTAAAAAACGAATTTCGGATCCCCAGCTGCTCAGCAGCCGGTTTGTCGTGCATGTGCATGAGCCGGCGCCGCGGAGGCGCCTGGAGCACAGCAGCGATGCTCTCACGCGCGCGGGCAGGCCGCGGCGAGGGGTGCTTCTTGGCCTGTGGCCGACGCCGGCGACATGCAGCCGTGGTCGTCCAGGCCCATCTCCTTGAAGACGGAGGTCCGGCCCTTGCGGAGGTTGCTGCTCGTGCGGAAGAGCGGCGGCAGGTAGAGGCCCGCGCCCTCGCGCAGGCGGTCCGACGTGACGTGCGAGTTGAACTTGGGCCGCGTCGGGCTCGGGCTCGGGCTGGAGGGCACCTGGAGGAGGGCACCGGCGGCTGGGGGGAGGGTAGCCGTGGACATGGTGACGGTGTTGGTGGTGGAAGATAGAAGGCGACGGAGGAGTGGTCGAGTGCAAGGGATATCAATCCGGAAGCACCCACACAATGCGGCAAGATGAGCCTGGCGTCACAGTTCGTCCCTCTACATAGGCACAAGTACGAGTAGGAGCAAAAAAGTGACCGGGAAGACGTGGGCACGACGTGGAGGCCGACGTCTTGGCTATATAACCAGGTACTCGTACGATACAAGACGTGCATCAGCCAACACGAGCACAGGGTGGGCGGCGTGTGGGGGAGGGGGGGTAAAAACACCACCGCTCAACAGACTTTGGCTCTGAGAAAGCGGCGGCATTTTTCTTTCCCCCACAAGACGTCCGACGGGACGGCGTGCTGGCTGCTGCGAGGCACGGCTCCCGTCGCCTTGGCCTGCAGGCTTGGCCCCCTGCAGTGATTGCCGCCGTGGAGCCGGATGTGGTTGCAGCGGGCGCGACGCCGCTTTAAGCATGGGGCTCTTTGCTGGTCGGGTTGGACGCAAACTCCATGCCTCTGCGTCGAGATGTGCGCTCGGCGTGTCCAGGGCCATGCCGTCCGGCGCCGATCAGGGGCCGCTCATCGAGATCGCGTCGCGCACCAATAAACGCCTGCGCTCGTACGACAAGCCGGCTCATGTAACTACGGCGTGGTGAAACAAGCCGGCCGCCGTCATCGCCCCCGTTCTCTCCTCTGGCGGCGATCAAGAGCACGCGGACAATGTGCATCCCTCTCCAGCCAGGCGGCACGCGCCGCGTCGAGAGCGGGAGGGAGACAGTTGGCGTCGCCGCGGGCGTGGCAGCTCATGCTGTGTGACTTGGGCGCAACGCTGTACGGGCAGCACGTCACGCTCAGCCGAGGATCTGCAAGCTCCCGTATCCGACGAGGATCCCGCGCCGCAAGTTGCGAAGCTGGCGGCAAGCGGGCGTGTCACGTTACGAGGCACATGGCGGCGCCCGATCATCGCAAAGGTGCATCTCCATGTTGCTCGCACGTCAAGCGAGGGGAAAGCTGACGTCGTCCATCGGGCCGCATGTAATACTAGCATGCAAGATGTAGCAGGCGGCGCACGAGGTTGAGCAAGGCCGGGGGCTAATAGCCACGAAGCGAAGCGAAGCAACGGACCATCCATGCTGCTTCGCGGACAGGGACTGGGGTCGAGCCTGTGGCCGGCAAAAGCGGCGAGCGGGCTGATTGATGGTGTCGCCAGTTGCCGTGTTGGGCAATTGACTTGCGGGATTGGCGCGCCAGGCATTGGCCATGACCTCACTCGCGCGAGCCGGCCCTGATTGACGGCAATGTCGTCTCCTCGTCGTCTCCTCGCCCCTCGTCGTCTCTTGAATTCGCCTTCCTCGCTCACCAAGTCTCTGCGGGCACCGATGCTGTGTCTGGCGGCCTCCTTCAGAAGCAAAGCCCCCCTTTTCAGGGTCCTCTTGGGGCGGGCTCGTGTTCGCCGTGGGGAATGGACCCCTGACGTCAGTCCCATGGAGAATGCCAGGGGCTGTGCAATTTGCATGTCAAGAAGTGCATTGTTGGTTGAACTGGGGATCCAATTGGCGCGCCCCTAGGGGCGCATGTAAGTTTGCGCGCCCCTAGGGGCGCCCCGGCGCTTTAGTCGGCCCGGCTCAACACAAGGCTGCGGCGCAGCCTTGGCTCAACACCACAGCTGCCGGCGCCGGCCGCCCTTACGGACGACATCGTCAGACTCTTTATTCCTAGAATTATAGCCCACAATGCAGCCAATCGGTGCCCAAAGCGAATTTCCAGATGACTGTCTCCCTCCTGAAGGCGATTACGACTCCCGGGATGCTCTAGCTAAGGCAATTAACGCTTGGGCGGCGCCCCGAGGCTATGCCTTCGTCACGGGAAAGTCTAGGAAAACAACAAGCAAAAGGACGGTAGTTGTGTATGCTTATAATCGAAGCCGCCGGCCCCCAGATGCCTCAAGAGTGAGAGTTCGGAATACTAGCACTCGAAGCACTCTCTGCCCCTTCTCAGTGCTAGCAAAGGAAAGCCTAGATAGGACTACATAGTCTCTACGGTATCGACCGGATACTCAACATGCTTTTCACAACCACGAGCCAAGCTAGCTTAAAGCTGCTCATCCAGTGCATCGTGCATTAGATGAGCAGACTATTACAACAATCAGCAGTCTCTCGAACGCTGGTATAGCGCCAAAAGACATCCGGACTTACGTACGGCAGAACTCTAATTGCAATGTAACTCAACAAGATGTCTATAACCGCATTGCAGAGACTAAGAGAGAGCTATGCGAGGGCCAGAGCACAATGCAGGCTCTTTTTGAAGAGCTAACTAAAGAAGGATTCTATTCACAAGTGCAGCTTGACCAGCAGAATCGAGTTACCGCTGTTTTCTTTGCTCATCCAAAGTCGATGGCATACCTCGCAGCGTATCCGGACTTGGCCTTCTTAGACTATACGTATAAGACGAACAAGTACAAGATGCCGCTGCTCGATATCATCGGCGTTGATGCCTGCGAGCGGTCTTTCTGCATTGCCTTTGCATTCCTTAGTAGCGAGACCGAGGACGATTACGTGTGGGCATTAGAACGGCTTCGACAGTTATACGAGCTTAGCAACGCAAGACTTCCGTCTGTAATTCTCACAGATCGCTACCTTGCTTACATAAATGCTGTGGCTCGTTGCTTTCCGGCTGCAATCTCATTATTATGCCTCTAGCACGCGAACAAAGCAGTCCTCCACCATTACAAGATAGCCTTCACACGCAACGCCGAAGGAGATATAGTTACAAGTGGTCTTGACGATTAGAATAACTTCTACAACTATTAGCACTCAATTATACGCTCAGTCGATAAAAGAACATATAACGAGCGCGTCAAAGAGCTTGAACGGCGCTACGGGCCGGAGCATAGAAACGAAGTTGGCTACATTAAGTCTACATGGCTTGATCTCTATAAGGAAAAGCTTGTAAAGGCTTGGGTTAACCAGCATCCTCATTTTAGCAATACGGTTACATCACGAGTTAAAGGAATCCATGCATTACTAAAGAGTCATCTAAAGAAATCGACATTAGATCTCTTTAAAGCGTGGAGAGCTATACACCAGGCATTAGCTAACCAAATTGCTGAGCTATATGCAAATCAAGCCAAGCAGCAGTTACGTACGCCTCTCGAGTTATCTATGCCACTATACAGCGCTGTACGGGGCTGGGTTTCTCATGAAGCTTTACGGAAGGTCGACGAGCAACGGAAGCGTCTCTCAAATGAGCACCTACCTCGCTATACAGGCGCTTTTACTCGATCTTATGGTCTTCCTTGCGCTCATATACTCAACGATCTATTAGAAGAAAATCAGCTACTTCGTCTAGAGCATTTCCACCAACAGTGGCGCCTCTGCCGCGATAGAAATCCTCCCTTTATTCTAGAGCCTCGTCACCGCTCTAATCGAATTAGTACAAGGCCATCTATACCCAAGTCAAGCACGCAACGGGTGCCAAGTCAATTCGAAGCAGTTAAAGCTTATAGGCAGCCGAGGGCGCCGTCTAGATGCAGTAAATGCCACGCCCTAGGTCATATTATGACTTCAAAGTCATGCCCTCTACGGCACTCAGAGATTCAAGAGCAGGCAGTTGAGGCAGTAGCAATTAAATCGACCACAGAGACAGCGGCAGTAGCAGCAATTGAATCGACTACAGAGACAACGGCGGCAGCAGTCATTACACCCGCAGAGGTAATTGCGCAGCTAGCAGCAATTGATGCAATAATAGAGACAAGGGCAGCGGCAGCAATTAAATCAGCCATAGAGATAGCGGCGGTAGTAGAAATTGAAGAGACTACAGAGACTACAGAGACTGCCGAGGCGGCGCCTACTACAGAGGAACTCGATCATCGCGATCCACGCGCTATTTATCAGAGATATATCGCGGCAAGAGAGAATTGGTACAAAACGCAGCCTCGTAGCAGCATCAAGACGAACCAGCAGTTCAGGAAGGCAATGGGCTTGCCTTTACGATACAGCAAAGCCGAATTAGACTGGTGCCTTAATTGGAAACAAATGAACAAGCAGTATAGAGAGAAAGGGCGCTCAAGAGCGTGGACGAAGGAAGAGATGATAGCTTATCTTGACTGGGATAAGTTAGAAGATGCTCGTGTTGAGGCTCAGATAGCTACTAAGATGGATACGCAGCTATTTTCATCAAGAAGAGGCGTTGCAGATATCTGGAGAGCATGTGAGCAGGATTTAGAAGAGCAGCAGGCGTTACAGTCAGCTAGAAGGCCGGCCCCAAAGTGAAGCTATCACTAAATGCTACTTTAGCGGCTTGCATTATCGCTAAATGCCACAACGGCGGCTTTGAATGCGTACAGCTACATGATTGCGTGGTCTTACGTTGAATGTGTTATATAGGATAATAAAGTTACACCTAGTAACACTGAGATTAAGGACTTGATGACCCAAAGAGACATCTTTGGCTTAGTTAGTATAGCTATTACTGCTAACTAGGTCGGAGAGGCACCGCATGGCTTCCGGTGCTCCCTGCGGGTTTGAGAGGACTTGATCACCTAATACCCTTATATGCTTCCGGCTTCGTGTAGGTTAGCGGGTTAGCTCCGTAATTCCGGGTGGCTAGAGTCTCAATTAATGAATCTAGCCCGGTTGAGCTTTGAGCGGCGAGAGCCGTTAGACCTAAGTATCCTGTAATGAGGTCCCCTTTTTTTTGTTTCATTATTTAATTGATAATTGACCGCGAGGCCGAAGGTGCGGCAAAGTGGTGATAGTAGCTAGTAGCTGTTGGTGTTGAGGCCCTCTCACACACTCCTCAACCACGCAGCCCCTGCGCATCAACTCCAGGGCGCTAGGCACACAATCCATTTCGGGAAGGTTGCAGGTTCGAATTGCGTGCGCAGCGTGTTTTTTTTTATGTATTGTAGGCGCGGCAGCTGCGGCGGCAGCCGGCAACATATGCAGGTTGGTGATAGCCTCACTTTCAATGTGACTTGACGCCACGGCGCTTGCAGGCGCTAGCGGCGCCACACCTGTTAGTACGGGCGCAAGCCAATGCCGTCGCAAATGTCACTCAATTTAGCTACGGATTCTGACATCAGCTGCTATCTATAGTCATAGCTACGCCCTAATTGAAGGCATACAAATGCAGGCGCATACACACACAATACACACACACACAAGGCTGCCGGCGCAGCCTTGTGTTGTGTTGAGCCGGGCCGACCAAAGCGCCGGGGCGCCCCTAGGGGCGCAGGAACTTAGGTGCGCCCCTAGGGGCGCGCCAATTGGGTCCCGTTGAACTGCCGTCTCAGGAAACTCCTAGGCGCCCCACAGGTGTCATTCTGTGGGGAGAGCCAATGACCAGCCCATGTCGATGTTCTGAAACCGAAGGGAAGACAGCTGCTTGCTTTTCCCCTTGCCAGACAGCTTGTGAGGATTCCCCGAGACTTCCCGGCAATCCTCGCAAGACTCGTAAGTCCACTCAGGGCCTGCATGGCAGCATCGCGGGTACCTCCGGCAAACAAGCTTGCGGGCCAGAGAGCCGCATTCTTGCAAATGCCTTTCTACTCGTGAGAAACAGGCGAGTAACACGATACGAGTCCCAAGGCCCGTCGAGCTTGGCCCGAGGCTGGACCCTTCTTGGCACCCCGGAACTCTCCCGACTTGGCATCCGCAACTGCTCGTACCCGTATGTACCGGCACCTCCGTCTTAACGCTGCTCTCAATTTCAATCAATGCCAAGGAGTCAACGGAGCTGGCACCTAACTATGCGCGAGGACTTTGCCACCCGTATTCCATGTCCATCAAGGTCCGCACCCGTAGACTGTTGCAGAGTCACTGCGTCTTGGTCATGTTCATCCAGTGTTACGGCCAGCTTCTGATTCTGAGCCTGGTATCTCGTCCGCGATATTAACACCCTTCAGGACCAGAGGGCAACCGTCATCTGCAGTGACGACGCCAATGGCGGTGGTATTCCCGTACACGCCCAGCCCACATGAGCTATGCTATTCGCGTACCTGAATAGCTCGACGTCCTGGTGATCAAGCTCGCGGCAGACCATCATCACCGGGTGTAATGAGCGCCTCGCGGCTTACTGTGGTGTTTCAACGACGTCTCTGAACTTAGCGGCGCGCCATGGCATCAAGTCTGGAAAGGGCTTGATGCTCGTGAGGCCATCCAGCGACGCTTCCTTCTCGGCCATTGCCTAGAAGGCTTCTCGCTACAAGAGCCGTCTCTCTGCGGTGTCAATGAGGCAAAGCTGTAATCATCTCACCAGTTCCGTCCACGGCTTTCCGTCCGACTTCGCTGCGCCCCTCGGCTCTCGTGCCTCGCGCGGCAAGGGAAACTCTCCAGGATACCTGTTCAAGGCCTGCCGTACGCCAAGCTCCCTTCCAATGAAGGCGAGGGCTACCCAGGCCTCGCTCTTTTGCTCGGGCGACGTCGTGGAGATGACGAAGACCGCAGTCAGAGGCCAAATCATCTTCAAGGCATCAAACAGAACCCTGGGTGACTTGTCCTTTCCTGCCAGCGGACCGAGGACCGAAGGTATGCTGTCGACAATGTCCTGCGCCGCGTTTCGCGTTCTCTGCAAGCACAAGTCCCGCTGCGCACTGAGCTCCTCCAGGCTTAGCTTGCAGGGAGCATAGTGTGTCAAAAGGTTGATGAGGAGCTGAATGGCGTGATAGCCCTTTACCAGCGCCGACTTGTAGAGGTTGCGCATGAAGTTGTCCGGGTCGTCGATATAGTGGTTGCTCCAGGTGACATGTTCAAACTCCAGCTCAGCCTGTGTGAGTTGGTCCACGAGTATTGGATACTCTTTTTCAGCGCCATCAAAGTCGCGTGACTCAAGGATGGCGACAATGCGTGATAGGATGCGTGTGCATTGGGTAATAAAAACGGACACGTACAAGGCAAATTCCTCGCCCTTGTTGAGGGTGTCTCTGATGATTCCGAGCCATTCATCGTTTTCAGGGGGGCATTCTGTATTGGTTATGAGTGCTTGGATTTGCTGTCACTTGTCAGCGCTCGTACTTGAGAAACTTTAGGGGCAGCTTGACTTACGACCATGCTGTAGCATGGCCAAAAAGCCAGACGGCCAGCACGAGTGTACAGTGGCGCGCTTCCTCTGGCTTTGAGAATGCTGTACAGGCCCTTTGCGTGTAGATGCCAAGGGCTCTTGAGATCCATCCGGCCAACTGAACCGACAAGCAGCTATTTACGAGTCAGTCACCACACGACAGGTTGACAGTGAGCCCATCAGCTTGCACGATACCTCGTAGTTGCTAAGAACCCAGACAGTCGCCAGTACGTCGTCCCGGAGGGGCCCTTGTGGCGTCCTGAGCGCAGCTCCCACCGAGCTGAGAGTCCTCCCGAGGTACGTTCCAAGCTCGCGCTGCGTCTCCGCCTCGGAATCTCGGTGAACGGAAGTGGGATAGCGTATGTTGGTGACGTAGGTGCGGGAGAAGAGATGCGCAGCCCAGATGAGAGGCCCGTCTCGCTGGTTGGTGGCGTAGGTGATGTTGAGAAAGTCGAGGCTCTCGTACACGTTGAGCAGTATTGGCACCGAGTGCGCGGTCCAATGCTCGCTCAGCGACGGGGGCATGGCCATGGAAACGGCATCGGCGTGCCTCTTTGGGTTGCGAATGAGGTCGGTCGACTGCGAAAAGAGAAATGGCGAAACGAACTCCTCGTCAATGTGGGTGGCGGGAGTTGCGCCGCCCGATGAGCCCGAGGAGGAGGAGCTCGAGGCGGCATTGGGCTCGGCATCGTCGAGTTTGACGTCGCGCTTCTTGCGCTTCTTGATGGTGGAGGGGTCGGCGTTGCGGAAGACGAGCTCAGTTTGGTCGCGATAGCCAGGGCATTCGACGCCGTACTTCACGCATCGCTGGCAGCCAGGACGCGCGAGGTCGCACTATAGGAGGCACCGAGTGTCAGTCTTGGTAGCGCGCTAGGCACGACGCCTGAGCAGGGGGGTCCAGAGCTCGAAGGAGATGGGCGAAAGATGGGCGAAAGGTGAAGCTCTCAGCTGGAGTCCATCGTCGCGTGCGGACTGACCTTGACGCGCCGCTGGCGACACAGGTGGCAGTCCCTGCTAGGCTTGCCGGTGTTGGGCATGCCGAGAGGGAAGCTGGAGATGTCGACTCGACTGGCACGGTGTGCGATCGTCTGGGGCGGAGCCGAAGCGGACGGCCCATGCAAGTGCTGTGCGCGGGGACGAGATGATGTATGGAACGGGAATCGGGTTTCGAGCTGACGAGACCCCGCGCACGGCCTCTAAGCCACACCGGGTATGGCGGCCTCGTAGGGCTGAGGCAGCCAGTCTCCCGCCGGGGGATACGTACTGCCTTGCGTAAGGCGTCATGTAAGCTCCGGGAGAAGCTCTGAGAATGTGGTGAGATTAATTAAACGGCCCTTTGGATAGCGTCCACAAGCCTGCCGATGGATCAATAGAGACGTAACGGCACCAGCGCAACCCGATACCGGCATCGTGGCTGTGGACCTCAGTACCGCCAGGGGCAGCCAGCCGTCGTGAGCTGCCATAAGATAATTGTAACACCCAGAGAGGCGAAACGCACATTTGCCAGTCCAAGGCTACCCTTGACGGGAAAAATATCCAGGCATTAGGGAATCTGCTGCATCGTGCAATTGAAGCTTCGCGCCTGTCGTCATAAGACGCCACGTGCGGCGGTGTACCATAAGTATCGGCAGACACAACTCCCCACACGACACTCACGTCTCTTTCCTCAATTCTGAGTACTCGAACCAAGACTCTTTCGCTCCATCTTTTGTGCGCAAACTAGGGCTCGTACGATTCCTTCCTCACCCCCAGCCCGCTGAATCCTTCCGCGCCAGTTGCTTTCCCAATCCGGCCGCGCCCTCGTCGCTCAATGGCCAGCTTCTCCACCCCCGCTTTTCCCACTGACACCCGCCAACGCCCTCTGCTCGACACTGACGGCATCCCTATCCTGAAAGCATACGCACGTTGCAGAGTTATTCATCGCACAGCCCGCCTAGAGAAGCTTCAAAATGGCCTATGCTACCAAAAAGGACCTCTTCCCCATGCTCGGCGGCTGCACCTGCGGCCACGTCCGCTACCGCCTCGAGCTGCCCCCGATACTCGTCCACTGCTGCCACTGCACCTCGTGCCAGCGCCAGGTCGGCGGCGCCTTTGCCATCAACGCCATTGTTGAATCCACAGCTTTGACACTTCTGCCGTCTACATCTTCGCCCCTCATCCCTGGAAGCAAGGCTGAACCAGAACCCCTCCCCGCCCGCTCCCATCCCGCCTATGCGCGCCTCACTGGCAGTATGCCGACCGCACCGGCCGAGGCCGAGGCCGCAGGCAAGCCTGTCCTCGTCACAGTGCCCTCCGAATCTGGCGTCGGCCAGACCATCGCCAGCTGCCCCGTGTGCCACACTGGCCTCTGGAACTACTACGCCGACGCCGGCTCGCTCCTCACGTATCTCCGCGCCGCGACACTCGATCGTGCGTGGGAAGTCGACCCGGACGTTCACATTTTTACGCGCAGCAAGAGGGAATTCGTCTCCATCACCGACGGCAAGCCACAGTTTGAGTACTACTACGACGACAGAGCCGCCTTTTACAGGCCCGACGTTTTGGAGAGGGTCGAAGCGTTGAAGCCTCAGCGGGCCGCGTACAGGGCACAACTCATGGCCGCCCTCGGCTGAACGAAGCACCTTCTTTTATCACGCCAACCTTGTCAACACTTTTTTTGCGTCCCTATGTAGATGGCAAGTCGTGCAGCAGAATCATCTTCCTTTGTCACGGCCCGGTCGCTAGATCATACCATTCTCAAATAGCAATATGGATTCGAGAGCCATCATGACCTGATGACTGTCTTCGGTGATCCGATACGGAAATCGTCAATTTTCCCACCGTGTGAGGAGCCAAATATGTTCTATCAAAGTGAATATGAATCGACATCAACGCTACAGCGCCATGAAATGCCAGACTACCCCCAAGAAAACCAAAGATTTATTGCTTCCAGAAATGACACCCATTCCCATTCCCATTCCCAAAGACGAAGGATAAGTCAGGCCCACCAAGATCAAGAGCGGCATGCTAGCAACGAGGTATCTTTGCGTTTCAAAATTGCTTCCCAGGCCTTTCCTGGCTGAAATGGCCGATTTCGTATCTCCTCACGGTGGTTGGTGACCGCTAACCACCAGCCTTCCGTAGTCCTTCGACCCCAAGCTGAGGTACTTCCGTATCAGCGAGGCGTCCTATCCCTTCTTCGCGGCGACGGTCGATGAAGCTGTTGCACTCCGAGACGACTATTCCCCATTCTGCTAGGGCCCGGCCTGAGTAGATGCAGTTCTTTGCGTAAATTCCGACTGGCTTCACGGCCTTGGTCAGGGGCTCTCTTGTGGCCTCCTGGTTCTCGTGGGCTTGACTCGCCTGAGCATTTGTCGAGGCGTGTGACAATTCGCCGGCAGAGCTGTACCGCCTATCGCTGGCGCCGAGCCTCGGCCTGCTCCCCTTCTCATCGGCAGGCCCCGCCATCGCCATAGGGGTGCGGCTCAACCACTCTTCGACGGAGGCGTTTACGGAGCTCCTTCGGCTGATCTGGCTTGGCCTGTGTCGGCCGTCACAACCAAATCCCGTAGATGATTCAACGGCCGGCGGTGGTGACCCTGCACGCCCATTTCGGGCTCTGACGGTTACCTGTGATTGAGCCGGCGCTGGGAGCTTGGGACGTGTAAGATCACGACCTATACTCGGTGCGGGATGCTGAAGCCAGCCCAGAATGAACTTGAAATCATACTTCTGGTCTTCAAAAAAAGGAGACGAACATTGAGAGTCGAGGTCCGGCGAACCCGTCCTGCGTTTGGACCGGGTCATGTTTGACAGTGCCAGCGGTGCTGCATGGCGAACCGGTGTATTCGCGGGCTCCAGGTGTGTGTCAACGACCTCACCGTCTGCAGCAGAAGTCTTTGCGCTTTCGTCGGAAGCAGCTGAAGGGTCGGCGCTGCTACCCGACGTCATGGAGAGAACCTTGCCCAGAAGGGACCATCGCTTCTTCGAGTCGCCTTTACTCGAGGCACTCGCGTCGGCAAAGCCGTTCCAAGAGGACCCGTCGCCACTGCCTAACTTGGCAAAGGTGTCAAATCCCATGAAAAGCCCTGGTTGCGGAATGTTGGCCTCTTGCCGAATAATCATCAATCTTTTCCCCGGGGCAGGACACATGGGGACCGTAGACGGCGGGGCGTGGTCGGCCTCGTCTGCATTTCGCTTCAAGTACAGATAGTGTGACCAAACTGTCTTGAGTCTGGTCGTTGCTACGAGCATAATGTTGCTAGACGATCTGGTTAGCCAATTGCCGATATTACTTGCACGAGAATCCCGACTCACAGATCCACCTCGTTGACATTGCCGTCGTCGCGACAGATTCTCCAGCAGAGGAGGCGCTGGTAGTAGGCTCGCACCATCGGGCACCAGTGATTGAAGTACGTGTTGAAGGTTTCCTCGGTGAGAAGCCAATCCAGGCAGAGCGCTGCTTTCCGCCGAGGATCCTTGGCCAAAGCATCCCAGATGGAGTATATGAATGACAGCATGCGCACCTCTGACATGGTGTTCAACGAATTCATTATCCGCTTGCAGACGTCGAGCCAGAACGACCAGTCGATGTATTGCCTGGGCATGTTTCGCGACTCAAACTCATCCAAAATCATAATGGTTTCTTCCAGGAAATCACAAAGCGTAAAGCAAGCGGCGTTGTTGAATTGAGACGTTTTGCAAGTCGCGCTTTTCATGATAGCCGCAAAGGATTGAGCCAGTGTATGCCGAGCCCCTGCCATGTCCGCTGCGCCGTCCGAAAGCACATCCCGCAGCAAGACCACCAGTCGATTTTCATCCATCCCTTTCATGAGGTTGGTCGGTGGCAGAGGCATCGCCAGCGCCAACGCGTCAGCTCCGTTGACCGAGTCGAGCAACGGAGGGCCGTAGGCCTGTTCAATTGCCGCTTGCCGGTGGATCGTGGTATCGAGTATCGAGAGGAGGTGAGCATGAACCAGAACAAATGCGGGCGACCTGGCCTTTTCGGTAAGAGGCAGGCCGGGGGGGATAAACTGGTCCGAGAGAACGTGGAAATATTTGAAAAAAATGAAGAAGAGATCCGTGTCGCGACCTTTCCAGCGAGAGACCCAAGGTCCGGTCCAGGGAATTCGGGCCACCATCAACGACATCTTGGGGATCTGCTTGAGCGAATTCCATAGTTGCCGCGCACATGTCCAGCCAAAGGCGCCCAGCTTTGGGGGAAAGAGCGCCGTGATATCATCGCTCTCTCCTGTATTCCTTCGTGGGAGTCCAAAGTCGTCGGCTGTACGGCGGATCAGCTCCGGAGTCACCCCCCAGAGTCGAACGAGAATGTCGGCCACTCCGGGCGCAAAGAAGAAAGCATATGCACACGTCTTGCCGGAGAAGTTTACCAAGCTCAGCGGAGCATGACGCAATGACATCCTGTCCACCACATAGCCCATTTGTCTGACTAGGTTCGTCACGAACATGGTTCTCACGTTGTGCTCGGCTGACTCTGCCAGCAACGCCGACTGGTCCGAGCCGTGGGATGAATTGGTCCAGGACCTGGATCGGACACGTTCCGATGGCGAACGGTCGGTGAGGGCCTGGAAGTACGTGGTCGCCTGCCGCCATTCGAGCCGCATCATGAGCAGCGTCGCCGCTTCGAGCAGAATTGGGCGGTCGACACCGGGGACGGGCTGGTGCGTCTTGTCCTCGAGCATCTCCAGTATCGCAACCCACCACTTGCTTAATATGGATGCCCTCCGATCAATGTCCTCGAGGCAAAGACTCTTGGTCGATTTGTGATCCATGGTCCTTCGCAAAAAGGGCAGCACGAGATTTTTGACTTGACCAACGCGCTGCGCTGTTGGCTTGAGACCGAAGCTCTTGAACTCGACTTCCAGGGTCTTGAAGGAGGACCACAGCGAGTCTCTCGTATGCGGCGTCATCTCGTTTGACGACAACGACGACTCATCAGTGATCGGGGTGTTTGTACTGCCGTCACTGCAGGTCGACTGCGAGGCACCACTGATTTTTTCGCTATTGGAAGCACGGTTCCCGAGGCTGGTCGAAGACGAGGCGCAGCTGTTATCCGACTCGGGCCCGCAGTCATGCGTCCTGGTCACGCGGCCGGGCGGCTTCTGCTTCATTTTGGCGAAGTAAGAGGTCGTGCGAGCGAAAGTATTTGAAGCTGGTTTCACGGATGTACGAATTTGTTCCTTTTCTGATTGATTCAGGTCCATGTCCGTAATGTGCTGCAGACGTTGTGGCGGCTTGTTGGTATTCCTCGTCTTTGCGGCTCCCTGCGGCAGCTTGTTGACCGAGGGCTCGCGCGCCTTCTTGAGGGATTGTGAAGGAGACGTCACCGCCCAAGACCTTCGAGCAAAGCTGGCAAACGAGGCTGATGACGGCTCGCCGCGCTCTGATGACGGTTTCTGAGGCGGCTCGGGCAGAGTCACAAGGCCAAGATCGGCCGCTGATGACGATTGTGGCCTCCTCTGGCGCCCGTCGTTTGCGGCATCTTTTGCCCGCTTGGGGCCGGACGAGAGCCATAATCGTGGCCGATTAATCAGTGAAGCGGTCATCGAGCGCGATAGGGCGGACTTCCGCAAGAGCTTAATCGGGGCCTCTTCTTGTGGTGGCGTCGGCCGAGCTGGTGGCGCCGGTTGCGGCTCGTGTTGCGCTGGCGGAAGCTTCTCGCCACTGGAGAAGACGGATGTGTCGAGCTGGAACCCCGCGTTGAACGAAGGCACCTCGAAATTAGACGGGCCGGCACCATTTTTCCAATCGACACGGCCTTGTTGGGATTGCGCGAGGGCTTGGTTCGCCGCGGGGTTTTCGAGCGATGAGGAGGACGGCGAGAGGCTATCCAGACTTGGCTGTGAGTGAGACAGGGCGTGCGGTGTTTGCTCCACAGCTGAAGCCATGATGGCAGCAGAAACGCTCGAGAGAAAAGCCAGCAGGCGGCGCAGGCATGTGGAACAGGCCGCCCGTAGTCGCTCGTGTCGGTCCTATGCGGAGCGTCCTTTATGACGAAAGAGGAAACACTTGATTCAACATCACCCTCCGCCTTCTCTGGCCAGCAGAGAGCACAGTACGAGAGGGTCGGGGACCGAGTGAAGGCCAGCGACGAGGCCGATGGTGAAGACGATGATGGCGGCGAGGTTTGATGCAGAAGGAGCGTTGGCACTCAATGGGGACGGTCGCTGCAGCGGCGCGGATGCGACCTCCACATAGGCAGACAGAGATCTGCCACGGATGGACGGGAATCACAATAATAATGTGCTCCGCAGGTCCAGGATGGGACAGGGTCCCTTATTGAAGCTGTTCCTGGTGGCGATTTCGTCGCCCGGGCGGGCACCGATCGGGAGCCCGGAGATTGAGTTGACGAGCAGCACCCCGAATGAGGCTCGGGGTCGCCAAGGAGCGAGTCAGAACAGGGAGATTTGGCTTGCCTCGCGACAACAGATTGACTGCAGGGGAGTGCAGATGAAGTCTACTGTTAAGGTGATGATTCATGGAGGAGACGCTACTGCTTCAGGCCTACAAGCTAAGGCACTCGTAGGCTGCAACGCAATTCTCGTACTGGCGCAGCACGGTGCATGACCTGCGCGGAGAGTCCATTACTCGGGGTTCAGGGCTGGACGTCCCCGGTCGCTGGCGGGTTTACAGTTGGCGAGGACCCTTATTGCGCACAGCAGTGCCGGGGCCCGCCAACAGGGGCATGTCATGGCTTTTCCTCCGGAGATGCTGACATTGGATGGGATTTATTGCATCTCAGCTGAGGCAGCCGAAACGTCACGGCCTAGCCCGACCCTCGCGCAATTGCATGGGACGGACCAGCCCGGTACTAGAGCTCCACGAGAGCAACATCTCCAGGAGCAACACTGTACAGTACACGTTGTCGGCATCGCCAGCGAGTTTGCAACTTTGCCTCTCCCAAGTCAACTCAGCCGGGTTCGAAAAGCCCATCGCCGCTACCTTCCCCTAGCGCCCAGAGCTGCCGCCTCCCCTGGAGAATGAGCGGGCCATGGGCGGGCCCCTCTTGGACGACCCCTGTTCTCGGCGGCCTGGTGACGCAGCGGCTGATTCTCGAAACGGAGAGTGGCGCCCCGAGCTAGCACATTTTCTCCCTGCGGCTCTGGGCGTTATTTCCAGCAAGCTCCTCCACACTGACCGCCTACCTACGACAGGTCCTGGGCCCTGAGTCGTTCAGAGAGAGGGCTGAGCGGCAGCGAGAACCCAAATCCAACCGACCGGGGCTGTGTGGTATGATCACCGTCGCGTAGCGCCCAGATCCATGCAGGGGAGCCAACGGAGGAGCGGAGTCGGCGAAGGTGAGGTGATGACTTCTCTATGGAGAACTCGTAGGATAACTGTGCGCTCAAGGCGGCTTGTGCGGCCGCACCAGCCCGTGCCAGGCGCTTGCACCCTGGCCATGGGCACATCAGCATCACATCACATCGCGTCACTGTTGCAGTCCTCCCTTTGGAGAGCGGTCCGAGAATGTCGCGGTTGCTTCGAATCTTCGCCCGTTGACAGGCTGACTAGCCGACAGCTTCACCAGTGATCGTCTACAGAAACTCTCCAGTGGCCTTTCGAAACTTCTCTTCTCTGCCCGTCTCTTTCAGGTCGACTCAGCCCCCCGGCTCCTGACGTTTCGGGTCTCCCAACTCAGGTCATCCGCCGATCCCTCACTCTGCGTCCTTCATACGACCATTTTTTGTCGCGAGCGCGAGGAATTGGCAAGGTACGGACTACTCGTACACATGATTAGGCACCCCTCTCGGCGTGTGCTACCCGCTCTCGGACCTGGAGCCCGGTTGGTTCTGCGTGAACGAGGAAGAGGCACGACCTGCGCAGCTTGTTCCACATTGGACGCTGCTGTGGTCGATCTAACTCATGGCCCGTGTGCTCCAGACTTTTGCAGTTCGTCGGCCAAAATGGCATGAATGCCAATCCGCAAACATGGAGATGGCGCCGATCAGCTCCGAACATGCGCATGAACAACAACCACCTGCACTTTAACGTCGCCGCATCCCCTGTTTGCTTGGCTCATTGCACGGTCGAATTGCGAAGGGACGCGTTGCACAAAACCCCCCCGCTTCCTGCCGCTCAGCTGCGCTGGAAAAGCACGAGCCGTCATGAACCGCCGATGCGAATTGCGTGTTACCCCGACTTTGCCAAATCGGCCATCGATGCAGCAATGCCTTCCCTCTCGGCTTGGCAGTGTTTCGGGTTGTACGGATTGCTCGTAGCATCATGAGGTACGGAACATGGAAACCTCGAGTCCCTGACTCGTTAGGCTTCGAGCAACCCCAACTCGGTAGACCTGGCCTTCCAGGTTCCTGTGATGCTGGATGCAGAGACCGAAGCGTGTAAACTACGGACCACTCGTAGACGAGCGTGTCCTCAACCGCTACTCAATTGTCCTGGAAGAACAGCACACAGGGCAATTATCGTATCGTTGCATTGGGTTGCTGAGCGGTCGATGCCCCGAAGAGCCAGTATAGATTGGATGCACGCGCTGCGTCATCAGCACAAGCACACATGTAGATCACTCTATTGAATGCATGTCACCTCATCTTCATGCACCAGAGTCTGTAGAGCAACTAGAACAGAGGTGTTTGGTAATGATGAGGTGTTGTTCTTGGCACGAAGAATTATTCCTTCAGCAGTAAGAGCATGGAAAGAGCCCCGTGCTGTACACACTAATGCCGTTGCGAGAAATTGAACCGTTGTCTTTGCACACATTCACAGTCCATCTTGGCGCATGTCGACTGCCAGCTCCCCTACTAAGCGCTTCTTGGCCAAGTGCTCTGCCAGCAATCAAATGACTGTGATCGCCACGGTCTGCAGTCTCATCGTGAGGCATGACAGACGGGACACTATCCCATGCTCAAGGCCAGAGTCGTCAAGTAGGTGAGCTTTAGTCGCGGAGGGGCGCGGAGAGCTTGCATCTTTGGCAGCTTCTTGCTAAAGAAGCTAGCGAGCCCAGCCTCGTCTCAGAGATTGAGCGCGACCAAGCACAATGCTTGCTGAATAGGATGTTGTTGCGATAGAAGAGATGATGAAGGAGGAACGTCTGGCTGGGGTCGTGAAAATTTCGCGGGCATCAAGTAACGCCAGAACCGTTTACGTAATCACGCAAGGATTACAACGGTGGCCGGCTTGGATCTCGGCTTCAAATCCCGTCTTCAGACTTCAAACATTGGATTCGGTCGAGATGAGAATTATTCACACACTTAATTACGTTGCGTTCTCGGCATGATCATTTCAATGAGAGGTTCGTTGCTTGAGAGCCACGGGAAACTGCTACCCTAGAGCGTCGAGACCCCTTCTGCATTCTGGCGCAAAAGAGCCCAGAGCGGCACTGTGGCGCTTAAACAAAGGGCAACATCAAGCTTAAAACCTTGTTGGACAATAAATTGCGTAGCTTTCACGCGCGATGCAGACGGACGAAAAATGAGATGCATTCGTTCAACCTCGTGGCCCCAGACAGGGACGTTGCTTGGGCAATCGACCGGGATCCTGCCTTGGTTTCGACTTAAGCGTGCGCTCTCGGGTCCAGAAGCCAACCAGAAGCCTTGGTTTGCAACGAGGTTCGTCATGGTACCTTAAGCTCCCGTGCAGCGCAGCAGTTGGCGCGCCATACCGTATCCACTTGAGCTGTTCGAGCTCAGGCACACCCGACCGTTCATGAATCCTCAGCCGCGAGCCGGTTGGCAGTAGCGGGCCTTGCAGGTTCTCCCTCTTGAAACGCCATCCCTCACATCACCGCGTTTACTGCGTGCATCGAACGGTGATTGCCGCTGCTGCTGGCATAGAGTTGTCGCATTCGTCCCAGCTGCTGCTTCATTGCGCCGTAACGTTCGATCACAACCGCTTCTGAGACAAGGTGCGAAAACACGCTGAGCTCCGGCTGCCTCCCCGCATACGTTATGCACTTCGATCGCCTGAACAAGGCTCTAACGCGCCACTTTCCGCGACAGCTCTCGACGCGATTCGGGTGATTCTCAGGCTGCGGCCAAGCGAAGAGAGATGGCTTCTCACGATGACAGCAATGACAACAGTTCTGGGCCCGAGGCTGAGCACAATCCCTACGCTTCCGCGAGTCGATGGCGTCACCAGGAGTCTTCGTCCTTCCACCAGCATGCCGTTCCGCCACATGCTCAGGCTCGCGACCCTGTGGCTAGCGGCACGACTGGCGACCTCGCTGACTTCCTGAACGCGACCCGCGTCGAGCCCGACGGTGATGGCACTGGTAGCGGGAGCCACCAGCCTATCACTGTCGCAGCCATGAACGGTGCGGCAGACCAGTCCGACTCCGGCCTTGGCGAGCAGGAGACCCCAGATGGCAGGGAGATCGTATGCGGGCCGCTACTCAACTATCGCCGGATGGATGACAGTCGCTGGTACGGAAGCGTGCTGATTGTCATCAAAGGCGGCGGCCAAAATGTCGTCTACCAGCCGTCACTGGTCCTGCGGCGGGTCGGAGAGGCCCGGCAGCTTGCCTCTGCTACCGCAGATGGCCGCAATGGCATTAATGGTACAAGCAATGGCGAGGCGACAAGCGGAACCCGATTTGAGTCTCACCGCCTCTACTCGGACAAGCGCAACACGTTCTGGGCATTTGACATCGATGTGCCCCTCGAGCCTGATGAGATCAAGTACGAGTATGAGGTCCCTGACATGCGCTTCTCTAGAAAGCACAAGCCCCGGGTCAACAGCTTCTTTGTTCCTGCGGCCAATGAGTCGATGCGCATCATGTTCCACTCGTGCAACGGCTTCAGCGTCGGGACCGACGAAGAGGCTTTCAGCGGCGCGCCGCTGTGGAACGAAGTCATGAGGAGGCATGAGCGTGCACCCATTCATGTCATGGTCGGCGGCGGTGACCAGATCTACAATGATGGCATCAGGGTCAACGGCCCGCTGCGTGCCTGGACAGACATTGGCAATCCCAAGAAGCGGCGGGACTTCCCGTTCCCGGAGACCCTGCGCGCCGAATGCGACGACTACTACCTCAAGAACTACATTCGATGGTATAATTCGAAGCCCTTTGCGCTTGCCAATGGCCAGATTCCTCAGGTAAACATCTGGGATGATCACGACGTAAGTGACCGAGACGGCTGTAGCAGAGATGCAACGGTACTGAACTCGTATTGACGTACTTGCTAGATCATTGACGGGTTCGGATCCTACGTCGACAACTTCATGCGTTGCGATGTCTTCCGCGGAATAGGTGGCACTGCACACAAGTACTACATGCTCTTCCAGCATCACCTTCCTCCGCCACAGTCGACTTACACCTCAGGTGAGTTCGGACTGCATCCCCGCAGCGATTATCCGGCTAATTCCTTTAGACCACCTTGACGAGAATGGCGAGTCCCCGGGCCCTGATCCGAACCAGCTCATTGACACCTTCGTTGCACCTCCAAGGACAGACCAGCAGTACATCGTTGGTAATAAGCCAGGGCCGTACGTTGCCGAGCACTCGTTCAGTCTCTTCTCTCGACTTGGAGCTCGCATCGCCCTCGTCGGGATTGATGCGCGAACCGAGGTATGCATCTGCAGACAAATATTCGCCATATCATTGCTGACAGGAAACCGCAAAAAAGCGAACTCGACACCAAGTCAATTACCCTGAGACGTATGCTCTCATCTTCGATAGGATACGGAGCGAGCTGAGGGCGGCCGCTGGCTCTCCAAGGCCGATCAAGCATCTGATTCTGCTTCTCGGCATCCCCATTGCTTATCCGGTACGGGACTACTTGGCTGAGAGACTGTGAGATGCGGGCTAACCTTTATAAAGCGCCTGACTTGGCTGGAGAATGTGTTTCGCAGCCCCATCATTGGACCCATCAAATTCCTTAATCGCCGTTTCGGCCTCGGTGGTGGACTCTTTAACCATTTCGACGGTAGCGTCGATCTTTTGGATGATCTCGACGACCACTACACGGCAAGAACCCATAAGAAAGAGCGAGCCGAGCTCATCGAGCAGATGCAGGCTATTGCGGCAGAGTTCTCCGTCCGCATCACCATTCTCGGTGGTGACGTGCATCTGGCTGCTCTGGGGCGCTTCTACTCCAACCCCAAGCTCAAGGTTCCCGTCGAGCAGGACAACCGATACATGGTCAACGTCGTGTCGTCGGCCATTGTCAACAAACCTCCGCCGCAGGCGGTCGCGAATCTTCTCGCCAGAAGAAACAAGATTCACCACCTGAACCTGGACACAGACGAGACGCTTCTCAACTTCTTTGACAAGGACCCCGGCGATTCGCACAAGACGGCCAACTTCAACCATTGCACGATGCCCAGCCGCAATTTCGCCTTGCTGACAGAAAATTCGCCAAACGCACCGGCGACGGAGACGAATGGCGATGCAGCGAGTGCCAACAACGGCAATCACTCGCCAGAATCGTTTCTGGGCAAGGACGGACATTCCCTGCTTCACCAGGGCGAGGTTGCGGCCGGCACCAAGCACAAGGCGGCATCAGATGCGACGCATGGGCGTGGCAACGACGGCGGCCTGGACATCTGCATCAACGTTGAAATCGACCAGCACGACGCCGAAGGCCACACTCAAGGCTACGGGCTAACGGTTCCAGTCTTGAGCTACGAGGCGAGGCCCACGTCGAATCCTGCGTCAGCGCACTAGCTTTGCCTGTGAATAACGGCTCGATGCACATTGATACTGGTGCGCCTAGGAAGAGAGGCCAGGGATGTGTGTAAGTTTTTGGATATTTAATGTGCTGTAATACTGTCATGTTGGAATACCTACGACGCAGGCTTTTCAGCATGCAATGATACCAAGAAGAGATGCTACGATAGCACTTGGATGGCCATGGATGCTGGTTGCGGATGCGGTATCCGACGGACCAGTGCCTGAGGAGGTTTCCTTGGGCTTGATTTTTTTGTCCATTTGTCAAAATATTAATTTACCTTGACAACTCTGCTTCGCCACGCCATTACCGTGCCAGAACGCCTTTGAGTCCGTTGATGGGCTCGTGACGCCGTATCACGATGCAGCATAGGACGCCTGCGATACTCGACCGCCCTCACGCGGCTATAGTGAGAGTATGCAGGGTACAGGCTTCGCTCGATCCCAGGAGAAAACAATCGATGAATTTTGCGATGTATTTTTAGCAGGCGAGACCTGGTTTTCGTGACATCTTTGCAGAGCCACAATCTTTGCCATGTCCTTTGATCACGAAGCACGATTTCTCTGACACCTTTTTTGCTTCAGATTACCCCATCGCGCCGCCGGTTGGCCGACCGACGGGATCTCGAATCTGGCAATCTGGGGCAAGGCACGCTAGTTGCGCAAGGCACTGGGCGGCAACGGGCGGCTCCTCAGCAGATTCGCTCTGTTCTAGCGGCTCCGGAACCCACAGATCACACCAACAGCGCACGCCTCCCGCCCTGAGCCTGTCTTGGGGCGGCGGCTCGAGACGGGCGACGGCGAGTGGCAGGCCGAAATCGGGCGCTGACATGACAGAGGCCGCACTGCAATTGTCCAATGGGCGGCCACTGGCCCAGCCCCGAATTGCTCTATTGGGGAGTGCCCAGGCCTGTAGCGGCACCGGTCGTGGGGTCGCGACCCACTGGGAGTGCGTTTAACCCGCGATAAGCCGAAGCGCCCACCACGCTCTCAACCACTAGCATAAGAGTATCTGTGGCGGTCGTTCCGACTGACGACTTTGGACCTTCACGACGACTGGAAATTTCGACTTCGCTTCCCCGGGCAGGACGAAGGAAAGACGAACGAAGACACGACCCTGATTGCTCTCTCGCTCTCTTGTCATCGCCTTTGACGCAGCATTCTCGCACCATGAAGTCGGTCATGTTCAACCGGGCGGGCGCCCAGAGCCTTCGATGCGCCACCAAGGCTAGGAGCATGGGCACGCTCGCGACATGGAGGACGCCCAAGGTGGCCAACGAGCCTAACGTGAGTGGCCTTACGAAATGTCGGGATGGCAGTGACTGACGGGTATGGCATGAAACAGCACCACTACGCCAAGGGTAGCGCCCAGCGCCAGGGACTGACAGCTGCCATCGAGCAGCTCCAGCAGAAGCTGCCCCTCGAGGTACCCGTCGTGGTCGGCGGCAAGGAGGTATGTTGACGATATTCAAAAGGCTTGAAGCAGCCTCGAGCCCGAGACTCCACCATCTAACGCGCTCATCCAGGTCAAGACGTCTCCTCTGTCCCACCAGTTCAACCCGTCCGACCACGCCAGCACCGTCGCCTCATACCACACGGCGACGCCGGCCGATGTCTCCAAGGCCATCGATGCCGCCCTCGCCGCCAAGCCGGCCTGGGAGTCGCTTCCCTTCGCCGACCGCGCCGCCGTCTTCCTCAAGGCCGCCGACCTCATCTCGAACAAGTACCGCTACGAGATCATGGCCACTACGGTCCTGGGCCAGGGCAAGAACGCGTGGCAGGCCGAGATCGACGCCGCCGCCGAGCTGGCTGACTTCTTCCGCTTCAACGTCCACTACGCCCAGGAACTGATTAACCAGCAGCCCGAGCACAACGCCGCCGGCGTCTGGAACCGCCTCGAGTACCGCCCGCTCGAGGGCTTCGTCTACGCCGTCAGCCCCTTCAACTTCACCGCCATTGCTGGCAACCTGCCTGGCGCCCCCGCTCTCATGGGCAACGTCGTCGTTTGGAAGCCCAGTGACTCCGCCATCGCCTCCAACTGGCTGGTCTACCAGATCCTGCTCGAGGCCGGCCTGCCCAAGGACGTCATCCAGTTCGTGCCTGGCAACCCCGAGGAGGTGACCAAGGTCGCTCTGGGCCACAAGGAGTTTGCCGCTCTTCACTACACCGGCAGCACTGCTGTCTTCCGCAAGCTGTACGGAGCCATTGGCCAGGGCGTCGCTGAGGGCCGGTACAAGTGCTACCCTCGCATCGTCGGCGAGACTGGTGGCAAGAACTTCCACCTCATCCACCCGTCCGCGGATGTCGAGAACGCTGCTATCCACACCGTCCGCGGTGCGTTCGAGTACCAAGGACAGAAGTGCAGCGCCACGTCCCGTGTCTACGTGCCCAAGTCGCTGTGGCCCGCATTCAAGGACAAGCTGGTGGCCGAGACCAAGAAGCTCACCATCGGCCAGCCCGGCGACTTCTCCAACTTCATGGGCCCCGTCATCCACGCTGCTTCCTTCAAGAAGCTGTCCGGTGCCATTGACGAGGCCAACAACGACAAGGACATGGAGCTCCTCACCGGTGGTGCCTACGACTCCTCCAAGGGATACTTTGTCCAGCCCACCATCTACAGAACCAGCAACCCGGCGCACAAGTTCCTCTCCACCGAGTTCTTCGGCCCCATCCTGACCACCTACGTGTACGATGACGCCGCGCCCAATGCCTTCACCAAGGCTTGCGAGCTGGTTGACTCCACTTCCGAATACGGCCTGACGGGATCTATCTTCGCGACCGACCGGGAGGCGGTTCGTTTCGCTGAGGAGAAGCTGCGCAACGCTGCTGGTAACTTCTACATCAACTGCAAGAGCACCGGCGCTGTTGTCGGCCAGCAAGCCTTTGGTGGATCGAGGGCCAGCGGCACCGACGACAAGGCCGGCAGCCCCAACTTGCTGACCCGATTCGTCAACATGCGGGCGATCAAGGAGGAGTTCAATGCGACGACCAAGGTCGCGTACCCAAGCAACGAGGTTTAAAATAGAACGGCTGCTCACAGTTCCATTGCACTGGGAACAAAGTATGGCCGATGCGTGGCCAGCTGATAATAAGGATCTATGTATGATTGTGTTGGATGGAATTGAAGGCAGATTGCGACATGGTAGGCGGATATCACGATTTAATGAAGCTGCTATTTAAGCGATCGAGACGCAATTCGATGTGAGGGCGTACTTTGGGAAAGTCTACCGTCTATAAGGGTGCGTGTATCAATTTGCCCGGCAACCTTGCCCTGAGCATCACGACCTACAGAGTTTTCCCACTGTTGCAACCCGCAGAATGATGGCGAAACCTCGAAGATGGACCAGATGCCAAGCCCTCGTTCAGCTATCGCGTGACTCGATGCAGTGAGCTCCGCAGCGATTGCCTGGTAGATCAAATTGAGGGTGACGCTTAACGAGACTTGGCGCAGTCGACTGCAGCTCTTCCACCTCTAAGAAAGCCACAAGCCAGAATGTCCCTTGTAGACGTTCCAGTCGCCCTGCGCCTCATGGGCCATGTGCATCAACACATGTAGCGTCGGATCGAGCCCATGCTCATCGCTCACCGGTGGGCACGTGCGCGCTCAGACCGGCCTCACACGACCGCAAGCGAGAAGGGGGCGCTCGGGGACCCGCTGCCCCTGCCCGGGGAATGGTGTTTGCCGTTCTTGGAGTGGACGGGGCGAAGACGATCCGATGGCTCCGTGCAGGCTAGCCGTGAGGTTATCGCAGCTCGGGGTGCTTTGGTGTGTGGAAACCTTGAGGGAGCGGCACCTGGCGCCCACATGGGCCGGTGCGGCGCCGTGATTCGTCGGACGCCGCCCGACGCCAAGAGAAGCACGCGACCATTTTCTCGATGATGCTTGGTCAATCGTTGAACCGCATGCTTCCCGCGCTGACCCCCGTGGGCGACGAGCAGAGAGGAAGCGTCTTTGGCGTTTTGAGGCGGCCTGGCTGGCTCGCTTGAGCTTTGCCCACGGGGGGCGGGAGGAGCCCAGTAGGGAAGGAGGGACGGTGCCTCGTGGGTGACTGCCGGCGTTGACTTAAGATGCCTCGCAGGTGTCTCGGCCGTTTCCTTTCCGCACGAGGCGCTCTGCACTCTCTTTTTTCTCCATCACTCTCCCTCTTCCATGAATTCTTCGTCCTGCAATCTGGCACGTCGGTTCTGTCTCGCCGTGAGTCTTTCGTTATTGTCGAGCTTGAACACCCCGAAGCCTTGACTGCCAGTGTTCTCTTGGCACACCACCGCCTTACCTCAAGACGCCATACTCATCCTCATACTGTGACGTCGCCACATCGCGTTGGTCAATTAGCACGAGCTCGCGTTCTCAGAACGGTACTTGAGACAAAAGCCAAAAGCGAAAAAGAGCTGCCAAGCTTAAAAAATAAGTTGCTTGTCGGCGGCAGCTTCAATCGGACGCGAAAGAGCCGGATAGTCATAAGCCAGGACGCGCGTACTGTTTCAATAAACGCTCGTGTGAGTCTTCCGGCGAGCTCGGTTGACCCGCTGGCCTTCCGGAAGGCGAGTGCCGCCGCGCCACGACAGCTTCAAAAGTCCCGCCCACGCGGCACGGAACGACGAGATACTTCCAGCCGGCCGCTGCTCTCTGAGGTCTAGCTCAGCGGCGTGGCTCCGTTTCACGCATCGAGACGTCACTGCGCACTTGGGACACATACACGAGACAACAAAGCTCGGTACTTGTCCGGGCCTGTGACCCCGGCTCTCAGTACAGCCTGTAGAGCACGGGCATCAGCACAAGCACAAGCCTCATCCAGACTGTGGCTTACCCGTCTTGCATGGGCCGTACTGCCGCATCATCGCGATTAATAACCGAAGAATATAACGCACGCGACTCCGCCATGCCCCGGCCAAACTTGCCGCCTACCCCTGGCTCGTCCACTGATATTAAGGGAAAGGACGGCTTCCAACAACTCACATCACTTCACCTCTCCTTTGAGCTCCCACCTCCTGCCATACACGATGGTTCGCGTATATCCCCGACGGATACCAAGCGCCCTTCTCCCGCTCAGACTTCCTACTCCCCCCCGTTGACGGCCTCGCCCCGGGCCGTGTACCCTATGCAGGCTGCTGAGACGGTCAAGTCGCGTCGAAGACCGTCTGCTGCGAGGGAAACCAGGGACACCTCATTCACACTTCCACCGCCCCCGACCAGATCAAGAAAGATTATTCAAATGAAGCCCCGGCCGCAGGACGAGGCGGAGGAGAGTTCCTCCGCCAAAAGCCCCGCAAAGCCTGGTGCTAAGGGAGCTGCAAACGCAGGTAAGGCAGCAGGCAATGCCGCGGGCGGCGACAAAGGGAAGAAGAAGCAGCCCAGTGCCACGAGTGCCGCCGGCCGCAAGATTGCGAGGAAGACGGCCCACAGTCTCATCGAAAGGAGGCGACGCAGCAAGATGAACGAAGAGTTCGCCGTCTTGAAGAGCATGATTCCGGCTTGTACGGGAGAGATGCACAAGCTGGCTATCTTACAGGTTCGTACTATCCTGTCCCGCGAAAGGCAGTCAAATTCGCCGTCGAAAAGTCCCCCGCCCAGACGTGAACTAACCGGTAGTTCTAGGCGTCCATCGACTATGTCCGCTACCTCGAGGACTGTGTGGCTAAATTGAAGGCTCAGCACGGCGAGGACCAAAGCCGAGCGGACTCTACTCACAATCCACTACCGCCTATCCGCGAGTTCCACCCGACATTCCATGAGGACCCTGCTGACGTGGAGATGAGCGATTCGGATACGGCATCGCCCGTCTTCAATGGCCATCACGACCACTCGCACCAGTCATCCGTCTCGCCGGCTTTGCATGCGCAAGACTCGCGACACCGCCAGCATTCGTATTCGTCCGCCTCAACGGACCAAAGGCACTATAGCTACAGCACTTCGGCCGGCACTTCGCCAGCTTTTGGGCCTCAGTGCCATGGCATCTATGCTCATGGGAGCTTGTCAGCGTCCGCATCGTCACTTACGAGCCCGGCGTTGCACCCACAAAGCGATCTTGATCAGGAGGCCACGGCGGCACTGCTGATGCTTAACAATGACAGGCGGGGCACAAATGCCAGTGGACGGGGCTTGTCGGTTCGCGACCTGCTCAGCGCCTGAGCGCCGACTGCATGGCGTGACAGACAACATTGACCGGCGCAGCCAGCACTTGATCGAAGTCCTCGACTTTGCAAGGCTGATATGACTTGCGGTCATAGTTCGTCACGTCGGCGAGCAATCAGCTGATGTGCAAAGTCTGAAGAAATGGCAGACGCTGCCTGCGGCATGCCATAGCCCGTGATGGATACGATACCCCTTCTTGAAGAGCATGATGCCACGAATATTTGGATGACACGGGGAATACGCGAGATGATGCCTTGATGGAGAGTTCTTGCCTTCAAGGGGAAATGATATTGCGCGGCTGAAATTTTGGCAGAATGCGAACGTTGCACCTGGGGCTTCGCGCGAGAAAGAGGAAAATAGACCAGGTCGCAGAATGTAGGGATACCTTGCTTCCGTATGCCATGTACAGTGTTCAATGGAATGAATGGTTCAATGTTAGGCTCAAGTCGGCGCTGGTGGATTGCATCTCTATATTATAAGCCAATCGTAGATTTGGACACCACAAGGTACTTGCGCGTCGCGTACCAATGATCCCATCCGTAGATTTGTTGAAGCTTTCGCGTTTCGTGACATCAAGACTCCTCCAGTACATTGACTTAGGCCTTCAATCTCTCCGTTCCAGCCATGTCATCGTGAGCATCCTTGACGAGGAAGCTGCGTTGAGTCAGCATCTTCACACGGACTGGTTGGGAGATGGCCGAGGGGCTTACTTGTACCACAGGAAGGTCGGGGCAATGGTCATGAAATGCCACAGGCTGTGCGCGTCAATGCAACCCAGCCAGGGCGGGAAGTCGAAGAGCTCCATGCTCATGGCAAACATGACCCAGGCGACGACGAGACCAGGCCAGGTAGCCCACATGCGCCGCGAAGTGCGGTAACGGTCGAAGCTGAACCAGCTCCACAAGACGTTCTGGAGGATGCCGGCGGCGACGTTGGCGGCCATGTTGTAGGTGTAGTCCCAGCGGACGAGCTTCAGGTAGCCGACGTGAGCGAGGTAGAGAAGAGAGCACAGCAGCGTCCAGATGCGGAGGACGGAGCGGCGGCGGGGAGTGCGCCGGTCGAGGCGGAAGACGCGTATGGGGGTATAGTACATGCCGTAGAAGACGTTGGCGCCGGCGGCGAAGTAGTCGAGCTCCTCGGTGGTCTTGAAGTCGCGGGTGTGGAAGATGGCCGAGAAGACCCAGCTGGCGATGCCAACGCGTGCGAGCCACACGTACCACGGCCGCAAGGGGTAGGCGGCGGGGATGTTGGCGCGGATCTTGTGCAGGCCCTGCCAGTGGGCGTAGAGGTTGCCGAGGGAGAAGAGCACGGAGAAGGGCTCCTGCATGCCGAGGAAGCGGTGGAAGGGCCATTTGCCGTGATACTGGACAACGGGGTTGGGCTGGGCCGAGGCGATGCGCGAGGCGGTGGTGATGTGCTGGCAGGTGTAGTCGCACTCGGAGGCACAATTCCACAGAAGGAGACGGCGGAGGAGGGCTACCACGCAGTGAGCCAAAATAATATCAAACCGGAGCGGCATCGAGAGGGAACGTACGGATCGGGGTGTGGTCCTTGCCAGGGCCGCAGTTCTCGGCTTTGCAGACCTGCAATCAAGACACGTCAGCTTTGCCCCCCCGAAGACTTGACAAGGGCGCATTGGCTACCTCGAGGCACTGCTTGAACTCAGGCAGCCTGTCTCCTATCGAGGCGCTCGCCGCGCCGCAGAAGACGAGCACGACGAGCGCGAGGCATAGCGCGCGCAGCCCGAGGCGCCCCCTATCCGACGCCATTGCGCGGGCATGGACGGGCAGGGCGAGCAGAGGTGAACGGGGACGCGATGCGTGGAACCTAAAAGAGCGACGACAAAGGACGGAAAAGAAAGAAAAAGGGAAAACAAGAAAAGGGAGATCGAAAGAGCTGTTGGATGAGCAGCGGGGTGACAACGTGGGAAACGGAGCCTCGGGGATCTCGGGCAGGGCTGAGCCGGACCCCAGACGGGAGCCGGAGGGCTGCGCTAGTGCGGTCCACTGTCGCGCGACGCGCCAGGCCATTTGTTGCGTGAGGGAGGGTCTGTTCCTGACGCCGTCCAAGACATACGAGTTGACCTTTCGTGCTGGCTATCAGTCCTGGCGGACCACTGGTTTGTTTTTGGTTATTAGTCCCTGGCGGGCCACCTTGCTAGTTTGTCTCTGGCAAACCTCCTGACGGACCGCTGGCTTCTTTTGGGTTCCAGCGGTTGTTGGTTAGCTCGAGAGCTGCCGATTTGTCTGCCTGGAAAGACAGGTTTGATTGGAGAAAGAAAAAATTAATAAGTGAGCATTGCCGCTTTGTGCTAGGTTCTACGGCTTTTGTGAAAGATGATGCTGAATTCTGTTGGTTGAGCTACGAGATATCTGCTATATGTACTCCCCTGTAGTTCCCTCCTAGCATTGTGAAGCTCAACGACGCTGCGGAGTCTGCAGCGCGCTCCGACCTCAAGTGCCCGAATCTGCAGCACAGGACGCACGGGGGCTGCAGAGTACGTCGCTCAAGAGTCGTGAGCTGAGATGTGTCGTTGGTCCTGAACGCTGCCCAGTTTGTTCATCGCACTGCTTCGGACCAGGCTATCTAGCTTCCAGGCAGCATTCTTCCTGCATCGCTCGACAGCGGGCCGACTTTGTGTCCGATTGAGCTTGGCCTTATTTCGTCGACTGTAACTCTCTAATCGTTTAATATTGAACGTACGCAGTTGTCTTTCGCATTTTGCGCACGGAACGTCCAGAGTACACATATTGCCGAAGGCAGGAGCGAGGCGGAACCAAGCCTCAGGCGCTCGCAAGGCTGACAGATTAACACAACTGGGAAGACGGAACGCGCAGAGGACAAGAAATTCACCAACTTATTCACAAACTAATAATCCAGCCTGCCAAGGCCGTGAAACTGCGCCGAGCGACGGAGGGCCAGCGTCCTGCGCACCTCGGGCGGACCCACAACAAGCACCGGTTGTCCACGGCAACCCGCCGCGCTCTCATTGGCCACTTGCATCATGGTGCCAAAATATACGGCCGAGCGTTCCCCAATGTTTGAAGATGCCCATGCATGCATTCATTCCCGACGCGACCAAGCGACTCGACTCTCGAGACATTGCTGCACCTCACAGCATGGCCATTCCCGGCACGTGAAAAAGTCATTCTCAACTCTCGCCGACTTGTCGCAGCTCCGCTCGAAGAATAGCAAAGACGGTCGCAATCACTTACACACGACGCGTCCATCCGAGATGGCGACAGCTTCGCCGACCCCGGTGGCCCCCGGCCTCGTCCGGAGGACCTCGCAGCGCCAGGCCCTGAGACGCCCACCATCACGACCAATGCTGAACAGGAGTGAGAGCCAACCGGCTCCTGGAACCGGTGCCGCCGCGTCAAATGGCCACGCGCAGGCTCAGCCGCTGCAGCAACAGTATCACGACGACAGCTCCGAGGACGAGATTCCCATGCCTATGAAGCTCAGCGCCATCACCAAGGCGCTCCTCAACGATGGCGCTCCGGACCCTGCAGAGAAGCGTTCCTCGCCGCCACGCACGAGGCGACGGGGAAGCCAATTGAACACGTCTGGAAACGCCGGAACGACATCGCAGGACCGGAGGAGCTTGAGGTCCGGAAGCGCGCAACCACCTGATGCCAGCAGATTGTCCAAGCCCCCGAGTCGCGAGACCAGTCCAGTTAGAAAGCGGGTTGTGCGACTCAGTAACACGCCCCAGAGCCTGAACCAGATCCAACCGTCCAAGAGACGCTCAACCTCCATGACGAGGGCTGCGGGCGCACAGCGCCCAACGCGGCCACCAAGCAGGGCGGGTACTCGGGATGCGCGAGACAGACCCGAGGAGAGGCCAGAGTCTCGGCAAGAAGCGCGACCAGACATCAACACTCCTGGGAATGGCGAGCGAGTCGTGCGTATAGTCACCGGGTCATCGGGCAATCGCAACCGAATAGGGTCCTCGGGGCCCTCGTCAGGACGCTCAAACTTCGACCGCTCAGTCGCCGACAGGTCTGGCCTGGAGGCTGACTACGACCAGCCCGAAGCACCCGAGACCGTCGCTCGCAACTCTGCAAACATCAGCCACGGCAGCGTCTCTCGGCATCCTTCGACGAGGAGCAGGACTGATGAACACGCCAACCCCCAGAGCTCCATGCGCGTCAAGCGAGTGGGGAAGATCCCAGGCAGCTTCCTCAGCGGGCCAGCAAGGCGAGGAAGAAGACGCCAGAGCGAGGAGGACGCAGAGGAGAATGGTGAAATCATCGCCAGTCAAGAACCTGATCACCACCCTGTCGACGACGCGCCTGAGGCATCTTATTATGCCGATGGCATTCGCGGCTTCAACTCTGGCAGCCCAGTCAGTGGGAACGCTGCGGCTCGGGCCATCCACCGGAGATTTGTCTCTAACGCGGACCTCCAGGAGCCGGGATCTGCCAGGCCGTCTCCCCATGGCATTCAGCCGCAACCGGAGGCGAGGAGAGCAGAAGAGGTTCCAGAGCATATCCTACCCACGCGCATCGAGATACCATCCGCTCACGACCAAGAAAACGAAGCGCCTGCTAGTTACAAGCGATCTAAGATCGTGGCTGAGTATCCTCTTGAAAAGGTACCGCGACGACCCTTGAGCGTCGATATCGGCGGCGCAAAAGCTGCGTCACCAGAGAGGAAGCCGCTCGCTTCCGTCGCAAGTAACACACCGCACAGACCGGCCCCTCCACCGCCGCCGAAGATGTCCGTTCTGGAGGCGGCAACGGCAACTGCTGGAGCGGCAGCCACCACAACCCAGGCCAAGCAGCGACGAAACGTGTTGAGAGTCAACGGCAAATGCTACACTAGGCTGGACTGCCTCGGCCGCGGCGGCAGCGCCAAGGTCTATCGCGTCACGGCGGAGAACGGCAAAATGTTTGCTCTCAAGCGAGTGGCCTTGGAGAACGCAGATGAGATGACAATCAGGGGCTACAAGGGCGAAATTGACCTGCTCAGCCGGCTGTCTGGCGTCGACCGCGTCATCAAGCTGTTTGATCACGAGATGAATTCGGAGAAGCAGGTGCTTACTTTGGTGAGTTTTGCAGATGTGAAGGAATTGTGGTTGGCAGTGTGTGCTAATTCGGGCTGTAGCTTATGGAGATGGGCGAGCTGGACTTGCACAGGCTCCTCGGGTCTCGACAAAAGCCCGAGGCTGCCAGATTCGACCCCGTGTTTGTGCGATTCTACTGGAAGGAGATGCTGGAGTGTCTGCAGTCGGTCCACCAGTATGACATTGTGCACTCGGACCTGAAGCCGCAAAACTTTGTGCTTGTCTGCGGCCAGCTCAAACTCATCGACTTCGGCATCGCCAATGCTATCCAGACGGACGAGACTGTCAATGTCCACCGCGAATCGCAGATTGGCACGCCCAACTACATGTCTCCAGAGTCGCTCATGGATGCAAACAACCCGCGCGGAGGACGAATTCCCGGGCGGCCCAAGCTTATGAAGCTGGGCAAACCTAGCGACATCTGGTCGCTGGGCTGCATTCTGTATCAGATGGTCTACGGCGTACCGCCGTTCGGCCATATCGCCAACCACATGGTGAGGTGCCAGGCCATCATCAACTGGGACCATCAGATCGAGTTCCCGTCCCGCGGGATGGGCGGCGTTTCGGTGCCGCCCTCGCTGCTGCGCACCATGAAGCGGTGCCTCAACCGGGAGCAGCACATGCGTCCCACCTGCGAGGAGCTCCTCCACGACACGGATCCCTTTCTCCACCCGGCCGAGCTTAGCGAAAGGGCTCTGCCCATTGACGAAGATCTGCTTGGTAGGATCATCCAGAGCGTCGTCACCAGATGTCGCGAGCGTATGCCCACCGAGGCTGAGAGCACGAGTGTCTGGCCGCAGGCATACTGGGCCAGCATCAGAAAGGCCATGGCTGGCAGGATGTGAACGCACCCCTCCAGGATAAGCAAAAGAAACCACGTGGTTGGACATGACAGAATGAAGTTTTAGACCGGGAACCAGGCGTGCCGTCAGCTTGGAGTTTGGGAGTCTCTTCTTGACTTTCGTTGCATATACCATTTTCTTTTTTGTGTACGAACATACAGGATACTCCATGTACATATCTTGACGGGGCCCAGCATAGCCTAGCGTCCGGGATCGTTGCCTCCTGGAGTGGCGAGCTTTTTAATGTGAGCATCTTTGAGCGGTCATCAAATCCAAAAGGAGACGCCGAGTGTGCGTCATGATATTTTGATTTATTGTACAGCCAGCAGTCGCTGGTAGATTCTACATCGCCTGCAGGACGGTTGACCATATGGTGTCGATATACATGCTTCTCGCTCAAGCTCCCTTGTCATCCTCCGATAGTTCCACTGCTTCAGGCTGTCGGCTCCTCCGCGTCTTCCAGGTTCTTAATGTTCAACTCCGAGACCCGCAGAATCGTGTAGCGGTGCTTGCTCTTGGCCTGCCTCATCCTCCGTGACCTCCGCTTCTTCTTGATCTTGATCCGCAGCGGCTCCGATTCCGTCCCCAGCACCGTTGCCCGACACTCGAACACGCGCTCATCAATGTGCGGCGCCCCCTTCATCGTGTAGTCGCGGCTGCCGATGATGCTTGCGCGATTCAGGCGGAGGACATCGCCGGGCTGGACGCCTGGCATGCGGAAAGGGAGGCGGATCTTGTCGCCTTCTTGGACGAGGTACGGGAAGCCGTGGATGTGGACGGTGATGTAGTGGCCTGGCTGGGCCACGAGAAAGGGGAGGAGGTTCTTGACAGAGTCGGCAATGGGCGTCGGCGGCGCGCTCGGGTGGCTCTTCTTGTAAGCCAGAGGCCGCACCTCTCCATCTGTGGGATTCGCAGCGTTGTTGACGTGCTGCTGCGGCACGGGCTCGACGATGGGCGTCGTGGAATTGAATGCCCGGCTTCGGATCGGCAGCGCAAAGGTCGGCAGCAGGCGCGAAACCGGCGCCCGGAGCTCCAGCACGGAGCGGAAAAGTGCTCTGCTCATTTTGGACCGCAATGCCCCTGAGGCGTGGGCTCTATTGCAGGTTGCGGAGACGGAACATGCGATGCGATGCTTTCAAAAAGTTCAGGCGAGCGATGTACTTGGGGCCGCCGAGCCCGGATAAGCGTGGCGCCGGCCGCCGACGAATTTTCCTGGCAGCACCCGCCTCTCGAGCAAACCGCCACTTTTTTTTGGGAGACGGCGAAATTTCAACCTCAGATCCCAGATCTCCACCATAGAACTGCAAAGCCCCCCGAACCGGGAAACGTCGTCAATATGGTACGCTCCGAGTCTGACTTGAGACGCTTGAAGGAATGACACTAACGACGCCCTGCAGCCTCAGAACGAGTACATGGAGAGGTGGCGCAAGCTGCACGGCCGCCGCCTCGACCACGAAGAGCGACTCCGGAAGAAGACGGCTCGTGAGGGCCACAAGGCGTCTCAGGATGCGCAGAACCTCCGCGGCCTGAGGGCCAAGCTGTACCAAAAGAAGCGGCACCACGAGAAGATCCAGATGAAGAAGCAGATCAAGGCGCACGAGGAGCGAAACATCAAGACGGCCGACGAGAAGGAGCCGACGACGCCCATGCCCTCGTACCTGCTCGACCGGACGAACCCGTCCAACGCCAAGGCGCTGAGCAGCGCCATCAAGAACAAGCGTGCCGAGAAGGCGGCCAAGTTCAGCGTGCCGCTGCCCAAGGTGCGCGGCATCAGCGAGGAGGAGATGTTCAAGGTGGTCAAGACGGGCAAGAAGGTGCAGAAGAAGGCGTGGAAGCGCATGGTGACGAAGCCGACGTTCGTGGGACAGGACTTCACGCGCCGCAACCCCAAGTACGAGCGCTTCATCCGGCCGATGGGTCTGCGCTACAAGAAGGCCAACGTGACGCACCCGGAGCTCGGCGTGACGGTGCAGCTGCCCATCATCAGCGTCAAGAAGAACCCGCAGAACCCGCTGTACACGCAGCTGGGCGTCCTGACCAAGGGCACCGTCATCGAGGTCAACGTGAGCGAGCTGGGGCTGGTGACGGCGGGCGGCAAGGTCGTCTGGGGCCGGTACGCGCAGGTGACCAACAGCCCGGAGAACGAGGGCTGCATCAACAGCGTGCTGCTGGTGTGAGCGCGCGAGGGGCGTGGTTGTGCTTGAAACGGTTTGTCACCACCTGCATGTATCGGCGTTGGAGGCGTTGGGATCACGAAAACAAGACTTGGATGGGGCTGCTTGCCGTTGCCCTTGAAAAAGCCACAGAGGCACTCGTGCCTGAGTTTAGAAATCTGAGTTTAGAAATCAACTTTGCAGCGGAAGAATAGATGGGTTCAATTGCCGGCAACATCTTGATCGTGTTGTCCCTTCAGCTGCCGACTCTTGCTAGTTCCCATGTCGTATCCCTGCCGAGCAAGATATTGGACCCTGTTGAGCACGATCTTTGGAAACTCCTCACTCCCAGCCAACTCCACGGCTTTCCGGTAGGTACCCCTGCCTTGAATGCGACGCCTTCCGATCATTGCGAGCAAATCCCACGAGGGCCTGGCATAGCGGTGTGCGCGCAGGCTCTTTGCTACCTTACTCGCGGAGAGGCGCCGCGTTAGCGCCGCCGTAGGCGCGGGCTGGCCGTGCAGGGTCCAGTCCAGCGCCAGCGCAGGCGCCTCCATCGCAGCAAAAGTCAAGGCGGTGACGGCGGCGAATTATTTTCTGCCCGACAAAACCTGCACCGGCCCGCAACACTCGCCCTCTCCCCCTCCGGCGTTTGTGTTTAGATTACAACGGCTCTGTTTTCCGCCAACGCCACGTTACACCCGACGTTTCCCTGGAAAACGGTCATCATGAGCGCCGACAAGATGGACATTGAGGTTGCCGAGCAGAAGATGAAGTCGATGGAGCACAGTGAGCAGCACTACTTCAAGAGGTTCGTACGCCCAAGCGCCATGCGCCCGCTGCGACATGGGACGATGGCCCTCTGCCCGCGACAGGATCATGCTGACCAGGACGCAACAGCTACGACCACCATGGTACAACTCGCACATTTTCCCCTTTGCCTCCTTGATCGCCTGCTAACCGTCGTCTCCCACGCGAAAAGGCATCCACGAGGAAATGCTGGTATGCGCGCACCCCTCCCCCGCCGAAAACTCCAACAGCGCCAACCCCGCGATGGATTTTCCCGGCTGTTGGAGAGGACGGAAGCATTTGCTGACAACGATTGCGCTGCACAGAAAGATGAAGTCCGCACGCGGTCCTACATGAACTCGATCATCCAGAACAAGCACCTCTTCAAGGACAAGGTCGTCCTCGATGTCGGCTGCGGTACCGCCATCCTGTCCATGTACGTCCCCGGCCCTGGCCCATTGATAGACCAATGGTGTTTTCCTTCTTTCCCTCAATGTTTCTAACCCCATGCTCTCCAGGTTCGCCGTCAAGGCCGGCGCCAAGCACGTCATCGGTGTCGACATGTCGTCCATCATCTTCAAGGCCCGCGAGATTGTCAAGGCCAACGGCATGGCCGACAAGATCACCCTGGTCCAGGGCAAGATGGAGGAGGTCCAGCTGCCCTTCCCCAAGGTCGACATCATCATCTCCGAGTGGATGGGCTACTTCCTGCTCTACGAATCCATGCTCGACACCGTCCTGTACGCCCGCGACACGTACCTCCAGAAGGATGGTCTCATCTTCCCCGACAAGGCCACCATCTTCTTTGCCGGCATCGAGGATGGCGACTACAAGGAGGAGAAGATTGGATGTGAGTTTCTACCCCTGGACTGTTCTCGCCGTGTCCTGAGCTGACCCTCCACGCCAACAGTCTGGGACAACGTCTACGGCTTCGACTACACGCCCCTGAAGGAGACGGCCCTCTCTGAGCCCCTCGTGGACACCGTCGAGATCAAGACCGTCGTCACTGACCCCACCCCCGTTCTCACCCTGGACCTCTACACCTGCACCGTCGCCGACCTGGCCTTTGCCCGGGACTTCAAGCTCTCCGTTAAGCGCGACGACTTCATCCACGCCCTCGTCTCTTGGTTCGACATCGAGTTCAGCGCCTGCCACAAGCCCATCCGCTTCTCGACCGGCCCCCACACCAAGTACACCCACTGGAAGCAGACCGTCTTCTACTTCAAGGACGTCCTCACCGTCCAGCAGGGCGAGGAGATCCAGTGCAAGGTCCAGGTCAAGCCCAACTCCAAGAACCGCCGCGACCTCGACATTGACCTCGCGTACGAGCTGGAGACGGAGGACTCGACCCGGACTGCCGCCGGCCAGTGCGAATACCACATGTGCTAAGGGAGTTAGTTGCATGGCGCTGGAGCCACGGTTTACTGTTTGAGGCAGCATCTGGGCGAGGCGCCCACCAAAAAGTCTGAAAGGGTGATGTAGACGGGGGAAGGGAGCTGGACGGCGTACTTTGATTTGTTTCAAAATGCTCGACGGATTCACGCGCGGGTTTGGACCCGGCACTCGGATAGATGCGACATGTAAAGACGTTCAAGATGAGGGATGGATTCGTGAGCTAACGGCATGACATGGCATGGCATGGCGCGGTTGACGAGGAATCTTTGACGAGAAAGTGGATACCAGATACACCAGTCAATAGACCAAGATCAACAACCTGAACTGAGATGAGTGTAGAGTGAAATTGGATATCTTTTTTTTTTTTGTCAAAGAACAAGAAAGAGGGGATCTACAGGACCGCTCTCCATCAATTTGACGTCTAGACGCTTTTGCACCTGACAAATACTCCAGGCATTTCGACCTGCTATGTCGCTAGCGGGGAATATCAAGTAATTCTTCTGCCGCCGTCTCCTTCTCCAGCTGTTCCTCCACTCGTTCGTCATGCGTCAAATGTCTCTTCTCACCTAATTTTGGCTGGACGTGGGGGAAAGAGGGGATATCGATTGAAGTTCCCTCCCGTAGTTTTGTTTAAATTAATTCTGGAGGCGTTCCATGGATTTGAAGTCACTCCGGAGCTTCAAGGTGACACCAGGCTGTCAGCAGCTAATCGTCCTACGAGCCGAACTGCTTGACGATGCCGGCCACCTTGTTCGCCAGCTCGTCTGCCTCGGAGCGGGTCGCCGCCTCGGCATACACGCGGCAGGCGTTCTCGGTGCCGCTGGCGCGGGCAAAGGAGCGAGCGCTGGTGTACTTCCTAACCACCTGGTCGATTTCGTCCTGCGCGCCGGGCGGGTGGCTGAGGCGGCGCTCAGCGTCGGTGGCCTGGAACAGGTCCTTGTTGCCGACCTCGACACGCACGAGGCGGTTGGGGAGGTCGGTGTAGGTCATGGCCCAATCCTTGAGGGTCCATCCCTTGTGAGCCAGGATGACCTCGACCATGAGCATGTCGGTGATTGCGTCGCCGACGGTCTGGTTGATGAGATCGCCAACGGCGGCGAGCGTCTCGAGGGCGTCTTTTTGGGCTGGCGACTGAGGCTCCTTCTCCTTGAATACGCGCATCGCTTCTTGGGAGAAGACGACGGTGCCGTGGCCATTGGCCTCGAAGTAGACACCTACGTCGAACTGGCACGCCGCGTGGTGCAGATGCTTGACACCAGTGGGCGTGCAGACGACGGGGAGCCGCAGGTGCTTCTCGATGTAGTTGGTGCTGGCGCCGTTGGCATAAGCGGTCTGAACAACGCCGATACGAAGGTCCTCCTCCAGGCCAGCGGAGCGCACGAGGTCGCCAATAAACGAGGCGGCAAGTGAAGAAATGCGGTCGCCGTCGAGCATGAAGAAGCCGGTCTCGGGATCGACCCAGTAGTAGATGAGACGGTCAGCATCGCCGTCGAATGAGCAGCATCGCGCGCCGGGGACGGGCTTCGGGTTCTGAGGCGCCCTCTGCTTGGTCTTGACAAAGTCTGCACCGCACTGTACGATCTCTCAGTCAGCAAAGATTTTGGGTGCATAGGGACAGTAAAGGGGCTACTGACCTCCAGGTTTAGGATCTCAGGTCGAAGAACATCGTCGTTGACAACCTTGACGTCAAAACCCGTGACGTCCTTGGGAATCACCTTGAGCATCTCGGCAAACTTGGGTCCACCCACACCATTTGCGCAGTCCACCTGGAGCTGACCTTGAACCTTCTTGCCTCGCAGCGCCCTCACAAAAGCGTCCGAGAACTTCTTGTAGTAGCCAGCCTCGCTGGTCTCGCCGTACGACTTGGGGGTGCCTTCGGTGTTGACGCAGCGGGTCAGGTAGTGCAGCTGCGGAGTCGTCAGGATCTTGTAGTCGGTGTGCTGGACGTCGGTGGCATCCAAGGCGGCAGCCAGGGCGACGACGAGGCCGTGGCCCGAAGGACGAGTATCGCGCCCGTAGACGACGCGGGCAGGGGCGTCGACGTCGATCTTGAGCTGGGCGGCCAGCGCCTTGTACGTGTCGAGGAGCTCCTGGTCGGAGGAGCAGTTGACGAGGCGGGTCGCGTAGGCCTCCCACTCCTGCTCGAGCATCTCTCCCATGGGGTCGACGATCTTGACACCGTTGTCGACTGCCGGATTGTGGCTCGCAGTGATCATGACGCCAATGGCCTGGCCATTGAGCTTGCGGCTGCGCAGGCCGGAGAGCAGGCCGACACGGAACGAGACGCCGGGCAGCAGATCGGCCTTCATGCGGAAGCCCGCGGTGCCATATTTGTAGACCTGGCCCGGGACAATGGGGTGTTTGGCCGAAGCCGCGAGGATCTTGCCGTCCATGGTTGGCGACGAGGACGAGGAGCAGAGGTTTGGGTCGGTGGTCATGCAAGAGAAGTGGGAGGAGGAGGTGGTGGCGGTGGAGGAGAGGAGGAAGAGGAGGAGGGTTCTGAGGTCTTTTTGGTTGCCACGGCGCGGCTCAGCCCAGCTGTCACGGAACTACCTTAGCTCGTCGGTCGTGCTGGCTGTATAATTAGAACAGATGAGAGGGAGGATCAGGCGGGAGGGGCTTGAGGGGCTCGTCTCGCCTCGTGGAAACACGATGGCTTGGGCCCCCGCCCTCACGTCAGTGATGGGACGCAAACACGAAGGCGGCGACCCCGCCAAGCTGCAGCGGGCCAGGGCTGCAGCGGCGCTAGAGCTGCCCCCCGCCCGCCGCCTCTGGCTGACCGTTTCCAGCCCTGCGCAGGCTGCCGGGAGGACCCTGCCCGCCGGAGCCCCCTAATCTGCACCTGTACGGAATTGGCCGACGCCGCCTGCAGCGCCCATCGCCACGCGGCAGTCGACACAGCGTCATCGTTCGCCCTGCGGCACGTGTTTTCGCGCGCCTCATCGCCAAGGCATTAGCCACCGCCAGGGGCGTGTGAGTGAGAGTGCCTGCTGCACTGTGGCCTGCCTCGTGCAGACGCGACCCCATTCACGGTCCATGTCAACACCAAACGGAATCTGCTCCAGCTGGCTTCGAGCCGATTGCTTTTCTTCTTTTTTGGGCATCTCACACCCAACCCTTCTCGCTTTTCTTTTAACTTCAGGGATCTTCTTGCTTTCGCTCAGTTCCATCCCGATGGATTCATGACACCCGTCCTCTCACAATGGCAGACGACAGTGAGTGTGCCAACCCGCAGCTCCTGGCTTGGGTCAAGGAATGGCTCGACGTCGCCCGCGACCGCAACTCCAAGGGCGTCACCACATACAGGAACGCCTACGACTCGCTCAAGGCGTGTCCCTTGGTCTTCCAGCACCCTGCCGAGCTGCAGCAGTTGAAGGGCTTCGGGCCGAAACTATGCGAGCGTCTCACGGAGAACCTGCGGAAGCATTGCCAACAGAATGGCCTGCCAATGCCAGAGCATCCTCAAGTGCGGAAGGCAGCCCAGAGAGAAAATCAAGACAATGCAGATGGGGCAGCACCTGCACCCAAAAAGAGGAAGCAAAAAGCCTACGTCCCTGCTCTTCGCTCCGGCGCATATGCCCTCGTTCTCGGACTTTCAACGCTGCCCGAGGATACCACCGCTGGAATGACCAAGGCCGAACTTATTGAAGTCTCCCAGCCGCACTGCGACTCGTCTTTTACCGCCCCCAGCGACCCCACCAAGTTCTACACTGCCTGGAACTCCATGAAGACGCTGGTCCAGAAGGAGCTGGTCTACGAGAGGGGCAGGCCACTGCGCCGTTATGCCTTGACCGACGAAGGTTGGGACGTGGCAAAGCGCATAAAAGCCACGCTCGAGTCGCAGTCTGAGAACAAGGAGAATGAGTATGGCCGGCAAAGACCGCCGCAAGTGGCGGAACCTCAACTTGGCCCAGCTTCCGCACTCCGCTCTCCAACTCCCGAGCTTGGAATTGTTCAGGAGCACGCGTCGCCGTATCAACATGTCGTCTCGGACGGCCCTGTAGTCTCTGGAGACAGCTCTCTGCCCGATTTCACACCCATCCGACTGCCTCCCGGGTCATTCTCTGTCCACTTGGTCCTCGATGTGCGCGAAGTACGCGCCAAGACAGACCGCGATTATATGCAAGAAGAGCTTGCCAAGCAAGGGGTCAAGCCCATTATGAGGAGTCTCGAGGTCGGTGACGCTCAGTGGATTGCCAAGCTTCACGACCCCAATTTGTTGTCCAGACACGGGGCAGAAGGAGACGAGATTGTCCTGGATTGGATCGTGGAGAGAAAACGCCTTGACGATCTGATCGGCAGCATCAAGGATGGTCGGTTCCACGAACAAAAGTTTCGACTCAACCGGTCCGGCGTGAAGAAGGTGATTTACATCATCGAGGAGATTTCCATGGACTTGGCCACGTTCCAGAGATACGAGGAAGCCGTCCAGTCTGCAATTGCGTCAACGCAGGTGGTCAACGGCTACTTCGTCAAGAGGACAACCAAGATGGATGAAACCATCAAATACCTGTCAAGGTTGACAGGGATGCTGAAGCGGGATTACGAGCGCAAGACCCTCAATGTCATCCCGACAAGGGTCCTCACCGCTCAAAACTATCTACCCTTGTTGAGGCATCTGCGCGACAAGGAACCCTCGGGAGGATACTACATCAGCTACGCTGCTTTTGCATCTCTGGCCTCGAAGTCGGAGATGATGACCCTCCGAGACGTGTTTCTCAAGATGCTCATGACGACGAGGGGTGTGACGGGAGAACGAGCATTGCAGATTCAGAAAAGGTGGAAGACGCCGTACGATTTTGTCAAGGCATTCGAGGCTTGCGGCTCGGGCGAGCTGGGCAAGAAGCGCAAAAGAGAGATGGTGTGTGGCGAGCTGGACCATCTGGTCGCAAGGCAGAAGATTAGCAAGGCACTGAGTGCGAAGATTGCAGAGGTCTGGGGAGACGCTTGAGCCTTTAAAGCTTTCAAATGGCTACGTGCTGAGATGAGACTTTACCATGATACCCCAATAATACAAACATAATGACTTGATGTTTAGCGTCACATCATCTCAAGACTTGGCCCCGAATCCTTGAGCAATGATCCGCTCGACCATCTTCTCCAGCAGGGGGATAGACGCCGTGCCGCTCTCTGCCCCGAGAAGGCCTGCCAGCGACTTCTCGGCGTACTTGGCCATCATGTCCACCTCAATGTTCACGGAGTCGCCTTTGCCCTTCTGGGCCAGAACAACGCGCTCCTGCGAGTAGGCAATGAGCATAATCTCCCACCAGCCCTCAACATCGTCGACCTTGGTGACGGTCAAGCTCGTGCCGTCGATGGAGATGAAGCCCTTGTAGACAATGTACCGCAACATGTCACGGCTCTTGGGGGCGAAGCGGAATGTCAGGGCGTTGCCGTCCTGGGTGACGGACAGGATGTCGGCGGTGGTGTCGACGTGGCCCTGGACGAAGTGGCCACCCATGCGGGTGTCGGCGCGGACGGCGCGCTCGAGGTTCACGCGGCTCAACTCCTTGAGCGTGCCGAGGTTGGTGATGCGCAGCGTCTCGGGCGCGACGCCGACCTTGAAGCTGGTGGGGGTGAAGGAGGTGACGGTGAGGCAGCAGCCGTTGATGGCGATGGAGTCGCCCTCATGGCAGTCCTTGAGGAGTTCGGAGCCCTGGGGGATGGCGAAGGTCAGCGTCGTGCCGCCGGTGGAGTCATTGGTGTCGAGATGGGAGACGACTGCGTATTTGTATGTTAGCCGCGAAGAGCATACATCTTGGAAGGGGCGCAGACTCACCCCCAATCTCTTCGACGATGCCCGTGAACATTGCGGCTGATGAGGCGGAGGGTCGTGAGCTTGAGCTTGAGATGTTACGGCAGCGAGTGAGAGCTCAAAGTGAGCAGCTTGAAGCGAGAGTTGAAGAAAGTTTCTCTGCACGGCCAGATGAGCTGTTTATCTTCTCAATTTGCTCAGTCAAGCCGATGTCGAATGTCGCCTCGGTCTTGGATATTTGACCGACACCGCTTAAGCTCGGACTGGATGCGACTGCGCCCTCCGAAGCTGGAGCTGCCCCTCCTGCCCCTCCCTCCGCCTTCGCCAACCGCCGGCCTTATCGATAACAACGGAGCCCAAATTTTCTGCGATGAGAGCAACGGGAGTTACAGTGAGCTAGCGAGAGACGCCCCAGCCAATTCAAAGAACAAGACTCTCATCTGCCGTCCAGTCACGCGGCCTGCCTTTACGCTCTCTCTACTTGTTCCGCACCCTCGACCTGGCATACGAGAATAGAGACTCCTCGGAGCACAATCTGAACGATGGCGCCAAATCGGCCCAGCAACAAAAAGGAGCCCAGCCCCAGCTCGCTGCTCACTGACGCCGAGACTCAACTCGATGTCGGCAACCTCGACAGTGCCATCAACCTAGCAACAAAAGCGCTGGAGACGACCGGATCAGGAGGCGACTTTGAGCTGAGAGCGCTCAACTTGCTGGGCGTGCTTCACGTCGAAACCGGCGATGTTGATGAGGCGCGTACCTTCTTTGAGCGGGCAATCAAGCTGGACGAGGATGGAATGGTGGACGAGAAGGTTGGCGGCGGACCCGAAAAGTTCTTGCTCATGGCGCAGCTTAGCGAGGACGGCGGCCAAGACAGCGTAACCTGGTTTGAGCGCGGCGCCTCGACGTTGCGCAAGCAGATTCAGAGCCTGTCCGACATGGCCAACCGGACACCAGAGCAGCAGGCAAACCTCGATGAGAAACAAGTCAAGCTTGGCGGTGTGCTGTGCGCGGTGGCCGAGGTGTACATGACCGATCTGTCGTGGGAGGAGGATGCTGAGCAGCGTTGCGAAACGCTCGTCACCGAGGCCATGATGATTGCGCCCAACTCGCCCGAGACGTGGCAGACGGTGGCCAACGTGCGCATCTCGCAGGACCGCGCAGACGAGGCGAAGCGCTCCTTGAAGAGGAGTCTAGAGCTGTGGAAGGACCTCCCGCCCGAGCACCCTCTGATCCCCGAGTTCCCAACTAGAATCGGCCTCGCACGCCTGCTGATCGAGACGGAGATGGAGGACGATGCGCTCAAGGTGCTTGAGCGCCTGACCACCGATGACGACCAGAGCATCGAGGCGTGGTACCTCGGCGGCTGGTGCCTCTTCCTCGCCGGCGAGAAGCAGCGCGACGGAAAGGCTCAGGAGCAGAACGGTAACGCCGCGACGGAGTGGAAGTCGACTTGGTCCACGGCGCGCAAGTGGCTGGTACGGTGCCTCAAGCTGTACGCCATGCTTGAGTACGAGGATGAGCGACTCGGTGAGCACGCCGTCGAGCTGTTCCAGAGCATCAACAAGGAGCTCGGAGAGCTGGCGGAGGGCGAGGAGGACAACTGGGAGGACAGCGGGGATGAGGACGGCGAGGAGGGGGATGATGGCGACGAGGAGATGCACGGGTAGAAAAGGATATGGATACAAAAAGGGAATGTCAGCGGCATTAGACGGCGTTGGGCTGGAACTACTACGACAAAAAGGGGCTTGCTTCGATGGGATACGAGGATCGCTGGATGTGCTCATAGATGAGGACAATTTCCTGTTCTGAAATGCGACATTTCTATACAATGCGCGCGTCGCTTCTCTGGAGACTAAGGTCCTTTCATCTTTCATATGCTCAAGTGAGGTTTTGCACGTGAGATGTGCCGCCCATTGATGCATCCCAGTAACAGTCCGCCCCAACTCCGAATAATGCATCGTCCGTCTCTCCATCTCAGGCAGCCTCCACCTGCAGTTTTTCCACACCCTCGGTCGGGATGTCGTCGTCCTCGTCTTCGCCCTCGTCTCCCTTGCCCGCCAGCCCCCGCTCCCAGAGCTGCCTCCCCGACAGCCTGACTGGCTCCTTGACCCTCGCCTTCTTCAGCTCCGCGAGCCTCTCGTCCTCTTCCCTGCGCTCCTTCTCCTCCATCTCCTGGAGGAAGCCCTCGCGCCACTTGAGGAAGGTCTCGGGCGTCACCATGGAGCCGTGGAACTTTTTGTTCTCCTCGCGCTCGGCAGCCAGAGCCGCCTCCTCGCGCTGCTTCTCGACGGCGTCTTTGCGGTCCTGTATGAGCTGCTCGGCGGCTTCCTTAAGCGCGGATACGAGCGTAAACACCATGGCCATGCCGAGACTCTCCTGGATGGTCTCGTCGAGGCCAGCGAGGAGCTGCTCGCGATCATCGGCGACGCTGAAATCGGGGTGTGAGGGCGCATTGGCCGGCGCGAGGATGTCGAGATGTGGCGCGGAGTCGGGGTAGTCTTCGGGGTAGCGGACTTGGAGGAGAAATTGAGGAGCTTCGGCTTCTTCGTTGTCTGCTTCGCTGGGGACGTCCAGCGTGACGAGTATCCTGAACTCGGTCTCGGATATGTCTGCGGTTTGGTCAGAGAGTGCTGCAAAATTGACAGTGCGCGCCTGCGTCTTGTGCATACCCGTGATTTCCTCTGGGAAGATGGACTCGAGAACCTCGCGCTCCTCGATCTGCTCTTCACGCCCCATCTTGAGAGAGTCGGCAGCTGGCTGCCAAAAATATCTCTATAGAAAGATACTGCTGGGAGTTGGGTCTCTCACATCAGACACCGACGTCGCCAGGAACGAGGGTGGGGAGGCGCCCCGTAGCGGGGTCCGCCGTGCCGTGCCAGGCCTAATCGCCCCTCACCGCTCGGCAGAAAATCAAAAAATTTGGGTGACCGCCCAGCAGCAGAATTAGTTGGTCGCAGAGCTGGATCGCATTCAAACGTCGAGACTCCATTGGCACCAGTCATCTCGACGACAGGCTCGCAAAATGGCCGCAAAGGACTTCAAAACCGGAGACAAGCGTAAGGCTGCCTCTGGGAGCAAGGGCAAGTCGGACGACAAGGCCAAGAAGGCCCGCCTCAGCAACCCTATGCCGCCCAAGAAGGCCGCCAAGGAGGAGTCCGACGACTTTGAGGACTTTTCCGATTCGGAGGATGGCGGCGCGAAGTTGGACACAAAGCCATCAAAGAAGTCGGACGGCTCTGGAAATGCAAAGGAATTCGATCGCAGTAAGTTTGCCACTCACCCATACCTGACTCTGCGGTGTATGGTCGCTGATCAGTGCCAGCTGGCATGACATCGCGCGAGTCTCATGCAAAGCAAAAGCAACTGGCTCAAGAACGGAAGGCTGCCAAGCCCCTGGCCGACGAAGTCCAGCGCACCAAGAAGCTCTGGGAGAAGCTGCGGAGAAAGTCCCACGTCCCCAAGGAGGAGAGGCAAAAGCTTGTGGAGGAGCTTTTCGGCATCATCACTGGCCGCTGCAAGGACTTTGTCCTGAAGCACGACGCCGTCCGAGCAGTCCAGACCGCCATCAAGTACTCGACGGCCGAGCAGAGGAAGCAGATTGCCCATGAACTCGAGGGGACCTACGCACAGCTCGCCGAGAGCCGCTATGCCAAGTTCCTTATTGGCAAACTTCTGGTTCAGAATGACGACGAGATCCGAGACCTCATCATCCCCAACTTCTACGGCAAGGTGCGAAAACTCATCAACCATGCCGAGGCGTCGTGGATTCTCGATGACATCTACCGAACGGTGGCGACCAAGGAGCACAAGGCCAGCCTGCTGCGCGAGTGGTACGGCCCCGAGTTTACTCTCCGAGAATTGACAAAGGACACCAACACCACGGCCGATCTCAAGGAAATCCTCAGCAATGAGCCCAGCAAGCGTGGCCCCATCATGAAGAGCCTGCTGGACATGATCAACTCCCTCATCCAGAAGAAGATGACTGGCTTCACGATGCTACACGACGCCATGTATCAATATTTCGTCAACACTCAGCCCGGCACGGAGGAGTTCAACGAGTTCCTCGAGCTCATCAAGGGAGATGAAGGTGGTGACCTGTTGAAGAACATGGCCTTTACCAAGTCCGGTGCCCGGCTTTCCTGCATGCTCTTGGCGTACGGGTCATCAAAGGACCGGAAGCAATTGCTCAAGGCGTACAAGGACACCTTTGTCCTCATGTCTGGCGATGCATATGCACATGTCATCATTCTCACGGCCTACGACGTTATCGATGACACGAAGTTGGTTGCAAAGACCATTTTCCCCGAGCTCATGGGCGACAAGGAGGACGAGGTTGCGCAGAATGTCGTGGGCGCTGTCAACAACCCCAACGCAAGGACCACCATACTATACCTCTTCGAGGGTCTCTCGAAGTCCCTCTTCCCTGCCAGTCACGCCTTCGACCTGGAGGTTTTGGCCGAGGTACACGAGATTCGCAAAACAACCAGCAAGAAGGACGATGACGTCCGCCGCAAGGAGCTTGCTGTCGCACTGTCACCGCAACTGCTGTCCGTCATTGCGGCTGCGCCTTCAGAGCTCACGGCCACTGCGTTTGGCTGCCAGTTCGTCGCTGATGTCCTGCTTTCTGAAGTCGCAGACAAGGCCGAGGCGCTCGAGGCTATCGCACAGTCTGCTGCCGGTGATCCCAACGAAAAACCAGCAGAGGATGAATTGTCGCCTCGTACACACATCTCGCAAGCGCCATTTGGTGGTCGCATGCTCAAGTCCCTGATCCAGGGCGGCAAGTTCGACAAGGCTGCGGGCAAGGTCGTCCAGATTGACCCGCCGCTGGAGTTCTCGAACGTCCTGTACCCCGTCATCAAGGAGCATGTGATGGGCTGGGCCACAGGCCCCAGTTCGTTCGTCGTCGTCGGCATGATGGAGGCTGGCGACTTTGGCGAGGTCGACGCGCTGAAGAAGACGCTCAAGAAGAACAAGAAGTTGCTGGAGAAGGCAGCGACTGAAATGACGGCGGATCAAAAAGCGGCCAAGGAGGCCCAGGAGGAGAAGGCTTCAACAGAAAAGGGTGGAAAGAAGGGCAAGAAGAAGGCGGAGCCGCCAGTGGGCAATGCGGGAAGCAAGCTGTTGCTTGAGAAGCTGTAGAGAAGGAGGTGAGATAGATGACAAGGTTGAGGGCTGGCGATGTATGTGACATGTGTGGGTTAGAGCATATACCGAGCATCAAAGAAGTTGGCGTCAGGTTGAATTTGGGCGTCGTTTCTCTTTTCGTATGGAGCTTCTTTGCCACGCCTTCGAACAAACGCTGAGAGGGAATGTAATCGCATGCAACGTTTCATGGGCTGCGTGGCTTTTAATGTGATCATACTGCTCTTCTGCCGTCTGCCCTGGGCTGTGACGCGCCCCTGAGCGAGTTCGTTCCCCAAAGCATCTATCTGTACGCTGGCAGAGGGCACATATTCATGCCTACGTAACAGGCGGTACTTTTTCATGAGAATGCGGTAGTACTCAAGCGAGACTGGTGCTATTGTGTCACAATTCGCTGGCAGTGAAAACCAAGGCATGCCGTCTGCCGCGGACTTCGGACCGATATGCTCTCCAGGTAGATGCTTGGCTGGACAATAACCAACGACTGGCCTTGCCTACTAGATAAGTCAGTGAATGAAAAGACGGTCGATGGCGAGTCTACTGCAGTGACCCGTGGGAACAAGCCTCGCCAGACTATGGCCGCCAGGGTTCGACAAGCCGTCTCTTGGGCCGGCCTGAGTTCTCGGGTACATTTGCACCCTTCAACCTCTATCCCTGTTTCGGCCTGTGTTCTACCCATGATGCACCACACCAATTAGCTGTGTCTATGAAGCCTCTGGCTGTCGCCTTGGTTCAACGTTGCCGTCGAGTTTCGACGCTGGCCTGCTCAGCGTATCTGGATGGGTACAGGCTCCTTTCCCTTATGTTGGCGAGGCCGTCGGATTTACAGCTGCTTTGTTGCTGCATTCTAGGCTGCCTCGCTGATTCACTCACCGCCATACAAACACAGCGCTGGCCGCCTAGGCGTTACCCCAAACTTTGCAACTCACTGTTGTAGACTCGCATGGCTTCCTCTCAGTCGCCTTGCCCAAGTTTCAACAAACACGCCCGTCTTTCTGGCAGCCAGTCATGCTCGACGTCGTTCCGCGTGCCGACGGCACCGTCTGCCCCAGCGGCAAGGCCTTCTACTCGTGTGTGAGCAACAGGTTCATGGGATGCTGCTCAACGAACCCGTGTAGCTTGCGAGGGTGCCCAGATGACACTGCTGCTGCAGATCGCGGCGGCCGCAGGAACGAAGAGAACAGCTCAATCGCCAGCTCTGAAAAGCAGCCTCAGACTACGTCCAGGAAGACCGACTCGGGCATTACGCACACCATCCCAAACCACTCTGTCGTTACTGTGACGAGACACACGCTCGTTTTCTCAGAAGCGCCTTCACCTACTCCCACGCCTTCACCGACTCTCACCGAACAGTTTTCGACAAGCGCAGCTTCCGCAACTGCTACGGAAGCTAGCCCAAGCATCAGCAACATCACAGATGGCCCCGACGGAAGCCACAAGGGCAATACATTGTCGTCGGGAACCATTGTCGGCGTTGCCGTCGGTGGCGTTATATTCAGTGCCATACTTCTTGTCGTGCTAGTCGCTTGGAAACGCCGTCGGTGCAGGGATAAAGTCGAAGACCTCGCTTTTCAGGGCATCGGAGAAGAGGGCGAGGACAAAAGCCAGCAGCCAATGTCTACCCATACGACCGGCACGCAAGCGAGCAGCAACGACCCCTTTGCCCCCTTTGGAGGTGAATATCTCCCAGGCTTATCTTGGAGTTCTTTGTTAACACCGCTTTCAGGTCGTGCAGACAGGCCCCTAAATCCGCCCCCTTCACCGAACGGCGCCGTCGAGATGGACGGCACGGGCATGGCACCCGTGGAGCTGTCCGCCGAGCCCGCCAGCCCGATCCAGCGAGCTGTGCAGCCCTATCAGCCCTACAGTGGCCCGTACGCCGTACCGGATAGTCCTGCAGCAGACCCTCGTGCGAATCTAAATTTCATCAAAACCGACAGCGGCCACGTCGGCTACGTCAACCACTGGAATCAGTGGCGAGCGCTTGCCAGCACGAGCGGCGGTGGCAGTGGCAGCGGAGGGGGAGCCGACGATGCAGCGGAGCTGTCATGATGGACAAAGGCACCCCAGGGGATGTTGGACAGACTGGAGCTGATTTGAGGAAGCATTTGCTGGCGTTGTTGCGTTCCCGATACCCTGATGCGACAAAGAGCTTTTACTTCGTTGCGGTTCCATAACAGCCACGATGCATCGGTGCATCAACCAGGCTTCTTCTGGCGGCAGCTCGATCAGGCCCGGTCGGACGCTCGGTTTCCTGTTTTCATAAGCCGACATCGGCAAGCGGAAGAAATGCGAAGGAAAGGGCTGTTCATTTCTTGTTTCAATTTATCGGGTATTCTGATATCTTACGTACGGGGCAAATCCCCTTTTTGCCCCTCTCAAAAGTAGCATAACCCCCTCCAAGTCTTTTTCCATGCGCCTGAAATGCAGTCTGTAGAACTCCACGGGAAATAAGCCTCCCGAGCCCAGTTTCCCCTTCACCCGGCATGAGGTTGATCTAAAGCAACAACGCAGCAAAATGGGGCAAAGGCGCGTCGCCAAAAAGTCTTTGGCAAGCGCCGACGCCAGCAATCTCCCATCATCGGTTCTGGAGTTTGGAGATCTCGTCGAGGAGCTCTTGCAGGTCCTCGTCCCTGATCTTGTCTGCCAGCGAGGGGATGAGTGTCTTGGCCTCGTCGGCGTTTTCGCAGCACAGAGACCCTGTTGATGTCATTAGCTTGTGTTTTGGACATGCCCAGGAATTGGCGCTCGGAAAGCATACCCAGCTGTGCGCGCTCAAACTTGGCCAAGTCCTTGTGCGAGCTTAGCAATCGCTCGACGGCTTCGACGTTCTCCTTTTGCGTGAACCGCGCGAAATGGTCCAGGTAGTTAAGCGTCTGGTTCAGCATCCTGCAGCGAACAGCCGAGTCAGCAAGCGTCCTCGCACGCAAGTCGCCGAGTAGCAGAGGGGGAGGCCTACTCCGTCTCGTTCACGTTCTTGCGGTCGTTCCGTCGCTTGGCGACCAGCGCGTTGAGCACCAGCGCCGCCTCCGAAAGCGTCAGCGTGTCGACGTTCTGGAACTCGCCGAGGTTGAGCATCGCGGAGGCCTCCTCGTTGCCGGGCGGAGGCGGCTTCGGGCGCGACATTTTGTTGGACATGCTGGCGGCGGCGCCCTCTCGGCGGGAGCGAAGCGGCCCTCGGATCGAGCGGCGGTCGGGTCTGTGGCTGGAGGGGCGTCCGGCGACAGCGAAGGGACGACGGAGCCAAGCAGCGACACGGGGGCGGGCGAGAGGATGCGCGTCGACGCGGCGCAAGGCGAACGCTTGGAAAGCAAAAAGTTGAGTTGAGGTTGGCTGGCGATAGCGGGTGGGATGAGGCTGTGGTTGGAGACTGGAGTTGGAGGTACGGAGAACCCCTGCAAATTTAGTGGGGCGGCGCAATTGGGCAGCCTCGCTGGCCGCGGGCTCAGTGCTCACTCACCTCGACCAACATCGCGACGATCATGGTCGGCCCGTTTGAAGAGTGAGCGCACTCACACTCGCCTGCACGGAAAAAAAGGTATGAGAGCAATGTGCAACCGGTCCCGCGCTCCCAGTTCCCCGGCGTAAACGCTCATCGGCCCCCAGAGTTCATGGTCTCTCCTTCGGAGACTGGTCAGCCTGAAAGGGGCCAGTGAGCAACATCACTTACGTTGATGGCGCATCAACCCAGCCGACGCCATGTGAGTCCACTCGCGATACTAGACACATGGCTCCTTGCTGACATGAGCAGGACTGTCTTCACCCTCATCATCATTAACAAGGCTGGTGGCTTAATCTACAACAAGGTCTTCCATGAAGCCGGCCTGAACACCATCAGCACCAACGACTACCTCGTCCTTGCCGGCACGTTCCATGGGTACGTCATCCCTGTCGGGACAGCCCCTGATCCTCCAGTCTCTGCGAAAGGAGATGTCTAGCTAAAAGTCGACGATGCAGCGTCCACGCCATCACAGCGCGCCTCAACCCCGTCAAGCCCTTGCCGCAGGCCACCGCTCCCGGCGCCGGCAACCTACCCAGCAGACCAGAGCCTTCCTCGGGGCTGGAAGTCCTCGAGACGGAGAACTTCCGCATGCAGTGCTTCAACACCATGACGGGAACCAAGTTTCTGCTTTTCACGGACACGACGCAGACCAACGTCGATGTGACGCTGAGGAGGATATATGATCTCTATGCCGATTACGTCATGAAGAATCCTTTTTACTCGCTGGAGATGCCGGTCCGGTGCGACATATTCGACCGGAAACTATCATCATACATTAGAGAGATCAACAATCGGTAATAGACGGCCTTCAGCAGGTCACACTCGAAACGAATTAGCGCTTGCACTTGCGCACCTGGCCATGTTCATAAGCGTAGTGTGTCTTCTCTAAAGCTGGTTGCTTGTCTATGGTACAACCTCCGCCGGGCTGGGACCCCTTGCACGGGACAGTCCTCACGATGTGTCCATCTTATCGCCACCGTCTTTCTTGTCCCCGTTCTGAGCCCCGCTCCCGCTGGGCTGGCCAGACTCGTCTTCCTCCTTTACCCCCTCTAAAGAAGCCTTCTTGGCCGCGTCTTCCTCCTCCCGTGCCTGCTTCTCCTGTCTAGCCTTCTCCTCCTCCATACTCATGCGTAGAGCGAGAGCAAGCTCCGGCTCCATAGCGGGATCGAATCCAAACTCGAACTCTTCGTTACCACCACCCATGCCGCCGGGGCCGCCGGATGCGGACGCGTTCTCGCCCAGGAGAATAGGCGTGGAGACGAGCTGGTCGCTGAGCAGCTTGCTGCTGGGCGGAATGACGACGAGGTGCGAGCCCTCGCTGCCCTTGACGGCGTCGTTGAAGGCCTGCAGCTTCTTCTGTGTCTCATCGTCGTCGAGGTCGCCGAACATGATGAAGTCGACAGAGATGTTGCCCTTCTTCATCTTCTTGGCAAGCTGGGTGAGCTCCTTCTCGTCCTCCTCGATCGGCGAGCAAATGAAGACTATTATTCGCTGTCGTTGGGATCGGTTCTGTCGGTGCTTAAGAGCGAGCTGCGACCACATTAGCAAGCTGCCCAACAATACAGGCAGTGTCCAGGCTTACCGTGGCGACTTGGATGCCAATTTTGAGGTGAGACGATCCGCCAATCTTCTTCTTTGTCCGGTGCAGGCCCTCCAAGATCTTGCCGTGCTCCGTCGTCAGGGTCACCAGCACCTCGGGTCCCTTCCCGCCCATGCTCATCAGCCCAACGGAGGATTCTGGGTTCCCTTGCGTGATGCTCTGGAAAAGGACGCTGACTGCGTCCACTTGTGAGTCGAAACGGGTCGGCTGATAGTCCCCGTTCCTGCTGCTCTCGCTGTTGTCCACGACAACCATCACCGCCTCGAGGACCATTGTGGCGGCTGTGTTGATGAGTGTCTCGTAGGTGTCGGTTTGAAGTTACGCCTGTCCGTAGGAAGGATGCGGTGGCTCGAGGTCGGTTGTGCTGCGGCAAATGCGAGATGAGTGACTGAATGAGCAACGAGGCTGGCAGCTCCTTGGAGACGAGCTCCGAACGGGAGAGACGTAAGGCGGTTCAGCCTGGTCAATACCAGCGCTAGCAAGAGTAGCTCTACTTCATTATCGCTTAATTTTCTGGTGAACTAGCCGTGCTATTATGTATCGCTACTTAGGCGGTCCCAAGCACGGACCAAGCCAGCATGCGGCTCGCTGACATAATGTCCCACAGCCGCTCTTCGGGGGGCCAATGGGCCCAACCGAGCACCATAGTGCGGGTAACGGTTCACTGATGAATCCATCGTGACCACTCTGGTCGTTACGAGTTACAACACCTAAACCCAGTCGCCTAACGCCGAGTCAAAAGCATACCGAATCCCCGCTTCATTCAGCAGCAGAGCTAACTTCAAAGGCTGAAATGCGCTGACACTCATCATTCTTCAAGTAATTGGAACCACTCCGGAATCTCCTTAATCGAAGTCCACATGTACTTCTCCAGCTTAACCGCACACTTGGCGTATACCGTCGATGCGTCATTATACTGCCGACAATTACTGAAAATCAACTTAACGTCGCTGACAAGGTCTTTCGGGGCAGTGTAAAAATCATGCTCCAATCTATCTTCGATTGTCGACAAATCCATTGGTGATGTAATGACATTGTAGTATTCAGGGACTTCGTCTCTGTTGACCGGATGGAGGAAGGGCCATGCTTGTTTATGGTTCTGCATTTGATACAGAAAACGTCGAAGTTCATTGAAATGAGGTCCGTGGCGTGGTTGCCGCGCTAATTCGTCCATACCTGGAGACCAGCCAGTTGCCCGAACGGCAGGGATGGAGAGTGGATCGATTGGAGTAATAATGCCGTTGGCCCATTGCTGAGGTGGCTGATGGACGATGTGGCTTCTGCTATAGAGGCGAATCTTGGCTTGTACGGTCTCCTTCTGCTTAAGAAGCATACGGCCAACTTCGAGATAACGTATTTGGGGAACCATGGAGCATTGCATGAGTGTCCCTCCTTCGTAATCCTTGATATACCCCATCCAAATAGACTTTTCGAGAGTGATCTCTTTGGTAAATCCTTGTTTTTGGAAATAGCCGGTGGCGTAATTGTCGGCGTAGGTCAGAAAATGCATCACGGGGGAAGTGGCTTTGACGTAATCTTTCAAATGGGCCATGAGATGTGCTCCGTATCCTTTCACCTGCTGATCGGTCAAGACGGCGCAAAAAAACGATTTCGGCGAACTTGCGTTCTCGGAATTCTCGGAATGATATTCCGCCAATGACCTGTAGAGGCATCTTGACGATGGCCATGGACACATGACTGCGATCGTAAACGAGACGTGCGATGTAATCTTTGGGCATCATGGGAAGTTGCTTTTGGAACAGGCATTTGAGGCCTGTAAGGATAATTGCACTCTCTCTGTTGCCGTCATTGTTGACAACTCGGAAATCGATTTCATCATTTCGTTCTTCTATAACTGCAGGCTTTAAAACAGTCAAATGGTTTCTTGCCATTGAAGAGGTTCTAGCATACCTTCTCTGGGAAGGGAATTCTCCTATGTATAGCTGGATGTCGAACATCCGCTTCTGTTAGCCCATCGTGAAATTCTTTGATTCTTTTGGCATTAGAGGCGGTTTTCGGTTCTTCGGAAGCCAAGCGCTTCGCGACGGGTGGATTTGGCCCGCGGTCGGCCGAAAACGACTGCAACTCCCCTTTGCCCATCTTCGTTGAAAGTCGGCGAACTTGAAACTTTCGATAGATAATTTGTGCACGTTATCTCGGGCTCTCTGTTCGCAGTCCTTCTCGTTGAATGAGGGAAATTTGAAGTCAGCTGTTGGTAGTCAGGTGACGTGTCCTTCTTGCATTACGCGCCGTCACATAACAGGAGGAGTCTGTCCGCTGCGCGGCCCGTCAAAGAACCTGGAGGAATGGAGCGCTGTCGAGCCATGGCGACTGGCAAAACAATAGTGACATTATCGCCAGTGAGCAAGGCTCGCACACGCGAGAACTTGAAATCGCCAAATTTCTGCACCTAAATGCACGATCAATGACCATTAAATAGCCCAGCGTCCAGCACATCGCCCAGTTCTGTTTTGACACCATGGCGATCGCATGGCCCGCAGAAGTAGCCTGGCAACTTACGAAACATCATCTTTAGTGAGTGGAGATATTCTCCAAGGCATCTTACCTGTGCAATTTTCGACTGATTTCTCCTTGATAACGTTTAATAAGCATGGATTTACAAGTGTCCAAGTTAACGCTCGTGACTCTGCGCGTGCCCTATCGCCGCCTGGCTCGTTCCGCGACCCTTTGTCCGTCTTCCCTGCCTTGGCCTATAATAAGCCGTCTGCACGTTAGCCATCTGTTGCAATAATACCTCCTTTTCCTCCTACTTATTCTCTTCCCCCCCGTCCTCCTTATCCTCTTCGTCCTTGTCCTCGTCCTCGTTCTCGTCGTACTCGCCCTCTTTGTCCTCGTTATCCTCGACCTCGGCCGTATCGGTGGCAACGGGGCAGTACCCGCAGCGGATGTGAGAACAAAACAGACAGGCGGGGGTCGTAGCACAGAGAAAAGTGCCGGCACCACACTCGTGCTATTGCGAGTTAGCAATGTTCAACTAAGTTTAGTGTATGAGAACATACACAAGACCACATGAAAATGATTTGACGTATTCCCCGTTTATATGATAGAGAGTGTACCTGGTTGGGGAATTACCCCTTTCGTGTTAGCGGTATCGAGGGTAACCGAGCTCAAACCGAGCATGGGTGAATTATTTGCTCTTGCACAAAGACATGAGGCATCAAGGTACGCACTGCAATATTCCTCGAGTCGGACTCCGCATTATTCTCGATTGTTTCTTTATCTCGTCGAGTTTTGTCCATTTCTTCACTTGGAGGTAGACCAGTACTGTTTTGCTCATTGCCACTCTTTCCAGAGACGCCCCATGCGTCCTTACTTTCCTCATCATTTTTGCTTGCGTTCTGGCCAAGTCCAACGAGATCAACTCTTCCCTCCAGGTGTTTATCGAGGAAGTCGTTCTTATCTTCAGCCGTATATATTTCCTCGTTGTTTTCTTCCAGTCCGTTGCCATCTTCTTCATCGTCCTCGCTATCGTTCGCCGTCTCGTCATGGTCGGTTTCTCCGCCGTCGTCAATATTTGGAAGAGCAAAGAGTGCAAGGTCGACCTGATGCTTTCCGACGTGCCGCTGGTACTGATTCATCGAGTCTAAAATTTTCATGCACAGCTGACATTTGATGCTAACGTCAAGCGGCTTCTTTCGCTCGCATTTCGCAACAATGGCGTTCAAGCCTCCTCCGCTTGAGATATCAGGGTGTGAATTTTGCAGATGTTGCCTCATGTCTGCTTCAGAGGACCAAGAACCTTCGCATCGTCGTGGGCACCTCCAGATCTTCCAGTGTTTTTGGAGCACGTGGAACATCCACTCACGGCGGCTGCTATACTCTTGACTCGCAGCGAGGCAGTTGTCGAACAAACACGTGTAAGGCCGTAGGTCGCCCAGCACATGTTTCCTAAGAACTCCCATTAGTAATTTAATTCTCCAACTTCACTGCGGAGATGCTTACTTCCACTGAACTCTGTTTGTTACCGATATTAGCATAAAGCAAAAGGGGCACTCGAATGGTCCCTGGGTATACTGTCTTGGCAGAGGCGGGACACGCAGATTACTAGAATCTGGTGCGGTCGTGGCATACGATGTCTGTGATAGTCCTGTCTCCGAGTGGTCGTCCTCATCTAGTTCACCGAAAGCTGGTGCCGATTTCTGATGATCCTTCATGCCTAGGGGCACCGAGGACGCAATTGTGCTCTTTGCACCTTCCTCGGTGCAACCTTCGTTGAAGTTGATGCCTCGGGATAACGCCGCGTGGTGTGACTCACGGTATTTGAAATATTGCCGCCTCCTCGATATCGCTTCACCGAGTCTTCTGATCAACGCTGGATGTGCATCTTGGAACTTCGCCTCCACGTGTCGGATATCGAACTCGTTAGAGTACTTTGCGTTTGCATATTCTGTCGACATAAACCGGTCATGAGGAGCTGGGTTCCTAATCGACATAGACAGTCGCAGCAAGGAACCAATAATATCGGCGATGTCTACCAACAGCTGATCCAGTTCCGAGTCGAATTTAAACCGACCACCCTTGAGAATTTCCTTTAACTCAGCGTCGATCTCATTGCCGTCTCCAATTTCCTCGTCCCAAGGTGTCGCCTTTCCGCTCAATATGGCTTCGACTGAGAACTGGTTGAGACTCTTTCTTCAAGTTTCCATTATGTGAACGTACCTTCACCAAGTGACTGAGCCAGTTCGTCAAGAAGTCCGACCACTTGCTCCCTGATACGAGAGGAGTCCCGGAGCCGGTAGTCTAGTGAAGTTTGTCCCACGCGATGAGCACCAATATTGCTAGACCACAGCTTGAGCCTCACAAGCTCATCGTTGATAGCCGTCGAGATTTTCTTTGGTAAATCGAGGTTCATTCCATGATGGGTTGATAAGACCGTTCCGAAGCCACCCAGGCATTGTGCTACTCTGTCCGAAATCGACGTTGGCTCCATGTGCTTTGCGCGCTATTCAGGGAACAATGCTATGTGCTGAAGGATATCCCTGCGCTGTTTTCATGCGTAAAGCGTGGAAACCAAGAGGGCATTCACAAGCGGGGTTGCCGTTGCCCGGACCAGGGGCCTGGGATTGTGTCTTACGAGTACATTCTTTGTTTCCGTGTCGAATCACGTTCCATCTAGAGCCCGCCATGCAGGAAACCCCGCAAGACGTGCAGCACCCCTCAGAAAGGTCATCATGCTTCACGTCAATAGCGGAGTGTTTTCTCTCTCAACCCCAATCTGTCCGGTACCAGGCACACTCTGTCCAGCCCAATCTGGCAATACCTCACCATGTCCGGGTTCGAGGTTGTCGGAGTGGTTCTCGGAGCCATTCCACTCATCGTTTCCGCCATTGAGCATCATGAACGCGTCATCCAGACTGTCCGCGTAATGCGGAAGTACGCAAGGGAGATGCGTGCGCTGGCTCGATCTCTCCGAACCGAACAGATCATTCTCGAAAATACCTGTGAAACACTCTTAGGTGGGATCGTGCCCGCGGATAGCATTAAACCACTTCTGGCGGAGCCTTTCGGTCAACTTTGGCAGGACGAAAAAATCAGACTAGAGGTCGAACGGCGACTCGACTATTCGGCTGCTAATTTCAAAGACCTTGTGAAAGACATGGATGCAGCCCTGAAGGAACTGTGGATGAAACTTGACCTCAGGTCAGACATGGAGGTCAGTTCTTGATGTCCCAAAAATGGCAGACGTGACTATGCACCCGTTTCTATGACAGTCTTATCGACATACTAAACACTAGACAGGCCGAAATAGATGTGAGCCTCGCGGGAAAGCGCGAAGCATTTAAATTCGCGTTGAAAATCTCACAGTACGACAATGCCGTCAGTAAGATCACGGATACGAACAGAAAGCTTGAGTCACTCCTGGAAGGGAACCTTCGCAACGGGCCCCTCCGCACGCAGACTTCCAAAAGCCATCTATTCAGCCTCCTGCAGGATGTGATGTGGAGCATATACAAAGCTCTGCGACTAAGCCTGTCTTGCAGTTGTGCCCAGTCACATCGTGTTAATCTAGGGCTTCCCGCTCCGCGACTCATAAGCAAAAGCCAGGATTTGGAAAGCATCGTTAGGAAACTGGATTTTCATGTAGTTTTTGTGAATGAGCCCCAGAATTTGAAAGCCAAGGGTCGCAGCGCCTGGACCTGGGATGAAGTGCGTCTGCGTGCTGATTGGCCGCTGAAGACAAGCCAAACACAAGCTCTATCAACTTTTTCAACCCCAAAGACGGGAAAGTCGAAGGTCTTTAAGGGAGTCCGATTCGTATCCAGAACAGAATCTTCCTCAGGAAGAGCCCTCACGCAAGCTACCACAAAGCTCACCTACCCTTCCCAAGATCTCACCTTGCGCGTCAACGACCAGGTGCCCCGAGCATTTATTCCGAGTGAAGATGCTTCCAAAGAACGTCTCCAGCTTGACAACCTCTGCAGTTCCTTCAGCCGAAAAGAATGGAGCCAAAACGCCACGGAAATCTACGGTTACATTGTGGACTGCGCAGAAAAGCCCTCGCGCAGATTTGGAGTTTATCATTTGACATCGTCCGATGATAGCGACAGTTTCTTGGCAGTATCACTTAGGGACCTTCTGGACCGGGGAGATAGGCCCCCTCCCCTATCTCGGAGACACGGTATGGCGGCGGCCATCGCCGCCAGCATACTTAATTTGCACGGCACGCCTTGGATACCTTTAAACCTCGCCTCGAAAGAGCTCTATTTTATCCAACGACACGGAAAGGTGAATTACGAGCAGGTCTTCGTCGCGAAGAAACCCGCACATAACATTTCTATTGCGTCAAACACCTCATGGGATGAAATTGACGGCTTCGACGGGAACCCTTCTCTGCACGCTTTGGGCGTGCTGTTGATGGAAGTCATGCTGTGGAAGTCAATCCAAAACTTCTGGGACGATTTCAATCCCAAGTACTCCCAAACACCAGCACCGGTGCTGCTCAGTGTACGGTCGGAAAACGGGTTCAAGCGCACTACGAGCGTTCTGGATCGCGTCGGGTTTGTCGGTGGCTCGATTTACAGGGAAGCCGTTGAGCATTGCATTAAGTGTGATTTGCAGTGCGACACTGAGTCCCTTGATGACGAGGAGTTTCGTGACGCCGTCTACCACCACGTGGTCGCACCTCTGCAGAATGTCGCCCATATCGCGATGGCGCCGATGACTGCGGGTAAGGGTCAGTTCGTGCGCACAGCCTAATAAGGAAGGCTCTGGATCTACCGTACCAATTTTCCCCTGGATTGGGTCCGAATACCTACAAGATTTCTTGATCCGTGCTCGCGGTCGCCCTTTATGACGTTGGGTCGCAGTACAAGAATGGTGGTCCTGGCCTCAAGGGCGTACTCTTCAAGCCCAGAGGAGCGGATTCTTAGAGAGGCTCGCCGAAGAACACTGAGGACGCTGCTCGATAAAATTACGTACGCAGCTGTCCGAACCGCCGAGGAACTAGACGAGGCCTTTTCACAGGCACATACAAAAACGTTATATGACCTTCTCTCTGGCGACGGGGTAGCAATCCTGGTTCAGATGCTTCAAATGCGGACTTTCAGGTGCAAACTGAACGGCTAACCAGGGAGTCGGGGCCAATCGGTGCCCCAGCGACCATTCTACATCATTGCAGCCAACCGGAGACAGTGAGATATTTTCAAACCCAACGAAAATGAAGGGGATGAGGTTGTGTGGACGAAAGGCAGAATCGAGGCTTGAGGCGAAACGGCATGGAAAAGTATTTATCATGAATACTCGACGACGCCCGCCCTCAAGCAGCTGCTACAAGTATTAATGATACGGAGCGCCAGGGTTGATGGACGAATGTGGGTCCGCTCGCCGATTTCTGATTGGCGAGGCGGATGGGTGTGGCCCACCAGTCAGACTTGCTCCGTACAGTTTGTTTACTTGCGAGGACGCCGACCACTCACGGCGCGCACCGCGAACTCATCCACGATCTTACCTATCGACCTACTGCACATCCCTTCCGACCGATGGTCATTCGGCAACGACCAGTATTCACAGTCGGAACTCCATCGACAGATTCCAGCTAATATGGCTCCCGTTCGACCAAAGAAACGGGGCTCTGACCAGTCGTCAACCTCCACGAGACACGGCGCGACCGCGAACACCAAGGTGCCGCTCAAGGACTTCCCTTCAACGCCGAGCCACAGGAGCCCTATCAGGAAGCAGAAGAGGGGAGTCAGCGTGCAGCAGAAACAAGCTCTGATAGACAACCTGCAATTAGAAAGTTTGTCCATCTCCGTCCCTTCACGTGGTCCCTGGCGCATGCTAACATGTCGGGCAGTCACAGAACGCGCTCGCAGACTACGGGCGCAATACAACCTACAAGCGCAAGGTCTTCGGTCCCGAATAGAAATCCGAATCAACAGGATCCCCACGTCGCTACGGAAGGTCACGATGGGTGACTTGGTCCTCAAATATCTCGAGCAGGAGCAGAACCGAGTTGCGGGAGGACGCCCACCTCCCGTGCCGGCCAAGGACACGCCTCGTTCGGATGCGCAACAGTCTGTCCATGCTGCTGCTCGCCCGCAAGCACCTGGGCGCGCGTACAAGGCCATGAAGTAGGTCTCAAGTGGCCTCCACGGAGTCTGGATTTGGGCTAATGACAATACTAGCAACGAGGTCACCGGAGACAAAGAGAACGAGGTTGAGAATATGAACCAGAAGCGGAAGATTCGCGGAGCTCAAGGCATGGAATCTGGGATTGTTCGACCGGGTCAAGTGCTATCACCCACATCGTCAAATTCTCGGCTAGCAAATCGCGATCGTCCCGCCTCGCCGACGAAATCACACATTGCCCGACCTGGCTCGCCGCTCAAGTCCAGTGGAGCAAGCCGGTCTGCAGCAGTGACTAGTGTGCTTTCAAGTATGGTCGAGAGAGCAAAGGCGACGCGTCACGGAGGGGCGAAGAAGGCCACCACAACGTCCGAGACTAGCTCGAGCTCAAATGGCGGAACAACAACAACGGCTACACGAGGCAGGCGGCCTGTTGCTGCGGCCGCCGCGACCTCCAAGGGACCGCCATCAAGACCAGCGACCCGCGCCGGCCGCCGTGCTAGTGGTACGAGCGAGACCAGCGAGGCTAGCACGGGAACAGTGGTCAGGAAGGATCGTGCTATCAAGGCAGCACCAGCGACGAAGAAGGTTACTACGATGGGGACCATCAGGAAGGGCGTTACGGCCGGGGCAAAGAAAGTGACGGCGAAGCCTGCCGCAGCGCCAGCATCAACGAGCGCCAGCGGGCGTGTCTTGCGGAAGCGAGGCTGAGGCTGGAAGGACTCACGATGACCACGCTTTTCATGATTCGGCGTTCGCGGGGCAGTTTTGGAAAGGATGCGGGGTGGCATTCCTGGACGGTCAATTGTCAGGACGCACATATGCACGGGCAAGGAGTATTCGGAAATGTAATGTCAAGGCTAAGCCTTCCTCAATCAAACGGCGCATGCTTGTTATCCTATGATGCTCCTGCGGCGGCGGCGGCTGCCTTCTTCTTCTTCTTGTCGTCGACAAACTCAATGTTATCCTCGGGTATCTCCTTGTACTTCTCGAGAAGAAACTCTTCGACCTCTTCGCTCACATCGCCCTGAACGACAATCTCCTCGCCGCCGCTGGCCACCTTAGTAACGGACGATCCAGTTGCGAACTTCTTGCCGAGATCCTTCGCGACCTGCTTCAAGTTAGCGGCATGCGACTTCAAGCTGACAAGGCACCGATAGCTTGCTAACCTTTTTCAGCTCGAGTCCGAATGCCTCCAGCCCTATCACGGCAGTGACAAATTTCTTCTTGTTGCGCTCGATTCGCTTGATGGTCACGACGCTCTTGGCGAGCTTGTCGGCTTGCTTCGCCTCGGCGGCCTCGGCCTTGGCGGTCTTCTTCTGGGCGTCTTTGGCGGCTCTCTTTTGGGCCTCGACGGACAGCGCAGAGGTCGCGGCTTCCAGGGCCTCTGAAGAACTTTGTCAGCCACGCGCCGGGGGAGGAGGCGGTCACGACGACGCAACGTACCAGCAGACCAGATGCGGTCGTACATCTCTCTGTTGTTCTTCTCGAGCCATTCCTGGCACTTCCTCACGGTCCCGCCATACTCGCAGTACTGTCCAGCAATCAGTAAGACGGACTCGGCGGGCGATTTGTTCTCGGGATTCGGAGCTGTCACACCTCTGGAGGCAGCGTACACACTGGAGCGTTCAGACGTCAGTAACCAACCAGCTAAGAAGCGCCGCTTTGAGGGTCGTCGACATACCACCGCAGTACACCACACGCCTGCTTTGCGGCTCCGCCGGGATATCGGGCTGTTCAGTGTCTGCCATTACTGCAGACTCGTGTGTTGAGGTTCTTGGGGCGAGACGCGTGAGAGCTCGCAACCCATGGCGGGGTAAAACCATCAATTCTTGGAGGGGCTGTTCCAGCAGACGTCAACGGGCGGTGCCGGGCCGTGGGGGCGACTTGCAGCCTGAGGCACGAGACTGGCCGCTGGGGCCGCCGTCTTAGACACCCGCGCTTATTACAGCCCGCTTCACGATGCCCCGGCCGAGCAGCATAATCCAGTGCTGACTGCTGTTCCGCCTGGGAGGCTGCGCCTTGCTTGCGACGCGCTCGCGCCTGACCGCGATGCCACAGCCTCGTTCGAACCGCTTCTTCCAAGGCCGAACATCAGTCAGTCAGAATATGTGGCCGCAAACATTGGCCAGCTCTCTCACGTGCCGAGGATCTCTCGGCCGCTCTCGTCGACCAAGTCCCTGACGGCATATGTATCACCAGCTCCGAGTTCTTCACCAGTACCGACTCTCTCGTGCGTTCGGCTCGCGGCCGCTAGCTATGCGGCCGAGCCATTCATCACGATGCAGTTCATCGCAAGACATTCTGGGCCGATGACAGGGGACAAGAAGCACGTAGCCGCCTGGCTGCCACACGGCTCCGACCATTGGCCGCCCTGCTGCAGCCGCCGGCCAGCAAGACCAATCACTATGCATTCATCCTCACTTCGCGCGCGCCAGCCAGTAGCTGTGCTGCCCGGCCGTCCAAAGCCCCCTGTGGTCCAAAATTAGAAGAACGCTCCGGCTCTTCGATTGGGCACGATCGGTGGCAGCCGCCCAACGACGCGTCCGCTTTGGGACGGCATGCCTCGAGGACTTCCACCCCGACATGGGATGTCGCCTGTCAAGCGTGACCAGCTCGGTAGCATTCTGTCGTGGCGTTGCCAGAAAGTCCGCTCTCGTGGCGCCTATGCTGTCATAGTCGCCCATCTTGAGCCAATGCAACCTCGTCCCAGGCTATCAGGCCCGAATGGCGCAGCTCGCTCCGCTACTACGGTGAACAGCCCACCTCGTAGCCGTGCCGTCAAGTTCCATGCAATGTCACTTAAGTGCTTGTATTCCCCGGCCGACGCGGTGCTCAGCCTCTTCCTCCACATTCCCTTCTTTTGCCCCCAATTCCTTTGTCATTTGTTGTTGTAGAGCCATAGATGCTTCGTTGACCGAGGCAGCCTGTCGTTTGTCCCTTGTTTAAGTCTCGACGCGGGTCGTCGATCGCGTGCCCCTACGATAATACCTGCTTTCTCTCTTGTTCAAAGCCGGTCAGTCTGTTTGCAACCATTATCTGGACATAAGGGCTGCACGGACAAACATGGCCGACACTATTCACTTACCGCAAAATCGATACCAGCCTCAGGAGTCTTCGCTGGGCCGAAGACCGAAGAGGTTTCTTAATCCAATAATAGAAGAGGACAGCGACGATGGATTGGGTCGGCACGCCATGAAGAATCAACAAAGGAGGCGCGGCGAGGCTTCGAATTTGAAGATCGAGGCATGGTTGTCACCGATGAGTGATCACTTCCCAACTCCTCGGGGAGTGCACTACCTCTCCGCCCCCGTCCTTCCGTCATCACCATCCACCGTGTCCGGTTATGGCACCTCTCCCACCAACTCTTCGAATCCGTGGAACCGAGCCAGCGTCGCCACCGAAAACACCGAGTTCGAGGACCTTTACGATGTATCCGAGGAGGAGCACGAGGAGGACCGTCTCCCGCGCGGTTTGCGCCGCTCGTCCTCCATCAAGAGAAAGCCGACACGAACTCTCAATGACTTGTCTACAAGGACACCGACTCCTTTGGTCATTCCAACTGGCCGTCCTAGCGCTGAGGAGGTGTGGTCCGCTGTGGAAGAGCTCAAGAAAATCACTTCACCGGTTCCGCTTACGCCTTCGGCGCAGCTGCCCATGTCGCCAGCTCAGATGAATTTCATGGGAAAGCAGCAGGCTCTGGAAGTACCGACAATTTCGGCAGCTCCATCACTCGACGGCAGTTTGTCTTCCGACCAGCTTGCTGCCATGAGCGCTCCTCCCACTCCCGTGATTGGAGATGACGAAGCCACCACGGAGGAGGCCTGGGCCGGTGTTCATCTGCAGCCCGGCGCTTTGGCAACGCTCCACGCACTGTCGAATAATGACGATGACGACTCTTTCCATGAGCAGCCGGTGCAAGTACTTGAGGTTGATCAGGTGCCGTCTCAATCCGCCCCTGAGATGCAACAGCAGCCACTCCGACTGGTGACGGGTTTGATCTCGCAAGCCACCCAAGGAAGGGTTTTCTCCCCAAGTCCGATTCGACAGAGCCTTGCCAACCGACAGAGCCTTGCCAGCTTGACGAGGTTGGAAATTCCGTCTCCTGGTGGATTCTTCTCCGGGCTCTCCCCAAGGACTCGGAACACCTGGCACGTGCCATCAATGACGCCCGATGGATTGCCCCCTCCGACTTCCACAACTGCTGAGCAATTCTACCGATGCCCTTGGAACATCGATGCTTCTGTTCCACCCGTACCGAAGCGACCGGACTCAGCAGAGGGCTTCTACAGAAGCCTCAATTCGTCATCGGCACCCGTTGAGCAAATCATCGAGGTTCAAGATGACGACGTTTCCAGTGGTATGCCCACGGCCAGGCCAATTATTCAGCACAAGGACTCAACTTCATCGGGTGAAACTGTCAAACCACCATCTTCCCCTAATGCCGAAGACGCACCAACCGAGATCGTAGCTGTCTATGATCCGGACTATGCCCGAAAGCAGCAGAAGGAGGCCCTGTCGAACTTCGATCGCACTGAGTCGTGGCTACTGGCGCAGCGAGCGTACTTGAAGGGCGTTGATCGCCCTGAAGACGACGATGCTCTGAAGACTATTGAGGAGGCCCCAGACGAGGAAGAGGCTCAAATTGCTCAGCCGGAGACGGAGCAGGAGCCAGCAGCCAAGAAGAAGGTCGTTCGATTCTCAAATATCATCCCAACGACTGTGCAGCCAAAGCGACCTCCGCCTAGGCTCCTGCGACAAGAGTCGGCCTACTACCGGGCATTCCAAGACTACATCGTCCGAACTCAAGTTCGAGATGTCTTTGTGCATCAGCTAACGCGCTTCGAAGCTCTTCAGGCTCAGCGAGTGGCTCTCCGTGAAACTCATCGCAACCAGCTTCTGGGCAAGTACCAGCTCAGTGTCGTTCCCCAATCCGCGAAGAAGCGTCTTAGCGCAAATGTAGCTCGTGGTGACCTCAATTTGACCGATGATCCCGAGAAGCTACGCAAGGAGAAGGAATTTGAGGCAATGAGTCAAATGGCCATGCCAACTTGGCATGTTGCTGCCATGAAGTTTCTGAACGGCGGCCGCCTCATCACCGCCCCCGTTACGAAGCGGTTGACCCGCCTTTCGCAAACGGCGCCGGGTGCCAACGGAGTCCGTGATCGCACCAGAATTTTGGACCTCGGCGGGCAGTCCGCGTGTGATTGGGCGTGGCACTGCGCGCTACAGTACCCCAGCGCCAAGGTCTACACGGTCACCACCAAGACAATCAGGCAACTCTCCAACTCGAATATCCGTGGCCCTCCGAACCACCGTCAAGTGGCAGTAGAGCGGCTCACGCGACTCCCCTTCGCCAACAACCAGTTCGATCTCGTCTCTGCTCGCGAACTTCACAGCGTTCTCAAGTTTGTCGGCGAGAATGGCGAGGATGAGTGGGAGAGTTGCCTTCAAGAATGTTTGCGGGTCCTCAAGCCTGGCGGCTACCTGGAGTTCTCGATTCTCGATTCGGACATCATGACCACCGGGTCGCTGGGTCTCGCGAAGAGTGTTGAGTTTGGGTTTGCTCTCAAGACTCTCGGCTACGACCCTCGCCCGTCCAAGATGTTCCTTGGGCGCCTCTCCCGCGCTGGCTTTGACAATGTTCGCCGTGCGTGGATGTGCTTGCCGGTTGGTGCCAAGAAGAGGATGCACACGCCCCCTATGCCGCCGCCCAAGAACCACGTAAACGGTCAGGAGGGTAAGGTCTGTCAGATGGATGCGATGGTGATGGGCAGCAGTGACAATATCGCGAGCGTATGCAGCATGGTTGGCGGGTGGAGTTGGGAACGTTGGCTTCTCCGCTGCGAGATGGAGAAGGTTGCGGGCGAGCTCCGACTCGCGGATACTGTGACGACGGGGGCGGCCATGAGGGAAGCCGGCAAGTGCCTCGACGGGGTTCACGCGGTGATGGAGGAGAGCAGGGGCTGCAAGGCGGTCTTTCGGATGCTCAAGGGATACGCCAGGAAGCCCAAAACCCTTGATAGCGAGGTGATTCAGATTGCCTTGGCTGAGTGAGAGATATGGAACGGGACGAGAGCGTGGCTACTTCTGCGTCATTGCTGTCTCGTGGTATGTGGATACCTGACATTTTTCAATTGTCAGAGTGCAGAAATTGGGATGGTGCAACTCCTTAGGATTTGTACATAGGCAAGTCTGCTGTATACAAATAGTTGAAGTTGAAGTGTACGCCTATTCTGAGGTTTTGTCAAGCCTTCGTTGAATTGCAATTCTGATAATTTTTTTTTTTTTTTTTTTTTTTTT